>OY744534.1:76957087-77007087 GCA_963556195.1 Sepiola atlantica
TGGCAAGCCTAGGTTGGCCTTAGTGTGTGTTACCTAAATGCCACCGGAAGTGACGCCGAAGAGCGTACATGTCCTCCCACCAAGACTCTCTGACTCGACACCTTCATTTGTACATACTGTAAATATACCTTTTCTTTAATACACTTATTATTGCATTCTCCTTGTTGTTTGCGTCTTCATTGTATTCCTCACTAATTATTGTTCAACCTTGCAACCACAACAGTTGGCGACGAGATATGAAGCGTCAAATATAACAGTTTGACGAAGAACTATTAAAAAAAAAAGTACAATGCAAAGTGTTGACGAGCAAACGGATTTTACGCTAAAGAAAATTTCAACTTAAGTGAAAAAAAACAAAAAAAACTCGAACGTGGCAAAAGCGACAATTTACGCCGTTTTCTGGGAATCCGACTTGCAAACGAATGTAAAAGTTAATTTTTGTTTTGTCGCTAAACGACAAATCTGTTTTGTATTACTAAAGGACCAACTTGCAAACGAAAAGCGGTTTTTGTTCTGTCGCAAAACGACAGGTCAGACTCGTATTACGAAAAGCAAGGAAGTAACCTACGAAAAAAAAAGTTCACCAGTGGATTCTAATTACTGCTCCCCGTTAGCAAAACAACAACTAAAGGAATCTTTTAATTAATAATTTGTTTGGCGGCGGTACTAAAAGGAAATACCATAGCTAGAAATTAAAGTTCAAGGAAAGGATTTTTTTTTTAAAAAAAGTTGTCACTGGATAACGGATAATACAGTAAAACGTCACGAAAAAAAAAAAAAAAAAAAATGGAAGACTTATCAAAAATGTTCATGCAATTTTAACAGGCACAAGCTGACCGCGAGGAAAGACAAAATGAACGTTTTGCTAAAACACTGGAACTACTAAAGAGTAATCGAGAAAATGTCGACAGTGTTAATTTCTCCCATACAACTATCTTTAATAGTATGGACACATTTAATTATGTGCCGGAGGAAGGAAAGACTTTTGAAGCATACTATACAAGATACGAGGATGTCTTTCAACTGGACTGCAAAAATTGGCCAAATAGCCAGAAAGTGAGCCTCTTACTCAGGAAATTGGGTACATCAGAACACAGCAAATTCATAGATTACATATTACCTAAAAAAACTGCGGAATTAGAGTTCATGGAAGCTGTGAAATTACTAAAAGAATTATTTAATCCAAATATATCTCTTTTTCATAAAAGATGGCTGTGCATGAATCTAAGAAAGATGGACAACCAAGATTATTTGACATACGCATCAGTTGTCAATAAAAACTGCGATAATTTTAAGCTTGCGGAACTAACGGTAGAAGATTTTAAATGTCTAATCTTCGCACAAGGGTTAGTTTCCACGAAAAATGCAGAAATACGCAGACGAGTGTTGTCTAAGCTGGAATCTGAGCAAGATTTAACCCTCCAGAAACTAGCAGAGGACTGTGAAAGGGCCATTACACTAAAAAAGGATTCACAAAATATAGAAGAATCCGGAGTGGCATATGTAAGAAAAGTTAGAAAACCATACACACCAACCAAGAACTTTACAAAGAAAAGCAATCGAAATGGAACGGGATATTACAATCCTAATAACCATAAATATAGGACAGAATATAACAAGCCTCTTCCTAGATATAACTGTAAGAGATGTGCAGAAAAGCATTGGGAATCAGATTGTCCTTATAAGAAGAAAAAATGCTACATTTGTAAGAAGGTGGGACACAAAAGCGATTGCTGCAGATATAAAGATTACACCAGAAAGAGAGTACAGCAAACAAAATCAAATACAAAATTAGACAAAGATCGGCGAAAATACGTAAAAGTGGAAATATTTAAAACACCAATAAAGTTACAACTCGACTCCGGCTCCGATATTTCTATTATAAACCTGAATACATGGAAAAAGTTGGGTAAAAAACCAACCATGATGAAAACGAGTAAATCAGCCCGGACGGTAACTGGTGGTGGTATAAAATTTGAAGGAGAAGTTGTCCTTCCGATAAAATTAAAAGGGATTACGAAGAAATTAAAAATATTCGTACTGAAAAATAGTGAAAATCTGTTTGGAATAGATTTAATTGAGGAATTTGGACTATGGGATAAGCCAATCAATACATTCTGTAAAAAAATAGAATGTTCTTCTCCAACAACAGTAAATATAAAAGACAATTTAAAAGAATTATTTCCTGAAGCATTCACGACTAACTTAGGTCGCTGTAATAAATTCAAGGCCTCGTTTGAACTTAAAGAAAACGCCAGCCCAATTTTTAGAAAAAGCGAAACGTTCCGTTCGCTGGGTTGGAAAAGATTAATAAAGAATTAGATAGATTGGAACAGACAGGAATTCTATCAAAAATAGAACACAGCGAGTGGGCAGCCCCCACCGTATACGTAAAGAAAAAGAATGACGAAGTTAGAGTGCGCGCAGATTTTTCGACCGGGGTCAACTCCCTATTAAAAGATCACCATTACCCTCTACCAAGCCCAGAGGAAATATTCACGAAGTTAAATGGTGGTAATATCTTCTCCAAGATAGACTTGAGCGATGCATATTTGCAAATACCGGTCGAGGAAAATTGCTCAAAAATACTATGCATCAATACGCATAAGGGATTATTCAAATACAACCGATTGCCCTTTGGCATCAAAGTAGCGCCTGCCATTTTTCAGCAAGCGATGGACACCATGCTAAGTGGTATTGAGTGCGCATGTGCATACCTGGACGACATTGTTGTCAGGAGCAAATCCCTACAAGAACATAAGGAACATTTGAAACAAGTATTTACTCGAATACAAGAATTCGGCTTTAAAGTAAAAAAAAGTAAATGTGACTTTTGTATGAGCGAGATTAAGTATCTTGGACACATAATAAACAAACATGGACGACGTCCAGACCCAGACAGATCTGCGGCAATAAAAAATATGCCAGCACCTGATAACGTAACAACCTTGCAGAGTTTCTTAGGACTCGCAAATTATTATCAATCTTTTATTGAAGGACTGCATAACTTGCGAGCCCCCTTAAATAATCTGCTTAAAAAGGATACACCTTGGAACTGGACGCAAGAATGTCAAACCGCTTTTGACAAAATAAAGAGCGCACTAACATCCGAATTATTCTTAACGCACTTTGACACAAAATTAAAAATAGTCGTCGCTAGTGACGCTAGTTCCTACGGCTTAGGAGCATGCATTCAACATATTATGCCGGATGGGTCTAGAAAACCAATAGCGCACGCTTCGAGAACGCTGATACCAGCCGAGAGGGCATATTCACAAATCGAAAAAGAAGCATTGAGCATAATCTTTTCCGAGACTAAATTTCACCGATATTTATATGGTAGACAATTCTTACTTGAAACCGACCATAAACCGTTAGTCACGATCTATGGATCAAAAAAAGGATTGCCGGTATACACCGCAAATAGATTGCTGCGCTGGGGTACAATCTTACTTAATTACGATTTCCAGCTACAACATCTAGCATCAAAAAAGATTTGCCATGCGGATGGACTGTCAAGACTGATACCACAGAAACACAATCTGGAAGAATCAGTCATTGCAGCAATTCGGACAAATGTTGAAGTAAAAAATATGGTAGCAAACATCATTAAGGAACTACCCGTAACTTTGTCGGACATTAAAAGGGAAGCCGAGAAAGACGAATACATAAAGGACATAAAAGAGAAAATTATAACGGACACAAAGGTGCAGGAAGTTTTCTCCATATGTAACGATGTGTTACTGTACAGTGAGAGAGTGGTAATACCCAAAACATTGCAGAATAGGATGTTAAGAGATTTCCATACGGGACATCCGGGGATAAATCGAATGAAGTCGTTAATGAGAAGCTACGTGTACTGGCGTAACATGGACACTGACATAGCAGCAACAATAAATAAATGTAAAGGATGCTAGTTAGCAGCAAAATCCCCACCTATAGTACACAAACCTTGGCCGAAAACCGACCAACCATGGTCGAGAATCCACATGGACTTCGCTGGTCCAGTAGGAGAAAACTATTATTTAATTGTAGTGGATAGTTACACAAAATGGCCGGAGGTAATGCGTTGCAGGAATCCAACAACGAACAACTCAATAGGGTTCCTACACGAGTTGTTTGCAAGATTCGGTGTACCAGACACACTGGTCACTGACAACGGAACGCAGTTCACATCCGCAGAGTTTAAGGAATTTTGCGACACGTTCCGAGTGAAGCACATCACGACTCCGCCGTATCATCCAAGGTCGAACGGCCTTGCGGAAAGGTTCGTGGACACGCTAAAACGAGCGTTAAAGAAATCCATTGGAACACCAACAGAAAAAGCTTTGCAACAATTCTTGCAAGTTTATAGGATCATACCACATCCTAGTACACCATCAAACATATCACCAGCTGATCTAATGTTTGCCAGAAAGGTAAAATCAGCGTTTGATAAACTGTTGCCAAGACAGGCAATTATCCGAAACACTACACACACGAGAAGAAAGAAATATAACTCGGGAGATCGAGTATATTTTAAGTGCTACAAGAATAACACATCTTACTGGGAATGTGGAATAGAGGATAAACGCATTGGTGATTGTACATATATGATTAAAGGTCTACAGAGTATACATAAAAGGCACCTAAATCAGATAAAAAAACGTCATATCCAAGATGATGATTATACGACAACAGTCGAAGAGGAGGAAACCATAGATATCATATACGAATCCTTTAATTTGGAACCGCCTCAATATACACCTGAACCCCGAAGATCAGGTAGGAAAAGAAAATTTAATGAACCCTTGATGGTAAACCCAAAAAGAAAAAGATATTGAAATCTGTGTGACTTCAAATCTTGGGAGGGGGGTGTTGTGGTGGCAACCACTCATTTGCATATACGAATAACGTTACACTATAAATGGCAAGCCTAGGTTGGCCTTAGTGTGTGTTACCTTGATGCCACCGGAAGTGACGCCGAAGAGCGTACATGTCCTCCCACCAAGACTCTCTGACTCGACACCTTCATTTGTACATACTGTAACTATACCTTTTCTTTAATACACTTATTATTGCATTCTCCTTGTTGTTTGCGTCTTCATTGTATTCCTCACTAATTATTGTTCAACCTTGCAACTACAACATAAATAACAGTTACACAAATTTGTTTTTCTCCATCTATTACGTCATAAAGAAAAGTTACACAAATTTGTTTTTCTCCATCTATTACGTCATAAAGAAAAGTTACACAAATTTGGTTTTCTCCATCTATTACGTCATAAAGAAAAGTTACACAAATTTGTTTTTCTCCATCTATTACGTCATAAAGAAATGTTACACAAATTTGGTTTTCTCCATCTATTACGTCATAAAGAAAAGTTACACAAATTTGGTTTTCTCCATCTATTACGTCATAAAGAAAAGTTACACAAATTTGGTTTTCTCCATCTATTACGTCATAAAGAAAAGTTACACAAATTTTGTTTTCTCCATCTATTACGTCATAAAGAAAAGTTACACAAATTTTGTTTTCTCCATCTATTACGTCATAAAGAAAAGTTACACAAATTTGGTTTTCTCCATCTATTACGTCATAAAGAAAAGTTACACAAATTTGGTTTTCTCCATCTATTACGTCATAAAGAAAAGTTACACAAATTTGGTTTTCTCCATCTATTACGTCATAAAGAAAAGTTACGCAAATTTGGGTTTCTCCATCTATTACGTCATAAAGAAAAGTTACACAAATTTGGTTTTCTCCATCTATTACGTCATAAAGAAAAGTTACACAAATTTTGTTTTCTCCATCTATTACGTCATAAAGAAAAGTTACACAAATTTTGTTTTCTCCATCTATTACGTCATAAAGAAAAGTTACACAAATTTTGTTTTCTCCATCTATTACGTCATAAAGAAAAGTTACACAAATTTTGTTTTCTCCATCTATTACGTCATAAAGAAAAGTTACACAAATTTTGTTTTCTCCATCTATTACGTCATAAAGAAAAGTTACACAAATTTGGTTTTCTCCATCTATTACGTCATAAAGAAAAGTTACACAAATTTTGTTTTCTCCATCTATTACGTCATAAAGAAAAGTTACACAAATTTGGTTTTCTCCATCTATTACGTCATAAAGAAAAGTTACACAAATTTTGTTTTCTCCATCTATTACGTCATAAAGAAAAGTTACACAAATTTTGTTTTCTCCATCTATTACGTCATAAAGAAAAGTTACACAAATTTGGTTTTCTCCATCTATTACGTCATAAAGAAAAGTTACACAAATTTGGTTTTCTCCATCTATTACGTCATAAAGAAAAGTTACACAAATTTGGTTTTCCTCATCTATTACGTCATAAAGAAAAGTTACACAAATTTTGTTTTCTCTATCTATTACGTCATAAAGAAAAGTTACACAAATTTGGTTTTCCTCATCTATTACGTCATAAAAAAAAGTTACACAAATTTGGTTTTCCTCATCTATTACGTCATAAAGAAAAGTTACACAAATCAATGCACATAGCCTTGTTCCTTTGTTCTCGTTTTTATCTCATCTAAAAATTTGGTTTTCTCCATCTAAAACTTCATGACAATACGATTTACTCCGTGATTTTTATTCTAAGTATCATTCTAAGCTTAGTCTCAAGCCAATAAAAATATATCAAACAATAAAATTATGTAAATTAATATTTATTTATTTATTAATGTTTTATTTAAAAAAAAAATAGAGGTTTTAATTTCGTATATTTCTTAGTGTGTTTTTACGATTAATTATTTTTTTTCGATAAGTCATATCCGATCCTGGTCTTAATATCCGCTTTAGTCAATATCAAATTCCTATTTATCACCGATTGTTACTTCAATTATTACTTTTTTTATGAACATATTCACAATATTTTTAATCTAAGAACTCGAACGCGTAACTTCAGTTCATTTTATGTTATTATTTTTAGGTACTTTTATAGATGACGCACCATGTTTCCGTGACTTCGCGTCGTCAACGTTCGGACAGGTCTCGGAAGCGCCCGAGAGTTGACGAGGCGAAAACGAAGAAAAAACTGCCAAACGCTAAATTGAAGACTGGCAGCCGATAAATTACGACGAAGAAAATCAAACTAAAATACATATGTAAAAATGAAGAACAAACAAACTATACCTAAACAACTGTTATTAATTAGATCTTATTTTTTTTATCAAATTGTTAATCAAATGTTTTTAAATAAAATGTTTTTGTTTGTTTGTGCACCAGAAAGTTTTAAAATATGATTTTGTTTGATTTGTTAAGCATATGTTTTTGTTATTTCATTTTTTTTCAATATTTTTTTTTTTGTGCATGTTTTTCAAAATTTCAATTAGTCCTTCGGGAGATTCAACGACCTGTCAGAGATTGTAGAAATTCATTTTTTTTCTTATTGAACGCGATTAATTTCTTCCAAAAGTTATCGGTTGCTTGCTGTAGCCTGATTATCTAATGCCTGCTGCAACCTGATTGGTTAATAGTTTCGTAAACTCTCGGGCTCTTCCGAGACCAGCCCGAACGTTGACGACGCGAAGTAACGGAAATCTATAAGAGTCCCTTTTTCTCCATATAAAGCTAAGTTTCGTATTTTTTCTTTTATGATTCCCGTTTTGTAATTGTAATCGCAATATTTTTATAAAATAATTTTCCATGTTCTTTATGCAGTATTTATTCAATATCATTCATAACCTTACGATTTCAGTAACTGTAGCAGCGCATACGTTAGCTTGTTGATCCGCCGATTTTATAAATCGGGGGACTTATGTTTTGAGGCATGTCCGTCCGGAGTTTTCTCCGCAACCTTCAATTGAATTTCTCTGAAATTTTGCATGAAGTTGTAACTTTCGTCAGGTTAGAAAGTGACATTCTCCGATATTTAAAAAAAAAATCTGGTTAGCCCCCTAGGGGGTCAAAAGGCCCCGAAATGGCAAAAAATGACATTTTTTGCCCCATAACTTTTCATCCATCAATTCAATTTCTCTGAAACTTGGCCAAAATGTGGAGGCAATTGTTCCTAATAGAAAATAAGTATCGCTGACTTTGGAAAAAATCTGGTTCGCGCCCCCAGGGGTCAAAAGCCCCCAAAATGGCAAAAAAATGACCCTTTTCTCCCATAACGTTTGATCCATTCATTCAATTTTTCTGAAACTTGGCCAAAATGTAGAATCAATTGTTCTAGATATAAAATGAACATCCTTAATCTCAGAAAAAAATCTTGTTCGCGCCCCCAGGGGGTCAAAGTGGGGTCAAAAATGCCCCAAATTTCCCAAATTTATTGCTTTTTATACTCGCCACATCGAGTCACATACAGAGGGGGACCACGCACGCGCGGCTTGTTAAGATATTGTGTCTTAGAGAATATGCTAAGATCCACGCTTACATTTAGATTGTTGAAGAAATGTTTAAAACAGATAAAACATGGAAAGACATTTATGAAAGTTGAATGAAAAATAAGGCATGCATATAATTGAAGGAAAAATAAGACGTAGTTTAAAAGTAACACAACATATTTATATATGAACACATCTTACATGGTGGTAAAATGTTAGTTTTGAAATGTTCGTTGGAAATCAGTTCCGAGAATAGTAGAAAGCCGTGTGTGCGACCATGTTTGTATGTGTGTGTGTATATGTGTGAGGCTTGGCGTTAGTACGTCGAAGTGTGCGAATGTGCGTGTGTAGTTGTACGAATGTGTGTGCGTGCACGTGGGTTGAGATTTATCTGGTAGGCATTCGCGTGTGCGCCTTTGTCAACAGTGTGTGTATGCGTGCGTTGAAGAATGATAGGAGTGTAGGCCTGTGTGTGTGTGTGTGTTTAGTAGTCAGCCGACGCGCTGACATTCCTCGTCAAAAGGCGGGGAGTAGCCGAACTTGTCCTCTCTGTTAAGTGTCCGAGAAAAAAAGAGGAAAGAGGAAAGAGGAAAGAGAAAAGAGAAAAGAGAGAGATTTTGTCGCAAAGTCTGCTTTTATATTGTTTAACCAGTGGTTGGGCGGACGTAGTCAGGATCACCCACGTGATCAACATTTTTGGCTTTTTTGTGCCTTTTTGTTAGACTGTCTCTGGGAGCTGTTTTTTTTATGGTCTCAGTTTGAGCTTTTGTCGTTGAAGTGAATTTGGGAGTTGTTTCTGTTTTTCTGTTTACGCCGATGATAAGGTATCAGGATGTCAGTCCCATATAATCAAAATAAAAAAAGTGAATGTTTACTTTCCGAAACTTCTACCTGCTCTTTTTAACCATTAATGTATTCTTACTATTATCAGTTGTCGCTGTTGCTATACTCATTGGATATTAGATATGTTAAACTAAATCTAAAATTTAGTGTTAATTATATTATTTGTTTTTTAGAAGTTTAGATCCATTCGTAATTTCTACACCAGACATTTGAATAACCTTTTCATAATTATTTTTTTAATTGATTTATTCCTTTTTTTATACTTCATGCTCTACAATAGCAACAGCTGGGCAATAACAAAATCCATGCTTGACAAGCTGGATGCGTGCCACCGCAGACACCTCCGTTCCATCACAGGTCACTGCTGGCAGATAAAACTTATCAGCAACAAGGCACTATACGAGCTGTGCAACGAAAAACCCCTCTCCACAAAGGTCGCTGAACAAAGATGGTCTATGTTAGGCCATGTCCTACGAATGGACCCTGACACTCCTGCACAGAGGGCACTAGACTTTGCCGTTATTGGCTCGCAAGCCTACCAACCGCGACTAGGACGGCACTGCACAAATCTGCTGGGCACACTACGTGCTGACCTCAAGCAGGTGGGACTAGGACCACTACGTACAGCGAAACAACTTCATTGCCTACGACAACTTGCACATGACAAGGCCAGATGGCCTGGGACTAGCATGGAGGACTGATTGCAGCTACGGGATGCCATTTGGCTACCGTAGCCGCAGAACACAGTTTTAATAATAATAATAATAATGATAAATAATAAAATGTCCTTTTTCGAAACGAATATGCAAGTATCAGGAAGTTTAATTCAGTGTCCTGCTGGCTTGGCAGGCCGAGAGCAGGCTCAAGGCGTTTCCACGAATAATGGCGATGGAATCTATATAGAGGGATCATCTAAAATAACCTAACGATGGTTGATGTGCCGTAAAACTTAACTAGCAACCAATCTTTTTTCTTTTCTTTCCTGCTCTGCTTGTTTCTTTTCTTTTTCCTGTCTTTCCTTTCCTTTCTCTTTATTTCTTTTATCCCCCTCTCTATTTCTGATTCTTTCTTTCTCTTTTTTCATTCGTTCATTTTTCCCTTACCTTTTTCCATTTTCTTTCACCGTTTTCTTTCTTTTCTTTTACTCGTCCTTTCTTTCTTACGTTCTTTCTTTTTTCTTTCTTTCCTTCTTTTTTCTTTCTTTCTTTCTTTCTTATTTTCATTCGTTTGTTCTTTCTTTCTTTTTAGTTTGCCCATTCTTTCTTTCTTTCTTTTTTTCTTCTTTTTTTCTTTCTTTCTTTTTTCTTTTTCTTTCTTTCTTTCTTTTTTTCTTTCTTTCGTTCTTTTTTTCTTTCTTTTTTCTTTCTTTTTTTTCTTTCTTTCTTTTTTTCTTTCTTTCTTTCTTTTTTCTTTCTTTCTTTCTTTCTTTCTGTTTTTCTTTCTTTCTTTCTTCTTTCCTTTTTATATTTTTGTCTAAATGCAGCCACAAAACGGAACATACATAGTTTCCATTGTCCTCCCTCCCCATAAAACATTTTTTTTCATGCAGTCCTTCGTTCCTTTCAATGAATGACGTCATCGGACATTTTTATTTCATTTTTATTGGCGCGAATGCGTCCCCCTTCCAATACTTACTCGATTCTTATCTTGGTAACCTTCACACACATCAGCATTTCTCTTTTTCTTATTTCTTTTTTATCTTTCCTTTTTTTATTATCTTTTCCTTTGTTCTGTTTATTTTTCTTCTTTTCTTTCATTTCTCTTCTTTCTTTCTTTCTTTCTTTCTTTTCTTCCTCCCTTTCTTTATTTTTTATTCTCGCTCTTTATCTCCCATCTCTCTTCTCTCTTACTTTTCTTCTCTCTCTCTCTCTTTTGTTTATTACTTTCCTCTCCCCCTCTCTTTCTCCCCTTGAGAATGTCTATATTTTCGTCTTTATTGTTATAGTATCCTTCTTTATCGCTTCCTTTCATTCCCTCCCACTTCTTTCTATTTCCCAACTCTTCTTTTCTTAGCAATCTCTCTCTTCCTCTCTCTACACCCCCATAAGTTCTGAATATGTTCGTCGAAAACTCTTGACTAGTCTTCTATCTGTGCCCGCTTCTAGGTACATATAGATCTTAATTTCCCTTAATTACGTGACAGTTTCCGTTGGCCGAATGGATATGGCGACTGCTTGCAGATTCTAGGCTGACTCCGTGAACCAAGTTCCCGACCATCTGAAATTATTACTTTCCTGCACTGATGAGAGCAATAAGCTTGAAACGCTAGCGTCTGTAGGTATTAATAATTTGATATTTATTTTATATATATATATATATATATATATATATATATATATATATATATATATAATTCGGTACAAAAAACAAGTACAACATCAGTACCATTGGTTTCAAGCTCAGTAGGAGTTCATCTCACGGCTATGTTCAGATTTGTTGTCACTTGGTAGAGAAAATGGAGCTTGAAACCAATGGTACTGATGTTGTACTGATTTTCTGTATCGAATAATAAATAAATATTATGCTCTTAATTTTTATTTTCTCAAACAATTGAGCACTTTGCTGGGATTTTTCTTACCATTTTACAGAAAAAGTTATATATATATATATATATATATATATATATATATATATATATATATATATATATATATATGTTTCTCAATTTATCTGTCTATATATCTCTTGTACCTTGCGCTTTACGTCCTGAAGAATGTTCTCATTCTTTAAGCTCCTTAAACTGATTCCAAATAATATACAAGAAATAATAAAGAAACAAAGTAAAAGAATAAAAATAAAACGAAAAAAAACAACAAAAAAACACGGAAAGATAAAAAAAAAAGTAAAAGAAAAGAAAAGAAAAGAAACGGACGCAGGAAGTAAAATGCAAAGCTTCACTGCACACAGCCGTTGCAACAACAACAACAGCAACAACAACAGCAACAACAACAACAACAGCAACAACAACAACAACAACAACAGCAACAACAACAACAGCAACAAAAACTAAATAACCAACAAAGAAATAGGAAAAGATGAAAAAATACAAACTTTGAAGTCAAAGTAGACAAAAATGAAACACAAAAAAATCGTCTGGTACGAAATAATGGTGTTAACAACAGACAGTAGAAAAAAAGAAAAGAAAAATAGTAACAATACATGCAATAATGAATAAGATAAATACTTATCAGACATGCAGCAGTAGTAGTAGTAGTGGTAGTGGTAGTGGTAGTTGTAGTGGTAGTAGTAGTGGTAGTAGTGGTAGTGGTAGTTGTAGTGGTAGTAGTAGTGGTAGTAGTAGTTGTAATTATAGTTGTAGTTGTAGTGGTAGTGGTAGTGGTGGTAGTAGTAGTAGTAGTAGTAGTGGTAGTGGTGGTGGTAGTAGTAGTGGTAATAGTGGTAGTAGTAGTGGTAGTGGTGGTAGTAATAGTAATAGTAGTAGTAGTAATAGTAGTGGTAGTTGTAGTGGTAGTAGTAGTGGTAGTAGTAGTGGTAGTGGTGGTAGTAATAGTAGTAGTAGTAGTGGTAGTGGTGGTAGTAGTAGTGGTAGTGGTGGTGGAGGTAGTAGTAGTAGTAGTAGTAGTGGTAGTAGTAATAGTAATAGTAGTGGTAGTGATAGTAGTAGTGGTGGTAGTGGTAGTAGTAGTGGAAGCGAATGCTGGTCGACATGTACTTGCCGACCACATAAAAAGATTGATGGAGGACACACGCACACAAATGTAGATATAGTAAGTTATGAAAATATATATGTATGGCAATTAAGCTACACAGAGGCTTCCGCGTTTCATCCTCGTAGATGAAACGCGGAAGCCTCTGTGCAGCGGGAGAAAGAAGAGAATTTAAAAAAGACAGCGGAGAAACGCGCAGAGAACGTTCTCTGCGCGTTTCTCCGCCGTCTTTTTAAAATTCTCTTCTTTTCTCCAGCTTTTTTGTTCATTTGCTTTTGACACCTGAAGATGATTCGACGAAGAATCGAAAACGTTCGTGAAACCTTTGAAACCATATGGAACAGTTATTAATTTTTTTGATTTTATTAAGAAAAAGACCATCAGAAAAATTGAAAAAAAAAAAAAGGTATAATTAAACAGACGAATTCTGTTATTTTTAACAATGTTTGCATAAATGAGAAAATTCTGCCTATATACACACACACACAATATATATATATATATATATATATATATATATATATATATATATATATATATATATATATAACAATATTTTAATAAATAAACATGAATTATTTATTACCTACAGACACTAGTGTTTCTTGCTTTTCGCAGTCATCAGTGTAGGGGAAAGATATTAATTAACTGCTGGTCGAAAGATTCGATCCCGGTCACAAAGTTACCTCTGTAGCCCGGCATCCTTCCTCACGGCCACCAACAATCACCACGTGAAATGAAAGAGAATTTAGATCAAAGGAGCGAGCGGACGAACATAGAAAGCACGTCATATAGTGTTCAACTCACGACGAAAGAACATTGCAGAATAGGAAGTATATATATATATATATATATATATATATATATATATATATATATATATAATAATCCAGGTAAAACATCCACAGGGTATTAATCCAAAGAATTTCAATCGGGTTTATAAAAAGTGTTCAATATCAAATAGAGCTTTTATATAAGGTTCTTTCCAAATATGATATCTAAGGTTAAGATCGGATTCTAACTCTGCCTGATGAGATCTCAGTTTATAATAGCTGTTGATCGATAACATCGACATGCCAGTGTCGCAGATTTTGTACATGTCTGTGTAAATAAAAATAATATATATATATATATATATATATATATATATATATATATATATATATATATATATATATATTTAGGTGTGTGAAAATATATGTGTTAGCATGTTAGCATTACATTTGAATTTCTGCATGTTAGAACGGTCGAGGAAACAGGTAGCAGGGAGGGGATTCTAAGGCAAACGGTTGTATGACAGAAGCCTTTAGAGTAGAATACCTTCTCGGCATCTGGGGGCCTCTACAATGAAGGGGTGTGATTTTGCTACTTGTCGGGGGTATTTACGTTGAAGGGGGCACAAGCACAAGTTTGTCGGAACACATTCCGTTAAAGTACTTGTAAAACAAGCACACGGGTGCAACATTGCAGCGATGGGACAGGGGTTGGAGCTTGCCAGACAGTGTGGAATCTGTTAGGCTAGAAAATTTTTTTTTGCGCCCTGTCCAAGCGGTAGAGACTTGTGGTTGGCACACCAGCCCAGATGTGGCAAGAATACTCAATGAATGAACCGATGGTGGCTTTATAGAGATATAGGATACGATCAGGTGTGATAAGTTTTCTAACCCGGTAAAGGGAGCCCACCTTTTTTTTGCAGCAGACTTGGCAGTGTCTTCTATGTATTTATTCCGATTCATACTGCATGTGAATGTTAGGCCGAGGAGTTGCTCTTAATATTTCATTGTCACCTCCCTCCATATCAAAGCACAACCGTCCCCGGGAAGGCAGTAATGCCTACTTTGCGAAACAATACTCTATACTGTTATGTGAGAGTGTCACAAAAAAAAGATTAACTTAAAATATATTAGAAATCCCTTAACGAAATAACATTTTGAGATATTATAGATTTTATATAGTTTTAAAATAACACATGACTCAATAAGTCCTGGAGCTGACATATAAATGGCGTCAATAATACAAAATTCATGAGATTTTTTATAAAGTACTAACCTTCAAATGGCGCGTGTCAAAATTTGAGCCTAATCGGATTATTAGTTTACAAATTACAGTCACTTAACTGAAGCTACTCATACTTGGCCTTTTAGCTAAGATCAAAGTGTAGTATCTGTTCCGATGGATAGTGCACCCCATAGACTGGTATTGTTTTGGCCTTTGGGGGCTTGATTTACGCCGGTCTATGGGTCTGTCCTGTGCAGTTCTAGGAGGTCCACCCTCCCAGGCTTCGCCTCCCCTCTTTGGGGAGGAGTAAGTTTATTACTTACTGCCTGAGGCGCCCCTGCCGGGGAATGCCGACGGGGCTGCCCAGGCAATTTTTAAATCCCACTTTCCCGACCCGACCTTGGGCCACATCTTACTTGTGGGAGTAAGATAAAACTGGCATTGTGCCTAACTCCTGGAGAGGAGTAAATCAATACTCTTGCAAATTTTTAAACCAATGGCAAGCTTAATTTCGTGTGTTGATAAAGCATTGCCTTTCTGATGGGGGAAAATACTGGTCAAGCAAAGCAATGGCTTGATTAGTGTTATTCAGACTCTGCTCTACATCGGAAACAAGGGTTAAGAAGTTGAATACTGACTTTAAAAGCCGTCTCACAGACACAAATGATGCTGAATGCTCAGATCGCCCAACTTCGGCAGTTGTCCCGGAAATATATAAAGAAAATTTTATATGAACATTTATCAATGAGAAAGCTGTGTTCAAAGTGGGTGCCGCATTTGCTCACAGTCAATCAAAAATAACAACGCGTCAACGATTGAGAACGTTGTTTTCAACTGTTTCAACACAACAAAAATACTTTTTTGCTTAATATGTGACAATGGATGAAACATGGATCTACCATTTCACTCTGAAATCAAATCAGCAGTCAGCTGAGTGGTCAGCAGCAGGTGAAAGCCGTCCAATACTACTAAAGACGCAAACATCAACAGGCAATTTTTTGGCCTCGATTACCTTAGGAAATGAAGATCTATCGATAGCAAATATTATATCGCATTATTTGTGCGTTTGAAGAAAGAAATTGCTAAGAAATGTCACAAACGTAGAAGAAAAATGTTTTTTTTTCACCAAGACAATGCACCGTGCCACTAATCGATCGCAACGATGGCAAAACTACACGACTTTCACTTTCAATAGCTTCCGCACACACCCTATTCCCCAGATATGCTCTCAAGAACAAATAGCTGTTTGTAGTCTTCAAAAGAATGCTCCAATGAAAAAGAAATATCGGAAACGGAGGCGAATTTTGAGGCCCGAAACAAATCGTTCGACAAAAAGGCATTCATTTTATAGAGCAGCGTTGAAATCAGTGTATTACCCTAGAAGGAGACTATGTTGATGAATAAAGTCACATTTTGCGTAAAAGTTGTTGTTTTATTAGTTGGGCCTGGGACTTATTAAGTGCTGGAAACAATTATATTAATTAATTCAGTAAAACTAGAATTATTATGCATTTAGATTAAATTAGAAACACGTTTTTGATGCAATAAATATTTAAATAAATGATCACATGTTTACAACTACGTCCGCACGTTGTGTATACAAGTAAAACAATTCTTGCAATATGGAAATATCAGAAGATCAAACTTTAGTCGAAAGAACTTCCGGTTTTCTTCTCCTTGTCGAATGGACATGACAATTAAATATAAAAGAAGAAAACAAGGAACAATTTTAACCAAAATACAAAAATACCTAATTCAAAAACAATCTTGTATATATAAAAATATATATATAACAACAAAACAATTATATAAAAAAATATATATATAACAACAAAACAATTATATAAAAATATATATATAACAACAAAACAATTATATAAAAATATATATATAACAACAAAACAATTATATATAAAATATATATAACAACAAAACAATTATATAAAAAATATATATAACAACAAAACAATTATATTAAAAAATATATATAACAACAAAACAATTATATATAAAATATATATAACAACAAAACAATTATATATAAAATATATATAACAACAAAACAATTATATAAAATATATATATATAACAATAAAACAACTATATATAAAATATATATAACAACAAAACAATTATATATAAAATATATATAACAATAAAACAATTATAAAAAAATATATATATAACAACAAAACAATTATATAAAAATATATATATAACAACAAAACAATTATATATGAAATATATATAACAACAAAACAATTATATACAAAATATATATATAACAACAGAAAAGTATATACAAATATATATATAATAACAAAACAATTATATAAAAAAATATATATAACAACAAAACAATTATATAAAAATATATATAACAACAAAACAATTATATAAAAATATATATAACAACAAAACAATTATATATAAAATATATATAACAACAAAACAATTATATATAAAATATATATAACAACAAAACAATTATATCAAATATATATATAACAACAAAACAATTTTATAAAAAATATATATAACAACAAAACAATTATATATAAAATATATGTATAACAACCAAACAATTATATATATATAAAATATATGTAACAACAAAACAATTATATAAAAAATATATATAACAACAAAACAATTATATATAAAATATATATAACAACAAAACAATTATATATAAAATATATATAACAACAAAACAATTATATATAAAATATATATAACAAAACAATTATATATAAAATATATATAACAACAAAACAATTATTTAAAATATATATAACAACAAAACAATTATATAAAAAATATATATAACAACAAACAATTATATAATATATATATATATAACAACAAAACAATTATATATAAAATATATATAACAACAAAACAATTATATAAAAAATATATATATAACAACCTAACAATTATATAAAAAATATATATATATAACAACAAAACAATTATATATAAAATATATATAACAACAAAACAATTATATATAAAATATATATAACAACAAAACAATTATATATAAAATATATATAACAACAAAACAATTATATAAAATATATATAACAACAAAACAATTATATAAAAATATATATAACAACAAAACAATTATATATAAAATATATGTATAACAACAAAACAATTATATATAAAATATATATAACAACAAAACAATTATATACAAAATATATATAACAACAAAACAATTATATAAAAAATATATAACAACAAAACAATTATATAAAAAATATATATATAACAACAAAACAATTATATAAAAAATATATATAACAACAAAACAATTATATAAAAATATATATATATAACAACAAAACAATTATATATAAAATATATATATAACGACAAAACAATTATATAAAAAATATATATAACAACAAAACAATTACATATAAAATATATATAACAACAAAACAATTATATATAAAATATATATAACAACAAAACAATTATATAAAAAATAAAAATATAACAACAATACAATTATATATAAAATATATATATATAACAACAAAACAATTATATAAAAAATATATATAACAACAAAACAATTATATAAAAAAACATATATAACAACAGAACAATTATATAAAAAAATATATAGATAACAACAAAAAAATTATATACAAAATTTATATATAACAAGAAAACAATTATATAAAATATATATATATAACAACAAAACAATTATATATAAAATATATATATCACAACAAAACAATTATATATAAAAATATATATAACAACAAAACAATTATATAAAAAATATATATATAACAACAAAACAATTATATATAAAATATATATAACAACAAAACAATTATATAAATATATATTTATATATATATATATATATATATATATATATATATATATATATATATATATATATATATATATATAACACCAAAACAATTATATAAAAATATATATAACAACAAAACAATTATATAAAGATATATATAACAACAAAACAATTATATAAAATATATATAACAACAAAACAATTATATAAAAAATATATATAACAACAAAACAATTATATAAAAATATATATATAGCAACAAAACAATTATATATAAAATATATATAACAACAAAACAATTATATAAAAAAATATATATATAACAACAAAACTATTATATAAAAAATATATATAACAACAAAACAGCTTTTTTTTTTATTAATAACTAACGGTGCATACACGATGTTGTTCGGGAATTTTTTACTTTAATTTTTGTTTTACTTTTTTGAAAACTATGATTTTTGTTGTTTTTAGAAATTTTTAATTCAACCAAAGTGTTATAAAACTATAAGTAATTTTAATGGCACTTCTGCAGTTTAGCTGTCACTCACACTTTATTAGCTTTCTTTTTTTGAAGGCAGGGGCAGACAACCAACCGGAAGTAACGGAATTAAATGTTTTTAAAAATCCAAAATGACAATAATAACAGCAAACAATGTTTCTTTATAGAAAATGAAAATATTATTGAATAATGTAAAAATTTATAAAAATAATAAAAATGTTTTTTAATTGTATGAATTGAAACTTTCTCAAAATAGTCAACAGTGATTTTTAAAACGAAAATTTATCATTTAAATGAATAGTCAGTGATTTTTTTTTATGTAATAATTAAACCCTCAAAATAAGATCCATTTTAGGATTTTAAAAAATTCAGTCTAACACTTCCGGTTGACTGGGTTCAATGAATGGAACTCTTCAATTACGATTTCTGATCACAGTGAGTGACAGCTAAACTGCAGAAGTGTCATTTTAATTAATGTAATATTCTTTAAACCTAAATTTGTTAAATAACTTTGAATACATGAGGATTTGCTAACAATTTGAAAGCCGGAAATTACTTTCTATTTGATAGTTTACACGATTCCAAATGTCCTTTCAGATTTCGAAGGGTCACAAAGTGATTCATTCTTGTTTCTACTGTTAACAACAGATCAAAATGGCTGACTTGTTTACGTATAAACTGAAATGCATTATGGTGGATTTAATTCCGTAATTAAATTTTTTTTTTTAAATAGGATTTTTAAAAAGTTCGTTTTATTTTACGCTATTGCTTTTTTTTTTTCAATAAATAATTGATTATTAGTAAATAATTAAAATAATAATGTGTAAGCCCCGTGGACGCGAAAAACACATACACACACACCCACACGAGAAGTTGTCGCATAATTTTATTAATCTAGACCTGTTCTGGGAACGAGATGAATCTCTTTTAAATATACCATTCTCATATATACAGATATACTGGGAAATAAGAAACAAAACTAGTGTCTTGTCTTTTATTCGAACAAGATTGGCGCATGCAAATGACACATAACTCTCATCCATACGAGACAGCCCATTGGATGCTAACTTGCCTTGACAGACTAGAAAACCAACTTCGCAATCTAGTGAGAGATGATCTCTTCTCTTCCATACAACCCATCAAAGCCACCATCCGCCCATACATGGAGTATCGTTGTCACATCTCGGCTGGTACACCATCCTCTAGTCTCTCCTTCTAAGACAAGGTCCAAATAAAGAGTCTCTAATCTAATAGGTCTCTCATGATCCACCAAGATCCAACCCCTGCCCCATCGCCGCAATGTCGCATCCTTGTGCTTGTTTTTCAAGTACTTTAATGGAATGTGCCCCGATGAACTTGCTGCTCCGGTAACCCCTCGACGTAAATACACTCGACCAACCCGATAATCAGCTAAATCCTATCCATTTACTGTGGAGGTGCCCAGATGTCGGAGAGCCGTCTACTCCAACAGTTTCTTTCCTTGAGCTGCCCGCCTTTGGAACTCCCTTCCTGCTCCCTGTTTCCTCGACTGCACCAACATGCAGAAAATTAGGACTAATGTGAACAGGCATCTCGTTGCACAGCTCCCAATTTAGGAGGACCCCCCCCCCTCCCAAAAAAAAAACTTTCACTCTAATTCTCAGTAGCCCCTTACGTCTACAGTGGCAACTTGCCTTGTTTGGGGTGAAATTAGTTAAAAACAAAAAAACAAAAAAACACACCCTTTCTCACAGAAGAGACGTTGCTAGTCTATTGTTATTTACATGGTAGGTGCTCGACTGAGCTCCAATCTCTGGTCTCTTCCCTATGAAATATTCACAGCAAAAACCTGTCTACCTATCACTACTGTCAAGAGCTTTCCCCTTTTTATCTATGTGTACTGAAAACCAAACGGAACTCCCATAAACAAAGTTTCTTTCCAAGGAATTCCCATCTGTGGAACACAATACTTCGGGGCTGCTACCCAGCTGACTACAACATGCCCATTTTCATGTCTAATATTTACAAATACTTATCAACCATCCTCTTAAGTAATAAAATTCTTCTTGTTCCACTCATTAGTTCCACTCCTATTATAGTAGTGGTCATCATCCAACTGAGAATTTCATTGACCCCTATCTTCCAGTGACCTTTGGCCTTGGTAAGTTGTGACTCATTGGTATTAAAAAAAAGAATAGGCTATATTGCCGGTCCCGGCAAAATAACGATTCCTGCGTTATTTTGCCGTGACCGGCAATATAACGATTCCTGCGTTATTTTGCCGGTTCATGTATATTTAACTAAATTGTTAAACATACAGTGACGCCCGGCACAATAATGAGTCTTACGTTATTTAACCGGCTCGTGTTTATTTAACTATAAATTACTTTTTTTTTTATTATTTAAATTATTTTTTTTGTATTATTTAAAACTTTATCAAACGAAATTTTATTTATAATTTAAAACTTTGCCTGATTGTTTTTTATTTTTATTTTTTATTTAAAACTTTGCCTGATTGATTTTTTTTGTTTGTTTTTAATTAATCTTTGCCTGATTGATTTTTTTGTATAATTTAAAACATTATTAAGCGACAATATATTTTAAAATAACGATAAAATTAATTTTTACTTCCGGTTGATTCGATTAGGAGTGAACTCTTCAAAATTACGACTTATTTTATGATTTCATTGAAAGAACATTTTAAAATAGAAACTGTTTAAATCCAGTGATTTTCTGTATATTTTAACATTATCGAAATTTTTCTTCATAAAGAAAATCAGAATTTTACATTAAAATCCTTCCTTTGTAAAGCACATTTTTAACAAGTAAATGTTACCAAAGGCAACATAAATTATTCTTCTACCTGTATAAGTTTATTTATTTATTTGATTGTTTATTTTTATATAAAAAAAATCATTTAAATAATAAAATAAACAAATAAACTTATACAGGTAGGTAGAATAATAATTTATGTTGCCTTTGGTAACATTTATTTGTTGCTTATTTTTTCTTTATATATAACTTATATATAACTTAAGGAAAATTTCAATTACTTAAATCGAGAGCAGACTTAGTAATGTTGGGAAAATTCATCAACATTAATTCTATTATGAAAAGTAAGCAGATATTTCTTTAACCGACACAATAGGGCAGGTCGATTTTTTTTTTCTTTAACCGACACAACTGATGATGAAAACAAATTGTTTTTAAATATTTGCCCTTATTTATTTAATTACCTTTTCTTTCGAAAGGCCATAACAATTAGGTTTTTAAAAATAATGAACCGGCATAATAACGATCCCTTTACATTAGTAAATAATTAGTGTGCCGGGCGTCACTGTATGTTTAACAATTTAGTTAAATATACATGAACCGGCAAAATAACGCAGGAATCGTTATTTTGCCGGGACCGGCAATATAACGCAGGAATCGTTATTTTGCCGGGACCGGCAATATAGCCTCTTCCTAAAAAAAACACGAGAACAAAAAAAAAAATCAGAAATAAAAAAAGTGTTTTTTAATAGATTAAAAAAATAAAGCAAATTATGTTCTTAGTAAAAATGATGTATTTAAAAATATAAAAAAATAAAGATTTCCCCTTTTTTTTAATCGAGAAAAGGTTACGTACTTAGTAAAATCCTGGATGGCGACCAATGAAAAACGCGTTCGTCTGTGTGAATGTCCCCGCATGCACAATTGGAAGGAAACACGATTCTCCAGAAAAGAAAATGAAACTCTAGCTGCAACGAACTTTACAAATGATTGGTTACATTTGATTGACGTCATTTCCGGTATTCATTTTTGAAGATTCGAGTTCTTTTTTTTTGTCGCCTGGTTAAAGTGTTGTACATCCTTTCGAAGTGCACTTCCGGTCGCAGATCTCCTGTCTGTTTCCGCCACCGTCGACGGTTCCAACCAACATCTGAGCAGCAAACGATATAGACAGACGAAAAAAAAAACAACCATATATCGTCGGATACATTTCATCAAATAAATTCGGCTTCAATCTACCGTGATTTCGAGTTATATTTTTAAATGGGGAGAATGAGAGGGTTATGAAATAAAAGAGCTTATGTTCGTTGTTTTGTTTTACGACATATGAACCCATTTTGGATTATTTAATACCGAATTCAGCCATTTTGGAAAAAAGTATTGCACGCTTAAAATACTATAGATTAATTTTCTTAGTATAGTACCCCCAATACCCCCATAGACTCGTTAATAAAATTCACAATCCTTTCTGTAATTCAATATATATTTGATATAAATAAACTTCAATCTATGCATGATTTGTCCATCGAGTTTCAGTCATGAATGGCCAACAGTCTTTATCGATGTTCAATTATATTCGGGGACACTTTGGTGATCGTATCATCAGTAGAGGGAGTGATTCTGAATGCGCTTAACACTCACCGGACTTTAACCACCCATACTTTTATCTGTGAGGTTATCTCAACGATAATGTCTATGAAAACAATCCACAGACTGTTCCTGAACTGAAGAGGGACACCACAGCCCCCAAATCAGTCGAATCTAGGTGCTTGCAACGCAGAGGTGCACATATGATTGCAAGACTTAGTGAAAACAAACACGTCTTTTTTTTTTTACTTACGATTCTTAAAATTTCTAAACTTTCGGACACGAGTTCGTACGGTAGCCATCTTCACTGTTGCACGATCTTTGCATGAGGCGAAGCCGAATTTAGAGTTACTATATCGATTTCGACATTCTCGAACATCAGTCTGGAATTAGGGTTAGTGTTAGGCTTAATGAAAAGCACATGTATGAAAAATACTTTCATGAAAAAGTATATCTCGCAAACTTTGCGAGATTGACTAAGAAATTCAGAAAGAGGCTTTATATTAACAGATCCATCAACAACGTTATTCGAAAAAAGAGATTAACGTCGTTTGGACATGTTTCTTGGCTACCAGTCTCCAGCTATGTAAATAAATCATATCAAGAAGATTTAATTCAAGAAATATCAAAAGGACGACCACCAAAAACCAGATAATGGTTGAGACTGGCATGCTGCCCCTGACAGTTGGAATTCTGGGATTGACTACTTTGCTGGAGAGAAGAATGAGAGGTGATATGATTGAGACTTTCAAGATAATTAATGACATTTCTAACTATGGTGGGCATTTTTTTTAGTATTTCTCCTAGATCTGGAAGGTTATTGTCAAGGCAGTTTTCAAAAACTAGATCTGTTAACCAGTTAAGTTTTTTTGCTCACATAGTAATATGTTTTTGGAATAAGTTGCCAGATCGGATTAAGAACAGCAATAGCGTGGATCAGTTTAAGATGAGGTTGGATAAATTCATGGAAAGTGGTAAGAGAGAGAAATTGAGGGGGCACTTTTGGGAGTTATCAAATGAAATATTTAACAGAATTTGATCTCGATATCGATACTGTACTAAGAGTTTAATTTTTTTTAACAGTTGAATTGAGAAGATAGTTAAAGGGGAGATGCCCAAGGAGGCATAACAAACATATAATAATAATAATAATAATAATAATAATAATAATAATAATCATAATAATAATAATAAAGACCTTGATAAGTGACGGAATATTGTTTTCAAGCATGTGGCGAAGCTCTCTGGGTTCTGCAAATAAGTCAAGTACAGTCAAATAGTATATTTTTGTAAGAAATAACGACATAACACATATCTGTATTTTGTGAAAAACTTGGGAAAAAAATGACGGCAGATAAGCTACGGGTACGACTCGTTTTCTCCCTTTCTATTTTCGTGTGTTGCGTAGTATGCGATGTTCTTCAATCCCAGACTACAACAAAACATCTCTTAAGTTGGCGTCCTGTCTACATCCAGATGAACTTTAATTCCCCGACCCATCCCCTAGTCGTTGTGGCCGTCGAAGGTTTTCACGCGCTTACTCTTCTCACTGCTTTGGAAGAGATGGAAACCGTATGTCCGCAGACAGGTCTGTCCTCAACGTCTGAACGAAGGAGGCCCGGGAATGCCGGATCTGGCAAGTCATAGACAATTTCGGAACTTTTCTGGGTCGCTCTTTGATAGAAGATGTTCCCTTGAGAGAGCTTTTCCCAACCCCATCCCGAACCTTTCGTGGACAGAGAGAGGGGGGGGGGCAGAAGTTCTTCTCTGAATGCTGAGTCGCGCTTAAAGCTTTGCCGTAGACTAAAGCCCTTGCACAGCCTAGGAAGAGACTATATCGGGATTTATTTGAGGTTTCCGCTTCAGATCCGTTCGTGGAGCAGCTAGGATGGTCGGAGGAGGAGATCCTCTCTCAGTAGAATTGGGCGCCAGGCCAGAGTTATCTCAACAACTCCGAGTACTCTCTGACTTAGCGTTCAGAGATGGTTTAAGTAACAATCCTTACTGCCCGCGCTTTGAGGGCGATAAAGAAAAACGGCCTAGCATGCCTTCTTTACTTGCAGCAAACTGCGGCGACACTGCGAGGTAACGGCTTGCATCGATGCCGAGTATCTGATGACTGTGAATGTAGCATTTGTAATCAACAACGTAGCTCCGCCGTGGCCTACGAAAAAAAAATAGTGTTTCTAGCCATCCTAGTTATAGCATGAATGGTAACATGGGTTTCACTTCACGTCTTGATGAGGTTCATGGGATTGGATCTGTTTCCGATCGGGATCTGGTCGTTTACTTTAAACATCAGCTTAAAGTGAAAATCAATAATAACAATAATAATGATAATATCAATAATAATAATAATAATAATAATAATAATAATAATAATAATAATAATAATAATAATAATAATAATAATAATAATAATTATTATAATGATAATAATGTTTATAATTATGGAACAGAAACTGCAAGAAACATCACTTCATAATCTCCTTCCCCCAATAAATTACACCGGCCTCAGCTAACACCACACAAAAATGAACCAAGGAACAGAAATTACAAGAAACACCATAAGCTCTTCCTCTTCTCTCCCCCCCCCCCAAAGAAAAATCTAAAAAAAATAGTGCCGGCCTAGGCTGACACCAGACAAAATATTTGTAGAGGGTCGAGGAGGATGACAAGACCTAGGAGGGACAGCACAAACCAGACCTCCACTGGAAGAGTGTGGAGAATGCTGGGACCGTAGGGAGGTTTATTGCCACCCAAATCCCAGAGAAGACCAATGGTCTTTACCAGCGAGAAATCAATGGTAGGAGGCTGTTGCGATACCGCAAGGTTATTTGCGGTTGTTATCAAAAAGAGGCGAATAATACTGGAAATCTGGGGAGGCTTGTTGTTACTCAGACTTCAGGAAATACCACTGGTTGTTGTTGGTGAGCAATCACTGACGATGATCTATGTGAGAACTCCTAGTGAGTACAAATAATAATAATGTAATGATTTTATTGCACCTTTCACATCTATTTTCCATTCATAGCTGTTGGCAACAAATGTTTTTGTATTCACGTGTAAGATTTGAATTTCAAATCATATTTTACTGCATTTCTAATGCGCTTATTGTCCACCTCAAGTTCACTTGCCATTTTTCTCATAGATTTGATCGGATCTTATAGGATTTTGTGATTTGAGAGCTTAATAAAAGCTTTGGTACGTTTTTTGTTGATTCCTCTACTTCCAGACTTACTCGTAATAGTTTTGCATATAGTCATTCTATTCTTCACATTATTAACAGTGTTTATGGACACACTAACTATTCTTGAAACCTCCATTTGTGTGACGAGTAGATTCAGCAATTCACACACTTTTTACCGTTTGTTTTCCAAACGTTTCTGAAAAAATAAGGATAATAGTGTAAAGTATGATTAGAACATCACTATATGCTAGATTTACAAACAATTGATCATTAGTCTGTCATGCTTAACTTTAAAAAAACATTTTCATTAGTCTGTCACGCTTAAATTTAATATAGCATTTTCATTTGTCTGTCATGCTTAACTTTAAAATAGCATTTTCATTAGTCTGTCATGCTTAAATTTAAAATAGCATTTTCATTAGTCTGTCATTTTTTAATTTGAAATAGCATTATCATTAGTCTGTCATTTTAAAATTTGAAATAGCATTTTCATTAGTCTGTCATGTTTAACTTTAAAATAGCATTTTCATTAGTCTGTCATGCTTAAATTTGAAATAGCATTATCATTAGTCTGTCATGCTTACATTAGAAATAGCATTTTCATTAGTCTGTCACGCTTAAATTTGAAATAGCATTTTCATTAGTCTGCATTCTTAAATTTGAAATTGCGTTTTCATTTTGGTTGCTGTTTTTACATAATTGAAACGAAAAAAGACGAAAAAATAAAAACAGCGATCTAACTTCGATGATTGCCGGAGAAACCTGTGCAGCCAGCTTGGAATTTGATTCTAACGATAGACGATTCGAACGAAACTTTATATTGAAAATAACCCCCCCCCCCTTTTAAAACACTTTCAAAAGAAAAAGTAATGCAGGTAGATAGAAAAGTAAATTTTCTTGCGTTTGGTAACAGTTATTTGTTGTATATTTGTTTTTGTTTTTTTCACTTCTGTTCTCGTTCTTAACACTCTTGCCAGTTTATGATATTACTGTGTTTTATTGTTCCAAAACGTCTCGCTCGGCTTCCTGCGATAAGTTATCTTTTTTCTCTTCTGTTTTATCTGGCCGCCTGTTTTGTTCTTTGGGAAACATCTTCGGTTCCTGTTCTTCTGTCAATTAAACATGGCGTCGGCATTTTCTGCGCCGGCTGGCATCGAAGACGGGAACGTCGGGCCCTTGTCGCATCTGCAGACAAGAACAACTTGTCACTGTTCACTGCCGATCGGCGTTTTCGCTCTTTCTGTGCCTCGAAATCTTCACCGATGAAAGCGAAAAAAACGGCACACCCAAAATATCTCACTGCCAAGCGTTTACAAATAAGGAGGTTATCTTGACCCGCGTTAGCGTATACACTAGCATAACATATACAGTATCACATAAAAGCCCCCCCCCATATATATATATATATATATATATATATATATATATATATATATATATATATATATATATATATATATATATATATTTAAAAAAGAGGCTACCAACATTGGTAAAATACCCTTTTCAACAATTGTTTGTTATGTGGATGACTATATATATATATATATATATATATATATATATATATATATATATATATATATATATATGAAACACGGGAGCCTCTGTGTAGCTTAATTGCCATATATATTTTCATTGCTTACTATATATATATATATATATATATATATATATATATATATATATATATATATATATATATATATATATATACATACGTACTAATAAAATGGTGAGTTAAATCTGAATAAATGATTGGCAAATTTAATATTCCCCGCCTCAACTACCACTCTCCAAAAATAAAAAATAATTGCTAGGCTGTCTCATCTCTTTTTCGAAAGAAATGGCAGCTGAAACACGTATACACATATGTAGCCAAAAATATTGGTATAAATAAAAGAATTTGTACTAATATATATATATACTCTGGACCAACATGTACATTACGGCAGTTTCATCAGCCAATTTTCTTCCGAGATTAAGATTTTAACCCGGAAAATTGAAGGGATCAATACTAAGATAACCAGACAAAAATTGTCGGTTATTTTTAATAATATATATATATATATATATATATATAGATATATATATACATATATAGATATATAGATATATATATAGATATATAGATATTCTTGTTTTCACTGTCTTTGCTTTTCTTCATTTATAGCCGGCTTTCTCAACTGGGCAGGCTTTAAATATTCTCGCTGCCCCTTTTTCCCACTTTAATACACTTTCCTTTGTCATCTCTGCCCGGGAAGTATCTTTAATGGCGAATATTTTCCACCTTAATCTCCTCTGACGCCTGCCTGCATCATCGAATGTACCTCTTATTGGACTTTTTACCCTTTTTGGATTTTCTTCTTTCGCCGTACCTGAAGTTGTGGCTTCTTGGAATTTAACTTTGAAACCTCTCTCATTACTTCTCGTGCCTCTAACGACCTTCCTATCTACATCTTATTCTCTCCGCTGGACTCTTCGACACCGGACTTTTTGGCAATCGGACATTTGCTTGCACCCTGGCACAGTTTTGCCCTGCGTTTCTTTCCCTACAACTTTTATTTCATTTTTTCAAATTTTAAATCTTGGCCATTGCCAACTTATCTATCCCAGCGACTTCCTCTGATGATAAGATTTTGATCTTTGAAAAGCCTGGCTTAAGGAAAATTTAACCTGAATAAATTGCCTTTTTGCGGAATATACCTTGCTTTGAACTTTTGAATTGAATTTTGATTTGGCTTTTGCTTTCTCTAATTCCTTTCCATTCTTCTTCATTTCTACCTGCTCTATCCTGGATATTGAGCTGTATACTCTTCACAATAGGGTTTTACCTTTCCTAAAAGTGCGCTTTTAGTACACCTCTTTATATAGATATATATACATATATATGTATATATATATACATATACAGATATATATACACACACACACACACACACACACACACACATATATATATATATATATATATATATATATATATATATATATATATATATATATATATATATATGACCTATGCAAATGCAATTACGTTTCAGCAAGCCATATTCTTTGTCAGAGCCGGAAGATAATAATTATAATTAAAATCTTTCAATAGACTATATATATATATATATATATATATATGTCTGTGCATGCCATCAATGCATAGGTCTATATGTAAACACCCTCCTCCGCATTATATATGTACAGGGTGATTCATAAGTCACTTCACTTAGCTATTTTAAATGATTACCATATAAAGCACAAACATACTATGAACTTTTGATAATCGTTATCTTACTCTCTAATTACTGCTATTTGTTAGGCAATGGAAACGTGATGTGAACAGAAAGCGTCCTTCGCACAACACCATCATCAATCAAATATGCTACAAAGAGTCGTAAATTCATTGCAAAAAATAATAGAGCTATGTATGCAGAACGAAAGTGGAAATTTTGAAAATTTGCTGTAATTTTAAACTCCCATAAATGAATTTGTTGAATAAACTTTCTGTTTTGTATTACCGTAATTTTTAACTTTAGAATTTCAAAAATAAATAGCTAAGTGACTTATGAATCACCCTGTATATATATATATATATATATATATATATATATATATTTATACACACACACACACACACACACACACACACACACACATATATATATATATATATATATATATATATATATATATATATATATATATAAGTTAGGTTCATATTATATTCCAATAACCATGTTTTTTAAAATTATTTTTATTTTTATTTTTTCATATTTCCAAAAACATAACATTGCAAAATAATAAAATAAAAACATGGTTATTGGAATATAATATGAACCTGACTTATATTTGCTCCGTTGTCACTAATTGACAATCATCGAGCTGAATATTTTAAGGAGACTGCAAAGTAAAAGGGCACTGATAGTATATGCTAATACATATATTATCATTAATAATTATATATATTAATAATTATATATATTAATAATTATATATATATATATATATAAATATATATATATATATATATATATATATATATATATATATATATATATATATATATATATATCATTCTTGGTTCCGTTTGATGGAAAGAAATCCAATAGATTGCTCCATTATTAAATAAGAGCGTAATATTTATTTATAATATTACAGAAGTTCAGATCAACGTGGTACTTTAGGTTTCAAGCTGGGAGTGGGGCTTGACAGATAGAAAGATGGCTGACGACAGCTTTAGGACAATTAAAACTTAAGAACACCCAGCAACATTTTCACTTGGGTCCGACCCCACTCTCCAGATGCTGATGTGAACTTCTATAACCCCCCCCCCCACACACACAGACACGCACGCACGCACGCACGCACGCACATATATATATATATATATATATATATATATATATATATATATATATATATATATATATATATATATATATATATATATAGCATGTATCACAATTTAGTAGAAAAAACAACAAAGTGTCTGATCGTAGTTGATACAAGAGCTAATATTAATTATTTTATTTAAATACTAGGCGTTACTGTATTCGTGGGAATACTCGAAACCTCATTTCCCTTCTATGGAATTACACTGTTAACTATATTGTTACGTCCGGCACAACGCAATACTAAGATGGGCGATATTCACATAAATAATAATGATAACACAAGGTTTTAACTGATATACAAAAATAATTCATCTAAATAAATAAATGCGAAAGTGTTTTCATTTATCACACCTATATTACCATCAAAACGGCTCACTGTTATTTAAATCAATAATACAACATCATATTTTTAAATACTGTATATATATATATATATTGCTTACTGCCTGAGGCGCCCCTACCGAGGAATGCCGGCGGGGCTGGCCAGGCATTTTTTGTAGGTCAAAGTGCTCACCTTCTCAGGCGCTGGCTTTTCAAATCCCACTTTCCGACCTTGTGTCACATCTTACCGCTGTGAGAGGAAGATAAATAGAAATCTTCTAACTGTCTTGGCCTTTTGGCCAAGATCAAAGTGTAGTATCTGTTCCGATGGATACTACATCCTACAGACCGGTATCGTCTTGGCCTTCGGGTCTTGATTCCGCCTGTCTTTGGGTTTGTCCTGTGTATTTCTAGGAGGTCCACCCTCCCAGGCTTTGCCTCCCCTCTTTGGGGTGGAGTAAGTTGATCGCTTGCTGCCTGAGGCGCCCCTACCGGGGAATGCCGACGGGGCTGCCCAGGCAATTTTTAATGGCCAGAGTGCTCACCTTCTCGAGTGCTGGCTTTTCAAGCCCCACTTTCCCGACCCGACCTTGGGTCACATCTTACCTTGTGGGAGTAAGATAAAACTGGCCTTGTGCCTAACCTCATGGGGGGGGGGTAAATAAAAAGTATCTTCTAACTGTCTTGACCTTTTGGCTAAGATGAAAGTGTAGTATCAGTTCCGATGGATACTACACCCTACAGACCGGTATCGTCTTGGCCTTCGGGTCTTGATTCCGCCGGTCTGTGGGTTTGTCCTGTGCATTTCTAGGAGGTCCACCCTCCCAGGCTTTGCCTTCTCACCCTTTGAGAAAGGGTTAGTTTATTGGTAATCGCCTGAGGCGCCCCTGCCGGGAAATGCCGACGGGGCTGCCCAGGCAATTTTTAAAGGTCATAAGTGCTCTTCCTCTAGAGTGCTGACTTATCAAATCTCACTTTCCCGACCTTGTGTTACATCTCACCACCGTGGGAGGAAGATAAATAGAAATCTTCCGTCTTTTTACATGGCTTGTTGCACTTTGTTATTTTTTTGCCAATAAATTTGATCTGATTTGATCAGTAGTAGGTCGATCAAAAATGCTTTACGTTTATCTTCACAAAAAGTTTGGAACTTATAAGTGTGTTTTAGTAGTAGTAGTAATAATGGTAGTAATAGTAGTAGTAATAGTAGTAGTAGTAGCATTAGTAGTCGTAGTAACATGCATAAGTTGGCATGTTTAGTGGGATGCATAGATGCATGCTACGGACTGCAGGCGTGCGAATGGAAACTATTTAGCTATGGGAAGATGGACCACCCAAGAAATCGGCTGGACTTTGAAATAGTAATGTCTTCTTGGATACGAGGTTCCATGCTGCGATTATGAGCCACTTGAGACTTTCCAAAATTAATGTTCACACCAGATGCTAGATCTCATGGTCAGTCAGTTTTTTTTAATGTCTATAGATTAACAGCTGATAATCTGGCGTGGTCTTTCGGTGTGGTCCGAGTGCTATCTATATATATTCCAGCAAAAGGGACAAAGAAGGTCAGTTGGGTTTCTGTGGGTCTCAGAAACAGATGGGCCTTTGAGCTCTAAGCTAATAGATTGTGTTCGGTTCGGAGATATGTTTGTCTTAATTTGCAGACTTGTTGTTCATTAGTAGAATAAAACGAGTGTCATTGTAACATCTCTCAAAATAAAACGTTGTTACTTGTTTTAAACTTGAGTTGTGGTTTTGTTTGGAGGGAGAATACTTTTGTTGCAGCAAAGACAGAGCCTGCATGATTGACGCTGGGACTGGTGTCGAAATCGAGCGCCGAATTAAGACATAGACAACAAGTGGACGATCACGGCCTGTGCAGTGAACACACACACAGACGCATTTTCACAGTAGTAGTAGTAGTAGTAGTAGTAGTAGTAGTAGTGGTGGTGGTAGAAGGTGATTGGTTGCTTGTTTTATTTTACGGCCTGTCAAACGCCGTCGGGTCATTTTATGCCGAAACCGTGCATACGTTTTGTATACGCTTTGTTTGTAGCTGAATAGGCGTTTATATTTGTGAATAAATAGTCTATAAGCGATAGTTTCTGTTTAACTCATAGACGGAATGTCGACAGAATGGACCTGGGAGTAGTCGTAACTAAAGGAGTGACTACGCAAAGCTGTATAATGAAGTCCTCACCGAGGGATGCAGATTTTTTTTATTACTTAATTCATGTTATCTGTGAATGTTAGGCCGAGTAGTTTGAATGATGAACTCTCAGGTTAGGGTGCTATTAGCAATGTCAATCGGTGCTTGAAAAGGTTTCTTATTTGTGTTATAACCAGGATCGATGGAATGAGCTTGAGGAGTTGGTGTTCGTCGGGAAATATGGTAGGTAGAAAAAATGGTCGGCAAAGATGGATTTTAGGATGGTAGGTGGGGTAGAATCGAGCACCTTGCACAAGGGTGTCCGAAGCAGTTTAGTGCCATGCGCGGGACAAATTCTATTTAACCCATAGATGGGACCCTGACAGTTACAACTTTTCTGGGTCAGAGTTGATCTGGAAGTAATGGTGACTATGGGGTAACTCTACATTCCCCCAAGCTCCCCAAATTGGGACCCCATGGCTGGATGCACTTGAAGGTCATACATATGATCAGTAGTAGAAGTACTAGCAACGTTGTTATCTTCTTATGACGTTTACGGCATTTGAAATTTGGTGTGGTTTTATCGAGAGGGAGCGGGGAGAGGGGGAGAGAAATAAAGAGAGAAAGAGTGAGATGGAGAGAGATGGAAAAGAGATGAAGAGAGAGACATGGAGACAGAATGAAAAAGGAGATAGAGAGAGAGTGAAGTAAGGAGAGGGAGAATGAGGGCGAATAAGGAGGGCGAGGGAGAGAGATGCAGAGAGAAGTAGAGAGAGAGAGAGAGAGAGAGAGGGGGCGGGGAGAGAGGTGGAGAGAGAGATGGGGAGAAAAGGAGAGAGATGGGGAGAGAGATGGGGAGAAAAGGAGAGAGATGGGGAGAGAGCGACATTAAGAGAGAAAAAGAAGGATGTGGAGGGGGAAGGAAGTAGAGGGATGAAGAGGAAGGAGGGAGAGCGATGCAGAGAGAGGTGGGGAAGAGAAATGGAAAGAGAAACAGGAAGAGAGAAGGAAAATGAGGGAGAGAGAAGGAAGGAGGGAGAAGGAGGAAAAGAAAGAGGTGGAGGAGGAAGAGAGAGAAGGATGTAGAGAAAGAAGGAAGGAGAGGGAGGAGAGGGGGAGAGATGCAGAGAGAGAGAGAGAGAGAGAGGTGGAGGGAAGGGAGGATCTGGTGTCATAAAAAAACACTGAAAATGCGTATACTAAACTAATTAATCCAAGACAAGACATATCTACAAGAATGCCCCGGAGAATGACAGTCATTTAAAGCACAAAATAAAAGCACAAAGGTATTAAATCCTATAGAAACAAAAACAAATATATATCGAGTAATTTTGGAGCCTATAAGTACTCAACAAAATGACGAACAAAAGATATGCTCAATTATTACGACTAACCCGATGTAGACGAAAACTTTAGCTAGTAAACATACTGAAATTTTAACTACTGTCATTGAAAACTAAAAAATATACAGATTGTTTGGTTTTTTTCTATGGAAAAAATTAAACTAAGTCAAAATTAAAGAAAAAAATGAAAAAAAAAGTACGGATATGTAGACGCTATCCAATCCTCTGAACACAGACGAAGCTGTGTCATGAAACAATAATGGCGGATGGAAGGGAGAAAAATATCCGAAATACTTGAACAAAAGAATGAGACAATGATAACACTAATATTAAATAAATAAAATAAAAACGGCTACATAGATAATGTTGCTTTTTTAAAAAAAATGAAAGTAAAGAACTCGGTGTCATTTTAATGACTGACATAATCTTGTTTAAGCACAAAGATGCCTGTCCGTTATCGTCTGTTACTGACCCGAAAAAAAGATCACGTTCAAAATGGCGGCTGTTACAATAAACCGCGATAATCTACTTCGGATCAAATTTAAATTAAAATAAAATAGATGACAATTAAGTAGGAGTAAATGTTCTTTGGTATTTTATTGTCAAATAAGGACTATTTTGTCTTTTTTATTTTTCTGTTTGTGAATAGTTCTAGACGCGTCCTCGGATCACCGTGTCCGTTGATAAGTCGAACCCGCTTTAGTTTGTAAACATCATTTCTATCGCCCTGAACGAAGGCTTCTTATTGAGATGCGTCCAAACAATATCTATAAAAGGGTTCGTTCGTCGGTCATCTGTCACGTTTAAGTTTGAGCTAGTGTTTTCAACTGTCTGTCACGCTTAATTTGAAATAGCAGTTTCGTTTTTTTTTTCACGCTTAAGTTTGAAATAGAATTTCCTTTGGGTTGTCAATTAATACATCTGAGTTGAAGTTTGAAATAGTATTTTCACGGGTCTGTTACGCTGAAGTTTGAAATAACATTTTCGTTGGTCTGTCACGCTTAAGATACAAATAGCCTCATTTACTGTCGAACACTATGGTGTTGTCTTGTCCTTCGGGGCTTGATTCCGCCTGTCTGTGGGTTTGTCCTGTGCAGTTCTAGGAGGTCCACCCTCACAGGCTTTGCCTCCCCTCTTTGGGGAGGAGTAAGTTTATTGCTTACTGCCTGAGGCGCCCCTACCGGGGAATGCCGACGGGGCTACCCAGGCAATTTTTAATGGCCAGAGTGCTCACCTTCTCGGGCGCTGGCTTTTCAAGCCCCACTTTCCCGACCCGACATTGGTTCACAGCTTACCTTGTGAGAGTAAGATAAAACTGGCCTTGTGCCTAACCTCTTGAAGAGGAGGTAAATAATACTATGGGAGAGCAACTGTCGTGTTGTTTGATGACTTACTACCATGTTATGAAGTGGATGGGATGTAGTGATGAATTGGTGCCATCTAAGTGAGGGTGGAAGGTCGAAGGGGATAAACTTGTTCCTGTGGTGACGGACAAAGTCCTTGCTCCAGATGCACTGATTCAGATAATTCATTGCAACTGTTTGGAAGGATGCAATACCCTATGGTGTACCTGCAGGAGGCATGGACTAGAATGTACCAGTGCATGTCGAAGACGGAAATTGTGACAATATGAAAAATGATCCAGTGGAAGATGATGATGAGGAGTGAAAAGTTTTTAAAAAGTATTGTGACATAAGTGAATCAGGATGGATGCAATGAGGATAATTGGCGTAGGGGTACCACTTGATATTATATAAGGGTTTATTTGGCATCACTGGTAACCCTTTCATGTGAAACATTGACCCTGAAAACCTGGGTAAAAATCTAAGATGTATTGATTTATCATGAAGAGTGACCGAGTTAGTGCTTCGCCTATAAATGGAAAATGACTTGTAAACCCCAAAAAGCCATATTCGAAATTTGACACTTTCCCATACTCCGTTTTTATCCAACTTTTAGTATGTTGTAGACTAGACCCAACCTAGCATAACCCCACCAATAAACAACATTTTGCAATTTTGGAGGGTCAATCAGTACATCGACCCGGCTATAAGGGATAAAGCTTTATGAAAATTGGTGTAGCGATTGTGACAATCGGCCTGAAACGTAACTTCAATTAAATAAGCCTTGTCATCGATAAACGCGCAGATTAAATGGACGCATCTTAAGACTATTACGTCGCATTTCCCATTGGGTGAGTTTCGTCTTTCTTCGTCTCACCCTTTTGTAAATTCTCTAGTCTCTCTTACACCAAGCAACCCATTTTCGCCATAAAAAATATATATAAAGATAAAACTAAAACAACAAAAAAAAAATAAAACAAGGGAGGGCATTAATAACAATTCCGAAACGAAACACCCAATCACTTGAATGTCTACGGCACTGTTTGGAATGTAATTTTATACTTATTTTCTTCGTTGTTCATAAGTAAAAAGTGTAAACTACAAAAAACAAAAAACAAAAAACAACAAAAAAAAAACAGCAAAAAAAAAACAGCAAAAAAAAAAACAGCAAAAAAAAAACAGCAAAAAAAAACAGCAAAAAAAAACAGCAAAAAAAACAGCAAAAAAAAACAGCAAAAAAAAAACAGCAAAAAAAAAACAGCAAAAAAAAACAACAAAAAAAGAACAGCAAAAACAACATAAAGTAAGTACGATCGGGGCTAACTTGTGTTGCATGTGCATTATATGAAGACCCGACGTTGCCTGGGATTGAATTAGGATAACTACTATATATTTTTTCACTATGCTCATAACGCCATATTACTTTCTTTGTTTTTACTGCTTCCCGTTTCGACCCCTAACACAGTCGGAAAAAAGCTAAAATGTGAGAAAACTCTCTGAATTAGAGCCCTATACACATGTTTTAAATTTCATTAAAATCGGATATACGTAGTTGAATGGTTCTGTCCCCCATGGGTCATTTATAGGTGGAGGCACGTAGATATTCGACACATATAGAGTAACGTAGTGATTCGGGACCACTTCCATTGTCTTCCTCGGAGTATTTTATACATATGATACAAATTTCATTAAAATCGGATATACGTAGTTGAAGTTTTAAAATGGTTCTGTCCCCATGGGTCATTTATAGGTGGAGCCACGTAGATATTCGACACTTAGAGAGTAACGTAGTGATTCGGGACCACTTCCATTGTCTTCCCCGGAGTATTTTATACATATGATACAAATTTCATTAAAATCGGATATACGTAGTTGAAGTTTTAAAATGGTTCTGTCCCCATGGGCCATTTATAGGTGGATCCACGTAGATATTCGACACATATAGAGTAACGTAGTGATTCGGGACCACTTCCATTGTCTTCCCCGGAGTATTTTATACATATGATACAAATTTCATTAAAATATGGTATATTTGAAGTTTTAAAATAGGTTATATCCTTCTTGCCCATTTAGAGATTCAGGAACACTTTCATTGTTTTCCCTGGTAAATTTTATATAAGAATATTTACGTTTACACTTTATGTAGATTCTCTAACCATTTTTCTTATAGGGAACACACAAATATCACACGCACACACATACACGCAGACATTGAGTTTTATATATTTAATTTTTTTTAATATATAAATCGCTCCAGACAAGGCATGGAGCCACTTGATGTAAGGAGATAAAAAAAATACTACTTCATGGTAAAAAAACAAACTAGCCAACGATAAGTGTTCGATGGATAGATTCCGACCCAGAAAACAGCAATTCTTCCCCTTTTGTCAGAAACAGCGCTCATACTACAAGACCAAAAACTTCAACGCTGGTCTTGTAGATCCCAGTACTGAATTGGTTCCACGTGCCATTAAACTGCACATTCTCGAACGGGCTATGGAGATTCCCTTCGTACGCTCTTGTTCTGCAGGTTAGATACATTAATGCACTTAAGAACTTTTGCTCTTTGAGAAAAAAATATAGAGATCCAGTTTAGCATGCAGAAGCTTGTGGTCTGAACCACATGTAGCACTCCGCGTCACTCGCAGAGTGCACACATCTTAAAGGTTTCGTCTCCGAGTGATAATATAATTGAGAATGCGGGTGGATCCAAGTTGCCCTATGGGTAGCTTTCTGATGCAAGTGGGTGTTGCAAAATGACGAGACCAATTTTAATGCAGAGCTGGAAAAGGTGATGACCATTCCAACTACGTACTTAACTAATTTTTTTTTTATCATAGTTCACCCCAAACAAGGCAGGCCGCCACTGTAGACATAAGGGGCTACTGAGAAAAAAGGATGAAGGTTTGGGGGGGGGGGGAGGTCAACCTAAATTAGGAGCTGCACAGCGAGATGTCTGTTTACATTAGTTTTACATTTCTGCATGTCAGTAACGTCAGGAAAGCAGGGAGCAGAGAGGGAGTTCCAGAGTCCAGCAGCACGAGGAAATAAGCTTTTGGAGTAGAAAGCTCTTCGGCATCTGGGAACCTCCACAGTGTATGGATGGGATTTGGCAGATTGTCGGGTTGGTCTAGTGAATTTACGTTGTGGGGGTACCAGAGCAGCAAGCTCATCAGAGCACAACCCATTGAAGTACTTGTAAAACAGGCAAAAGGATGCAACATTGCGGCGATGGGACGGAGGCTGGAGCTTGGTGGATAGTGAAGGACCTATCAAGTTGGCAACACTTTTTTGGACCTTGTCTAAGAGGGAGAGACTAGCGGATGGTGGGCGGATTGTGGCTTTGTAGAGATATAAGATCATGTCATGTGTGAGAAGTTTACTAATGCAATCCAGATTCTATGGTGTTGCCACACTCAAACATTGAAGTCTCCTCGAATAAATTTTTTATCAAGTTTTATGATCGAGGTTGTCATCGTCCTGAGATCTTGGTAGAAGGACAGGATTGCCCACCACCCCTTGTCGCTGTTAAGACAAGACAAGACATATCTACAAGAATGTCTCGGGGCCTGACAGTCATTTTAAGCACAAAATAAACACACAAAGGTTTTAAATGACAAAATAAAGCGGTTGCAGCGAAATGAAAAACAGAAGTTAATTTTTTTTATTAATCTCCCTCCCACGGCGGGAGGATAAGGCACAAGGTAATAAAAAGTGGGATTTGAAAAGCCAGCGCCGTAGAGGAAGAGTACTATGGCCGAACAAAAATTGTTTGGGAAGTCCCGTCGTCGCCATTCCCCGGTAAGGGCGCATCAGGAGATTAGTAATACACTAATTCTTTCTCAAAGGGTGAAAAGGTAAAGCCTGGGAAAGTGGACCTCATAGAACTGATCAGGTGAATGATGCTGGGATCGCTGGAAGCGGTCTAAAATCATTAGTTTCGCTGTTGTGAGCAGATACTTATGGAGGAGGCCACGAAAAGGCTGACTTTATTCTCGCCGGCATCGCACCACCAACCCTGCGCCGTGAGGCGGCTGTCCTTGCACTGTCAAGAAAGGCCACTATCGATGAGGACCACCTTCTCCACAAGCTCGCCACAGAGACCCCTCCACGAGCTCGCCTGAAGTCACGACACCCATTCTCGGAGCATGTCCACCAGCTCCTGCTTTCAACACCCGGTGACGTCACAAAACGAATCTGGCTGAAACGTTGCTGGACGGAGGAATGGCAGGCAGCAGATAAATCAAGGTTGCACAGATTTGTGGAGGACCCGGATAACCTACCAGGCATGGACCTCCCTCGCCGGCAGTGGACAATGCTCAACCGCCTCAGGACAGGTGTCGGCCGTTTCGCCGCGACCATGAAAGGATGGGGACTCAGGGACTCGACTGTCTGCGACTGTGGTCACTCTGAACATACAGTAGAGCACATCATCGAGTCATGCCTTAAATATCGACCACCCAACGGCGAAGCCGGCATAGCTGCACTAGATAACAAAACATTAGCATGGCTTTTCTCAACCGTGCTGGTGATCTAACAGTGAGATGCTGTGAAGCAAACGAAAGAAGAAGGTGAATGGTTCTATCATTAAAGTCGTGAGTGTTCGAACATATTGGCTAACTCTGTGCAAACAGCAGAGCCAACTTCAACTATTCGCCTTTTACTATCTGACTTGCCTCATCAGAAGAACGGAGACCCATCTCCCATCTCTATCAATTGATCCTCATCGCTGAATCGGAGAGCCAGTTTCTTCGCAAAGATACCAATACGTCGTTCAGGATTCTTTGACACCTCGAAATCGAGAAGTAATCGAACGTTCAATGTGGCTATCATTAGCTTGTTTGTTTTTCTTTATAATGTTTTGTTTTAGTCCTGATAGTATGAACAGCCGTATGTTCAGCTTAATAGTTGAACCAGCATTTGGTTGAGTCACATTTTCTAGACCCCTCTCAGAATTCTGCATGAAAAGTGCTACCCTCAAATAGCTGCTCAGTCATTAACAGCTTTGCCGAAACATGTTGTTGTTTGATCAACAGTGAAGCTACATTAGATGGGCTGTAAGCAGCACTACGTATGAAACGATGGCTGTTTGCTTCCAGTCTGTCAAACCTGCACACGTCTTCATTCATATATTTCTACAAGATTCTCCACACTTCCTCCTTTCTTTCTTTTTTCTTTCTTTCTTTCTTTTTTCTTTCTTTCTTTCTTTCTACCAGCTTCTACACACTTCTTTCTTTCCTTTTCATTTCTTTCTATCTTTCTTTCTTTCTATCTTTCTTTCTTTCTTTCTTTCTTTCTTCTATATTTCTTTCTTATATCTTTCTTTCTTTCGTTTTTTCTTTCTTTCGTTTTTCTTTATTTCTTTCTTTCCTTCTTTCTTTCTTTCTTTCTTTTTTCTATCTTTCTTTCTTTCTTTCTTTTTTCTTTTTTCTTTCTTTTTTCTATCTTTCTTTTCCTTCCTTCTTTCTTTCTTTTTCTATCTTTCTAAAAAGCTTCTCAACACTTTTTTCTTTTCGTTTCAATTTATTTTTATGCTTCCTTCCAACTTTTCAATACTTCTTTCTTACTTTTCCCTTTCTTTCTTTCTTTCTTTCTTTCTTTTTATTGTTCTTTCTACCATCGTCTCAACACCTTTCTTTTTTTCTTTGTTTTTTTTTTATTACTGGCTTCTCAAGACTTTTTCTTTTCTTTTACGTTTCTTTCCTTCTTTTTTACTAGCTTCTCTTCACCTTTTCTTTGTTTGGTTTAACCAGCTTCGCAGCGCATTTTCTTTCTCCTGCGTTTTTTCTTGATTTATTTCTGTCATCGTTCACACACTTTTTTCTTTTTTCTTGTACCTTCTTTTCTTGCAGGGTCTCAACACGTCCTCTTGACTTTCTTTAACCTTTTTTTTATTTTGTTTTACCAGTTCTCCGCGGTTCTTTCTTTCTGTTTTCTTTTTTTTGTTACTTTTCTTTCTTTTCTTTCTTTCTTTTTATCATTTTCTGAACACTCTCTTCTTTCGTTTACCTTTCTTTTTTTTTTTTACCAGCTTCTCAACCACTTCTTTCTTTCTTATTTTCTTTCTTGTTTTCTTTCTTATTTTCTTTCTTTCTTTAACCATTTTTATTTTGTTTTACCAGTTCTCCACGGTTGTTTCTTTCTGTTTTCTTTTTCTTTTTACTTTTCTTCCTTTTCTTCTTTTTTTTTTATCATTTTCTGAACACTCTCTTCTTTCGATTACCTTTCTTTCTTTTTTTTACCAGCTTCTCAACTACTTCTTTCTTTCTTATTTTCTTTCTTATTTTCTTTCTTATTTTCTTTCTTTCTTTCTTATTTTCTTTCTTTCTGTCTTTCTTTCTTTCTGTCTTTCTTTCTTTCTTTCTTTCTTTCTTTCTTTCACCATTCTTTCTTCAAGTCTATTAACACTTATTTCTTTCACTTTAAATCCATCCCAACACTAATTTCTTCATTTACACTGACGCTTTTAAATCTAATCTTTTTTTGTATGATAAAATAAATAATCTAAACATTTTTGCTAGACCCTTTAAAAAAGAACAAAAACCTATAAAAAAACCCTTTAAAACTCCTAAAAAGATCTGTTGGTATAACGTCTTTCCCTTCTTTCATGTAGACCAACTTTCGGTTGACCCAAAAAGAAGAACGCAAATGCTTTGCTTCGACACTGACGCCATTTTGCATGCATTTTCACCCACGTCTCATTTGACGACAAGAGAAAAAGAAACATTTCATTTTCTGAGCATTTTTTACAAGAGCCAACAAAATAAAAAAAACGTGAAAATAATAAATAGTGCAAGAGTGGCGGTTGCAGACGGTCACATGGGCTTGAACGCAGTTCGTAGATTCAGGCTAGAATCACGAGACGAACGTTCAATACCACACGGCCGCGAGAAATCGACACAGACAGTAATTAAAATTAATATATATATATATATATAGTGTGTCAGGTTATGTTGAAAAGAAATTAATAAAATAAATGCTCGGTCGCAAAAAAGTGATAGCTAAATACAAATAATTTATTTAAAAAAAACCTATATGTTACATATTTAAGAGTCGTACCGCGGTTTCATCGAGATGGACTGACTCTCGACTAGTCTTCCATCTGTGCCCCTTTCTAGGTGCATATATATCTTAATTTCATTTTATTACTTGACAGTTTCCGGTGGCCGAGTGAATATGGCGACTGCTTGCAGATTCTAGGCTGACTCTGTGAACCGACTGTCTTAAATTGTTACTTTCCTGCACTGATGAGAGCAAAATGCTTGAAACGCTAGCCTCTGTAAGTATCAATAATTTAATATTTATTTATAAATATTATATATATATATATATATATATATATATTATATATATATATATATATATATATATATATATATATATATATATATATATATATATATAGGAAGCATTTCTTCATTGAGTCCATTGTGGGTGGGAAGTTGAGAAAAAAAGAAAGAAAGAAAGCCGACTTAATAACTGTTAAAAAGGAGAACATTCCACAGTGCAAGCGTGACTTGAAAGGCGGCGGTTTCAGAAACGCAAAGAGCCGGAGCGCTTGGTGATCGGAGTATCGAATACCGAAAGAATGGGAGTTTACCAATGTTTATGGCACCGATGAAGCTTTATTGGCTATGGTACCCAAACCTGTCTTGCTATTAGGCTTTTGTGTCCACTGACTAAAAATGCGACTGATAAGTAAGTTGGTACTGTGAAGGAATCCCCTGATTTGTATTTCATCAAATAAACAATTGGAAGTGCTTGTGGAACAATTGCTTCAGTTCACGCTCGGATAGACAATGCAGAGCAAATTGCTTTCCAATCGGATGTATATATGAACGAGTTTCTAGCGGAAACCAAGTCTGTGACCTCAGCAAGAAAAAGACTTTCATGAGAACAAAAGTATGTCAAAAGATTTTTTTATGTGTGTGCGTAGCCAGCGTAAACCAACCGGTGATGGGAAATAAAGAAAACAAAAGTTTTTCCATATACGTTCTGTTCTTTGTCATTCTTGTTGGATCTTACCGGGTACCCCGAAAGAACGGGTAATGCAACATATGTACCATTTAAAATCACATAATCAAATGAATATATTTTTTTTAATTGTTTTTTTTTTTATTATACTCCTTCTTTTTTTTTATTTTATCCTACTTTTCTTATAATCCTCATTTTAATAATAATAATAATGATACTACTACTACTACTACTACTACTACTACTACTACTACTACTACTACTAATAATAATAATAAAGAGCAAAAAGCACAAAGGAAATGGAAAAGCTGATAAATACGACCAGAATCTTCAACTGGGACATTAAAATGCAATTCGGAATAGAAAAGTGTGCACGGCTAGAGATTAAAAAAGGAAAGCTGGAGACGACTGGGGGCATGGAACTACCCAACCAAGAGCAGATGAGAGCGCTAGGGGACAGCTATAAATATTTGGAAGTTTTGGAAGCAGACACAATCAAATCAACAGAAATGAAAGAGAAGATTGAAAAAGAATACCTGAGAAAAACTAGAAAGTTCTTAGAAACAAAATTATATAGCAGAAACCTAATCAAAGGAATAAATATCTGGGCAGTATCCCTAATAAGATATTCTGGACCATTCATAAGCTGGACTATAGAAGAACTCAGGCACCTTGACCAGAGGACTAGAAAATTAATGAATATGCACAACGCACTACACCCAAAAGACGATACAGACCGACTCTACGTGAAGAGAAACGAAGGGGGATGAGGACTGGTAAGTATAGAAGACTGTGTCCACGACACTAAAAAAAGAGCTGGAGAAATACATAAACCAGAACACAGAAAGGCTGATCACCGAAGCAAGAGACACCATCTCAACGAACAACGTAGGAAACATCGAAACTGGACACAAACAGACAATAAATAAAAATGGGAAGAAAAACAACTACATGGACGCTTCATAAGACTCACAAGAGAAGAAACCAACGCAAATAGATGGACATGGCTAAGAAAAGGAAACTTGAACAGAAAAACGGAATCTTTACTGATGGCTGCACAAAACAATGTGATTAGGGCAAACTACATTAAAGCTAAAATAGATAAAACCCAGGAAAACAGTAAATGCAGACTGTGTGGACAAAGAGACGAAACAGTAAATAATATAATAAGTGAATGTAGCAAACTTGCCCAAAAAGAATACAAGAACAAACATGAGTGTGTTGGGAAGGTAATACACTAGGAACTGTGCAAACAATTGAATTTCGAATACGCAGACAGATGGTACAAACATAAACCAGAAACAGTACTGGAAAACGAAAAACACAAAATCCTCTGGGATATGGATATACAAACAGATAAACTCATACAAGCAAGGAGACCTGATGTTATTATAATCGACAAGAAGGAAAAATCTTTCAAAATCGTAGACTTCGCCGTTCCAGCAGACCACAGAGTTAAGATCAAAGACACGGAAAAACGAAGTAAATACACAGAACTAGCCAGATAACTGAAAGGAATATGGAGCATGAAGAAAGTTAGTATAATACCAATAATCGTAGGAGCACTAAGAACAATCCCAAAAACCTGGAGAAAAGACTGGGAGAAATTGGAATCAAAGGGGCCATCAAAACCATACAAAGGACGGCAATGATCAAAACAGCTGCAATCTTAAGGAAAGTCTTCGAATGTGGAAACCGACCCGCATAAGATACAAAGGGTAACCAGTCACAAGGAATTTACAATAGAGAAGAAACAAAACCACAAGAAGAACGCCACAACACGAACCAAGGAACAGAAACTGCAAGAAACATAACTTCATAATCCCCCCCCCAATAAATTACACTGGCCTCAGCTATCACCACACAAAAATGAACCAAGGAACAGAAATTATAAGAAACACTCTAAGCTCCCCCTTCTCTCTCCCCAATAAATAATAATGATAACAAAAATTAGAAAATTAAAAAAAAAATTTTTTTTAAATAAATAAATAAAAAATAAAATAAAATAAAACATATTTTTTAAATTGTGCCGGCCTAGGCTGACACCAGACAAAATATTTGTAGAGGGTCGAGGACGATGAGAAGACTAAGGAAGGACAGCACAAACCTGACCTCCACTGGAAAGTGCGGAGAATGCTGGGACCTTGGGGAGGCTTATTGCCACTTAAATCCCAGAGAAGATCAATGGTCCTTACCAGCGAGAAATCAATGGTAAGCGACTGTTGCGATACCGCATCGTTATTGAAAAGAGGTAAAGAATACTGGAAATTTGGGGAGGCTTGTTGTCACTCATACTCTAGGAAATACCACTGATTGTTGTCGGTGAGCAATCACTGACGATGATCTGTGTGAGAACTCCTAGTGAGTAATAATAATAATAACTAGGGGTAATCGTGTAAATTACACGAAATCATGTTTTCAATACTAATTATCTTGTTTCTAACCTATACATGTTTGAATAAAATATGATAAGATTTGATTTGTATATTTATTTAAAAAAAATTAATATGTGTCTGCCCGGACGTCCCCTTCCTACCTCCCCCTTCGATGTAGAAACAAATCTTAGAGGTTAGTTGGGATCGAACTATAAACCAGTCGGGCCGACGTGAAAATCCTACGTCGCTAACCGTTGTGCAAAAGGAGTATACTTGAAAATATTACGAAAATTAGGTTACTTGAATGCTTTTCCAAATCTAGGTGCGGCACACATGCTCAGAGCTTTTGATGTAAGCGTGACACACGAACACACACGCTATCGTATTAATATATAGATAATAATAATAATAATAATAATAATAATAATAATTATTATTATTATTATTATTATTATTATTATTATTATTATTATTATTATTATTATTATTATTTGTACTCACTACGAGTTTCAACACAAGACATCGTCAGTGATTGCTCATTGATAATTACCGGTTCTGTTCCCTGAAGTCTAAGTGACAACAAGCCTCCCCTGTTTTCTAGTACTCCCGACTTCCTTTCGTCAACCATTGCAAATGAATTTGCTGAATCGCAACAGACGCTTACCATTGATTTCTCGCTGATAACGACCATTGGTCTCCTCTGGGATTTGAGTGACAATGTTACATAATGGATGGACGCATGTGAAGAACGATTACATCAGATAGTATGGATTTAGTATCCAGGTGGACCAGTGCAAGTTTCTTGACACGAAAATCCAAACAACAAGTTGGATCTCCGCCCTAAAGTGTAAACAGGCATGAACTGTGGGTTAGATTCAAGTCGGAAATTCAAGGAAAGGTTAGACATAAATGTGTTATGACACATTTAGTGTCCCTCTTGAAGCAATAACGTCACGATGCCGTGTGGAAGAAAGAAAGACGTTTTTTTAGTCAGTCGAATTCAGAATGCCATTAAGAAAAAGGAAAATGGAAATTTAATTACTAAAAATGTTGATAGCACTACTTGAATGTCATCCCTCACCCCTTCTCCTCTAACTAAGTACTTAAGTTAAGAAGAACAATTTTAGTCTCTCTCCATTTGATGTTAATGTGTGGCTTTTATTCGTATGACGAGAATTTCTCTCCAAAATAAAGACCAATTTAAACTCTCTGCCGATCTCGCCTTTACCTTTCTGTGCATGGGAAGTTCTTGCTTACAGACATGACTACGATGATGATGAGTACGGCAAAATGCAGCTCACTAGACGACGACGACGACGACGACGACGACGATGACGACGACGATGATGATGATGATGATGATGATGATGATGATGATGATGATGATGATGATGATGATGATGATGATAGCGTCCGCGCGTTAGTATACAAAAAGAACGGCCGGTTACATCGAAATGCTATCAGCAGACAAGCACTGTATACGTTGCACTAACAAACCCTACTGTATCCGTAGAAAATATTATAGCGCTATATATGAATTTTCTTTGTTCATGTATATTTTCCCACGCTACCAGTAACTGAGAGATTGCCTTACCCTTCTTTGTAATATAGTAGGAAAAATCCTAGCAGAGTGCTCGATTAATTGAGAATTAAAATAAAAAATAAAAAATTAAGAGCGTAATATTTATTTATTTTGGTACAAGAAAAATTAGTCCAAAATTCGTATCGTCGGTTTCAAGCACAGAAGGACTTAGCCACCCGCAACAGATGACAACAGAAGCTGTAGAGAGCCGGCTAAGTTCTTCTGTGCTTCGAACCGACGGTACGAATGTTGGACTAATTTTTCTGTACCAATATATATATATATATATATATATATATATATATATATATATATATATATATATATATATATATATACGTAATGTATTTTATGTAATTATTTTTATTGTTGATAGTAGCCTTGGTTGCTCTTTTCATAATCTTGATAAAGATTAACGCAGAAGATTGCATTATTAGTCGCCCTTAATTTTATAACACGTATTTCTCGTTGATATATATATATTCTTATTAATTTTCTACGTACATAAAAGTAATCGATGGCCACGTACTTCTGGCTATGAGCCGTCATCAGCATGACTAACTTGGACAAGGATCTAACCATTATCTTTATCACTTAGGAAGTGAATAATAGAAATAGTAGTAGTATGAAAAAGCAACAAACGCTACCATCACCAATAAAAACAATTACATAAAATACATTAAATATTTAGGTGATAAAAATCGTACATATTTCCAGGTAGGGCGTCATGGTCCGGAGGTAAAACTCTAGACTATAGACATTGATATCGAAGGTTGGATCTTTGTCCAAGTTAGCCATGTTGATGACGGCAAATAACCAGAAACACGTGTCCATGGATTACTTTTATGTACATATAAAATTATATATATATATATATATATATATATATATATTTAGCAATCAGGTACAATTCTTCATGTCCCAGAATACAAGTCGACCGTTCAGTGTCTATTGCATTCATCGTTTCCAATCCTCACATAATATTGTTTATCATCCAACGTATTAATTCTTATCCTCGACTATGTTTTGGCCTCGGTAAGTTGTGAGTCCTTAGCAAAACACTTTAATTTACCAATCCGGAGTACCTTTTTTAGGGAGCTGGATTTTCGCCATATTAAAAACCGAACGTGTGCTTATCTTTGTCCTCGTGGGGAGGTGAGTAAATACGAGATGAGATTATTGATGCACAAAAACCCATAATAACCGTTACAAAAAAAGAACGAGAAACACAGGAGTACTACGGCTGTTACAAAGAAAAAAGAATAAGACAGAAAGAGAGGCAGGCGATCTCTACACACCGCCACTATAAAATAATGACCTAGCCTCTTTGAATAATCGTAGAAAATAAACCATAAAATTGAGCTGAAGACTTCACACACGAACTGAGTTCAACTGTAGATATTATGTCAATATTCCACGCATCACCATAACAGTGGAGAAAAAGACAAGCGGACAAGACAACAGCTAATAGTAGAAACGACCGACTTTGTTCAGCCGAATTGAAGCCAACGTCCACGAAAACGCTACCAGCATCGCAATCTACGCCTTGTCATTCCATTTTTTCTTTGATAAAACAAAAGAAAACCAGAAAAAATATTCTGTGTAAGCACTAGTAAAAAATATGTTTGTGTCTTTTTTCATAGAAGAAGTAAATTGAGAGGTGGGCAAACCGAAAAATGTAAAAGACAAAATCATGTAGAGAAGTTGTCAAAAATACTATCTCTACTCATTTTGAAAAAGTTTCTGTTATTAAAAGAAAGGAAATATTAGTCTACTGATGTGTTTTTGATGTGATTTTGTCT
>OY744534.1:77014587-77019587 GCA_963556195.1 Sepiola atlantica
CATATATATATAAATATATATATATATATATATAAACATATATATAAATATATATATATATATAAACATATATATAAATATATATATAAACATATATATAAATATATATATATATAAACATATATATAAATATATATATATAAACATATATATAAATATATATATATAATGTGTGTGTAGACTAAATAATATTGCAAAAGAATAAGCAGACGGAATATAAAATACAAGACATAGATCACTCCCGATGAAGCTTCTAGAATACAATGAAGTGAAATATCAGTCCTCTACATGCCGTTTTGATGTGATTTTGGGTTTAATATATAATTTGTTTCGCCTATTTCAACTTTATTTTTCTCTACACATTCTGTCATAATCCTACTCTCTCTCTCTCTTTCTCTCTCTATCTATCTACCTCTCTTTCTCTCTCTCTCACACACACACATTATATATATACATATATATATACATATATATATACATATATATATATACATACACACACATATATATATACATATACATATATATACATATATATATACATATACACATATATATACACATATATACATATATACACACATATATACATATATACACACATATATACATATATACACACATATATACATATATACATATACACACATATATATAGACATATATACATATACATATATATACGTATATATATACATATACATATATACATACATATACATATTTATATACATATACATATATACATACATATACATACATACATACACACACACACACACACACATATATATATATATATATATATATGTTAAAGATGGGAATAAAAATGCTATAAATACAATATCTACTACGTCATCAGTTGCTCACCCTAAGTGTTTTAAGTAAAATAAATACATTTTCCTTCCTTAAGCCATGGCTTTTCAAAGAATGGCTTAAGTAAGGAAAAATAAATAACTTTTTAATTGAAACACCTTGTTTTGTAGGAACTGATGACGTAATAGACATTGCATTTATCGAAGCTATATTCCCATCGTTTACTTGTTTATAGTATTGCTTTATCTCGTATACTAAGCATCAATCTGTTCATGATAGATACTATCTTAAAGTTATACATTATATCTTTATTTTCCTGTTCTTTACATATATATACTATTTTATAACATAAACATATAATGTAAAACGGTGATATACGTTTGTATGTATGTGTGTATGTATGTTTGTATGTGTGTTTATATCGGAGAGTTTTTATTATTATTTTCGTTTTTAGACCAGCAGAATGTGGATGATGGTATATCCCAGAGTTGGAGTGACAACAAGTCTCCACCAATGTTTCTGTTTTTAACATACATGTGAGTCATCTCAGCAGTTATTGTTGATAGCGACGGTTGTGAGAGTGAAATGAGTCGCCGCTAACAACGAGACCCATTAAGCATCTTTAAAAGGAGAGACGTATATTTAAAAAGAAGAGACGTACATTTAAAAGAAGAGACGTATATTTAAGTAATACTAACGGACGTAAACCAGTCTGGCGAGAGAATATAATCATAAGCTTCGAAGTTACATCCCTTAAATGTCCTAACTGAACCGAGTAATAACCTTTTATTATTATTATTATTATTATTATTATTATTATTATTATTATTATTATTATTATTATTATTATTATTATTATTATTATTATTATAATAATTATTATTAATTATTATTATTTTATAATAATAATAATAATAATAATAATAATAATAATAATAATAATTATTATTATTTTTATAATAATAATGATTATTTTTATAATAATAATAATAATAATTATTATTATTTTATAATTATTTTTATTATTAATTATTATTATTTTTATAATAATAATAATAATAATAATAATAATAATAATTATTATTATTACTTTTATTATTATTATTTTTATAATAATAATAATAATTATTATTATTATTATTATAATAATTATTATTATTAATATTATTATTTTTATAATTATTATTTTATAATTATTATTATTATTATTATTATTATTAATTATTATTATTTTTATAATTATTATTATTATTTTTATTATTATTATTGTTGTTATTATTGTTGTTGTTATTGTTGTTGTTGTTGTTGTTGTTATAGTTCTAGCCGTGGAAATTTCACGGAGTTAAGATATCCTGATGGTTATCGTAGGTAGGTAGGGACATAGGTATTATTTCAATACCTGACACTTACGGACCCCTACTACATAAAGTTATCACCGGAATATACCTGATCTCTTAAGACTTCAATGCCACAAGTTCCCTAGAAAGAAAAAGATGCCAATCGTTTGAATACTATAAATTGTCCAAAATAAAATAATTTTTTTTAATGATTTTAAATAAAAATAAAAAAAATTAAAAAATGAAATAAAAATAAAAATGAAAATAAAATAAACTTATTTAATTAGATTTTTTTTTCCTTCTTTTTTTTTTTAAAGTCTTTAAAAATTTTTTCCGTTAATTTTTTTTTTTTTAATTTCTTTTCTTTTTTTAAAATTGTTTATATATAAGTAGATGTCTGTCTGTCGGACCACAATAATGTAACAACAACGAACGATACAGAGTTCGGTAGACGTGAAAGAGCTTTTTTAAAAACTTTTTAATTTCTTCTTTTTTTTTTTTACGAGCGCCTCTTTGGGAAGAACCCCGAAGTTATATAGTAGGAAATGACGTCAGTGGAGCGAGAATAGCATTTTTCTGGTTGCCGTGGTTACGCCCTCGTGTATCTGGAGTTCATCGTTGCGCCATTGCAAGTAGTCCTCTGTCGTGGAAAAAGCAGCAGCAGCAGCAGGAGCAGCAGTAGCAGGAGCAGGAACGTACAAAAAAGAGATAAAGAAATAAACATTTATTTAAAAAAAAAATAATAACATTTTAAATAAAAAATAATTATAAAAAAACTACGTATGTATTTTATTTACCTATCTAAGCAAAAAAAAGAAGACAAAATTAGACGAAAACTATATTAAAGATAGAAAAATCTGTAGTATTCTCGGCAAGGCGAGAAAAAGTAAAAAAAAAAGATTATTGGCATGTTAAGCCACTTTTTTTTTTTCTTTTCTAGTTTTGTTTAAGTCTTTCTTTTTTGTTCTTTACCCCCTTTTATGTTTTCTTGTTAACGTAACGCTTGCATACAAGTAGAACGGGAAGATAGTATAACCATTGTTTACAACTACGTCCGCAAAACTAGATCACCTGATCAATTCACAATGAAAATATAATCTAGTGTGCATTAATTAGTTAGAACGTTTCACACACAATTCAGCAACAATAACAAATTAGGAGCCTCTCCATGAAGACAAAAGAAACAGCTAGCCGACAAAAATGAGGCAACATGTGAAATAACTAATGTCATCTCGGATTGATATGGTCTCATTGCAAGGGGTTGTTACACACACACACACACACACACACACACACACACACACACACACACACACACGCACACACACACACACACCAACGTTGTCACTGCAAAATGACAGCGAAAAGCATCCATCCGACATCCCAACGTGCTTACTTCAGAATACTGAAAACGAGATAGCCGAATGCACATCCACACAAGTAGTAAAGCAAATTCGTATGAATCAAAAGGGTACAATTTTGTTGATCGGCTTGATTCTGAAGTTAGCATTCTTACAGAAGGTACTACGTGAAGGTTGCCAACATCCCTAATAAAAAGTGGTGCTATGGAATGGACATTAAACAGATGATATGCATCTGCTACAATCTCTGCATCTTCTAACTTCACTACTATAAGCAGCAGCGAACAGCAGTCAAAATGCATTTCTCAACGTTCGCCATTTTCTCATCCTGTAAGCATATACTTGTAATTGATCTTCTCTAGGACCCAGTGAATTGATCGTCCGTAACCTCCAACTTCCCATAGCCATATATTCTTTGGTTTGTCTTTGAATACATCCAAGTATATTAAATAGATTAAATTAGTAGTAATAGCAATACTAGTAGTTGTTGTTGTATCATTTTGACCTTCTGTTGTGGCATCCGTCATACGAAAGACAATTCATGGAAAATTTAGAGAAATTCTGACCCGTAGTTTTAAAGCCTGTACGTGTTATTGGTCCCCCGATTTTATAAATCGGGGGACTTATGTTTTTTAGGCATGTCCGTCCAGATTTTTCTCCGCAATCATCCATTGAATTTCTCTGAAATTTTGCATGAAGTTGTAACTTTGGTCAGGTTAGAAAGTGACATTCTCCGATTTTTGAAAACAAATCTGGTTAGCCCCCCCCCCCGCCCAGGAGGGCAAAAGATCCCGAAATGGCAAAAAATGACATTTTTTGCCCCATAACTTTTCATCCATCCATTGTATTTCTCTGAAACTTGGCCAAAATGTGGAAGCATTTGTTCCTAATAGAAAATAAGTATCGCTGACCTTGGAAAAAATCTGGTTCGCGCACCCAGGGGGTCAAAAGCCCCCTAAAATGGCAAAAAATGACCCTTTTCTCCCATTACGTTTGATCCATCCATTCAATTTTTCTGAAACTTGGCCAAAATGTAGAAACAATTGTTCTGGATATTAAATGAGCAACCATTGACCTCAGAAAAATTCTGGTTTGCGCCCCCAGGGGGTCAAAGGAGGGTCAAAAATGCTCCAAATTGCCTAAATTTATTGCATTTTACACTCGCCACATCGAGTCACATACAGAGGGGGGACCACGCATGCGCAGCTTGTTATTTTTAGTAGTAGTAGTTAACAGTAGTTGTACTACTACGATTACTACTAGTATTATTAGTAGTAGAAACAGCAGTAGTAGTAATACAATGTTTTATTCATGGAACACCTGGAATCTCATATCTAACATATAAAGTAGAGTCAGTCGCTTTCTCGATTTTTGTCACGGATAGGTTTTTTCTTGCAAAATCGATATTTGATTCTGGTTAGTCAGTTTTGTTCTGGTGGATCGTTGCAGCATGTCGTTAAGAACAATACGATGTAATCCGATTTAA
>OY744534.1:77024587-77029587 GCA_963556195.1 Sepiola atlantica
ATGAATTTTCGTATTTTTTCTGTACAATCTTATTTTCAGCTAACACGTAAGTTCATAACAAAGTTTATGTTTTTTAAAAAAAATATTTTCATGTCGTAGCGAAACTAAAGAAGCACCGAATACCCGTCCCAGGACGGGTAAAATTAATTCCTAGATCAGTTTTTTGCACCACTTTTATGTCCCTTACAAAGATTAAAATCAAGAGATAAAAAAGGTCCCTATTTACTTACCTCCCCATGAGGACAGATTTAGACACAAGGTTGGGTTTTAATGTGGGGAAAGTCCTGCTCCCCCCAAAAGGAGGAATATATGGATTGTGGCAAAAGTAAAAATAGCCTTAGCCTAGAAAAAATTCACTGACCGAGGACCGAAAGGATTAAGTGCAATATAAGAACATATACTAGACTTTGCTCTTAGCTGAAAGGTCAAGAAACCTTTTTGGTCAATAAAACAATTATTGTTTTAAAAATGCATGCATCTGTGCATATTTGTCAAATACAGTGGAACCTCGGTTTTCGAACATAATTCGTTCTGAAAAGCTGTTCAGAAACACAATCATATTTTCCCATTAAAATAATAAAATTTTCCCATTAAAATAATCATATTTTCCCATTAAAATGATCACATTTTCCCATTAAAATTATCATATTTTCTCATTAAGATAAAAATATTTTCCCATTAAAATAATCATATTTTCCCATTAAAATAATCACATTTTCCCATTAAAAATAAGCATATTTTCCAATTAAAAATAATCATATTTTCCCATTAAAAATAATCATATTTCCATATAAAATACCCATATTTTCCCATTAAAATAACCATATTTTCCCATTAAAATAATTATATTTTCCCATTAAAATAATTATATTTTCCCATTAAAAATAATCATATTTTCCCATTAAAAATAATCATATTTTCCCATTAAAATTATTGTAAAAAAAATTAATTCGTTAATTAGACTACAAAGATTAGATCACAAATTTATTAAGCATGAGTTATATTATTGTTTTCAATATATACTATGTAGAATTTAAAAGCTTATTTCGTCAAAAAATATATTTTCTGAGAACTTTTTTAGTGTATATTTTGACTATTTTAATACACTTTTTATTATATGTATTTAAATTTTTTAGCAGGTATTTAAAAATATAGTTCCTAAGGGGGGAAAAACAGATAACAAATAAAGACATAGATTGATTTAAAACCCCAGATCTGAACCTAAAAACCCAGGAGTAGCAACCCTGCATAGAACTGTTAACGCTTTATCAGACGGTATGCTTCGGTTGATGTCGGTATGTTTCGGCTGGTGTCGGTATGCGTCAGTTTCCGTCGGCGGGGTTCGAAAATCAAAATTTTGTTAGAAAACCGAGGCATTTCCGGCTTTAATTTTTTGTTCGAAATCCCAATTGTTCCAGTTCCGAGACGTTCATGAACCGTGGTTTGGCTGTAGAGGAAAGGATCACACCGTTTTAAAATTTTTTAATTTAAAACATGTTTTTTATTAGGTTGTTCAGTAAATAATGGCCGATTTCCTAAACACATTTATTCATTGACCTCATAAGGGACTCATTTATTATGCCGTTTCACCTTACCAATTTGCTTCAGATGGTCAGGCACTGTTTAAATACTGACATCAAGTGCCTTACACATTTCTTTAACACTTTGACATGGGTGTTGCTTTACTATTGCGTTTAAACGTTCATTGCCAATATAATGGATTTTGATCAAAATTGGAATAAGGATTCTAGACATAAGATTAAGTAACATTATATATTGATTTTAATCTTCGTCAGGGTGCACAAAAGTGGTGCAAAACTGTTCTGTTCAGGGAATTAATTTTACCTGCCCTGGGACGGGTGTTTTGTCCAGTCTGCGTATAAGAAAATGAACGTTCAGTCACTGTTCATGTTTTGGTAACTGCAGCGTGTTGGCCGCATGTGCCCGTCTCTTGGTAAATAAACGGATATCGTTTTCTGTGGATCACTTTCTGTTGACATACATTTTTAGTAAGTATCTATCAATCAAACACATACCCCTGCCCATACACGCACATAGCCCCGAGGGTACGGGACAGGGTCGCAAGCCAAAGCCGTAGATCAGTGAGGATGTTATTTCACTTCAGGAATTATGCAGAATTTCAAATTTGACGCTTTTCAAAAGCACGTGCACCCACACATACATACACACACACACACACAGAGAATTTGAATGCCTATATATATATATGCGTGTATAGGGGAGTTTGAATTACCTACTGGGGAGTTTGAATTACCTACTAGACACCATCGTCGAGTGTATTCGGTCTCTCTGTACAAGGGCTTGTCACGACAACCTGGCATGAGGATACTTACCCCTACAAGTAAACCCTGCCCAAATATTTAAAATTACATAGTATTCGAAGCACAAATAAGATCCCCTCAGCACGGCTATATACTTGCTCATATGAGCAATGGTGCACATTCTCCTAGTGATGTTACTTCAAGTAACAGCACTTAGCTGGATACTCCACCAGACTAGATGAATTCTTGTCCTGGAATCCGGTAAGCTCAAAAGACCACAAGAAAGATATACTACAACAGAGTTAACTGGTCAATTGGGGAGAGGAAAATTAATGTTTTTAACTTCTTTACTAACTCAACGTTTGAGAAATAAAGCAGAACTTTAATAGAATATTCGGATATCTATGTATCTCATATAGAGATCAAGTGTTAGCCCCGGGTAAGAACTCCTTGATTTATGAGAACTTCGACTGAAGTAAAATGAAACAAAGCGGAGTTTGAATTACCTACTAGACGCCATCGTCGAGTGTATTCGATCTCTCTGTACAAGGGTTTGTCAGGACAACCTGACATGAGGATACTTACCCCTACAAGTAAACCCTGACCAAATATTTAAAATAACATAGTATTCAGAGCACAAATAGGATCCCCTAAGCACGGCTATATACTTGCTCATACGAAGGAATAGTACACCTTCTCCTAGTGATGTTACCTCAAGTAACACCACGTAGCTGAATACTCCACCAGACTAGATGAATTCTTGTCCTGGAATCTGGTCAGACCAAGAGACCACAATAAAGATATACTATAACTAAGTTAACTGAGGAGAGGAAAATTAATGTTTTTAACTTCTTTACTAACTCAACGTTTGAGAAATAAAGGAGAACTTTAATAGAATATTCGAATATCTATGTATCTCATATAGAGATCAAGTGTTTCTGAGAACTTCAAGTGAAGTAAAATGAAACAAAAACACATATATATATATATATTTAGGCAAACATTATTAAATAACACGGAGTGGTTTTGTTTGATGCGACTTTTTTTGATTTTTTCAATTTTCCGAATTGTCCATCTGATGTGTCGGTCAAATTGATATAAATATGATCCATGGCTTTCTTGTTCCATTCTTTTTTTCTTTTTTACAAGTACTTTCGATTTGAATCGTCAAATCATCTTCAGGCGGTATTAGTTTTAGTGTCTTTACTGTTGTGCTCATTTTTGAATTATAACGGCAAGTAGTTTATATTTGAAAACGCGTCTGTAAAGTTGAAATGTACATGAGAGCGTGATGGCGTTCTACACGTACGAGAGATTTAAAGTTTGACTGTTTAAACCGTTAAGAAATTGATGACGTTAAATAAAGTGCATAGAATTCAAACGTATAACTACCTAATGGCTAAGAATTTGGTAATGTTAATTATTATGCTAGACACTTTAAAATGTTGCGACTAGTTTCATAATTGACATTATTAATTGTGGGATGTTTAGTTTTTATGTAGAGGGCTTCGAGTATTTTTAATTTTTTGATATTGGTATCATGGTGTATTATTTTGGTATTGTTAACAAGGATGTTTCTATATTGGGAGGGGGTGCAATTATGTTTTTTTAGGTGTTGGCATATAGAGCTAGTGTCGGAGAGATGTAGGGTGAGTCTTCGGGATAGTGTTGTGGAAGTGAAACCTATGTAAGAATTAGTTTTTTTATTGTTGTCGGAGATACATTCTCCCATAGGGCATTGGAACTGATATATTACATTGGTTCTTCCTAATGTATTTTGGGTTTGGGAAGTGTTATTTTTAACAACATAGTTTGATGTTTTCATTTTTTTATAATAAATGATAAATCGTATTTTATCATCAGAATTGGTGGGGGATATATAGCGATGTATTATATTTTTAAGAGCTTTTTCATCTAATTTAAAGTTTGGATGCATTTGGTTACAATAGAATAGATTTATGTAGTGGGAATTATTTAGCTTATTAGTAGGATTATCTAAATTTCTAATCATTAATTTTATTTGTTCATCAACCATATAATTGGGAAAATGATTATTAATTAGGACTTGTTTTATGTTTTTTAATTCATTAAAAAATATTTTTTGGATATATATATATAATTTAAATTCCTTTAATTTCACAGTTCGGTTAATATCTCAATAATGTATACATTACTAGATCTCAAAATATAATGCAGTATGATAATCTAATAAATGTTCCGGACTTGTTTTAAAAAAATCATTTTTATTAACACGATTGTTTCTGCCCATTTTGAAAACGTACAATTTTCCTTGATAATAAATTAAAGATGTTTTCAAAAATAAAATTTCAGTGAATTTTCCCATAAAATAAAATAGAAAAATAAATACCCCCCCCCCAGATAGAACTGTCAAAATCAAAAGTGTTCTCTTCATTTTACCTAGCTATTCACTTTAAAAAAAAAAAAGAACACGAATGTATAATCCTAGTTCGATCCTTATGTCAGTAAATAATACAAAACTAATATTAAAATACACTCGAAAACTGTTTCCTTTCATAATGTCCTCCATTAGTTTTTTGATTAAGAGAATACACACAAAAACAGTCATCCTCCACACTGATGATTACAGAAAAAGGATGAAACACATGTGTATGTGGATAAAAAAAATATTTATCATAGTATTGTTTATAGCCCCCTTTAATGCAGAGATGGGCCCTTTAAGAGAATTAAAAACAGGTT
>OY744534.1:77037087-77049587 GCA_963556195.1 Sepiola atlantica
GTAAAGTAGGAGGGGCTAATCAAAAAGTATAGTATATAGTATACATTTTATTTCCATTTAATTACGGACAACGCCGAGTCTTTCTGCTAGTATAAATATAATAAACCGCTGAAATTGAAAAGCGTCCCCATAAAGTGAAGTATTTGTCCAGATTTGTCTACATCTTCTAGACCGGTACCACCTTGACCTTCGGGCCTTGATTCCGCCGATTTTAGGGATTGTCCTGTGCAGTTCTAGGAGGTCCACCCTCCCAGGCTTTGCCTTCTCACACTTTGAGAAGGGGTTAGTTTATTGCTAATCGCCTGATGCACCCCTTCCGGGGAATGCTGACGAGGCTGCCAAAGCATTTGTTTTTTTAGGCTAGAGTGCCCTTTCTCTAGGGTGCTGGCTTTTCAATAACACTTCCCGACCTTGTGTCACATCTCACCGCTGTGGGAGAGAGATAAAAAAATATATAAAATAAAACATTGTTATAAACCAAACTGATAGCTTATCTTGTAGGCTTTTATTAATATTAGTTATCCAGCGAAAAATCATTAATCATAATGGTTTCGCATTCATCACAATTGCAGGCTTGTTACGACCGGATATTAATCTCGCGCATGCGCATTTCCTGACGTAATGATCCGGAACTTAATAGCCTTTCGCACTTTTCGTTTTCATTTCTATTTGTTGTTGTCTGAAAAGGGCAACGGACAACGAATCAATCTCTTGGGGGAATGTACTGCGCATGGCCAACATTAGGTGACGTTATCGAAACCTCGTCTCTGTCGCATCTATCATCGGTTTACGTCATTCTATCGCTGGGGGTCTGGTGAAGAGGAAGGTTTAGGGGGTAACTTTACAGGGAAAGAAACGGGAGGGAAGAGAAAAGGGTGAGCTCACATGAAATAATATAAAAAAACGCAGACTCAAACGCATTATATATATATTATAAATTCTGCAGAAGTTAAGATAATCACGAACAACCGAAGCCTCGTGAATAAAATGGAGGCCTAATACCGATTCATCGGTCTTCAGCCATTTTCTGGATCAGTGAATCCAAGCAACGCCGGAAGTGGAGAAACAGTCAAACTTCATGTTCATTGTCCTGCAGTCACGTAAAAAAAAATCCTATTTTAAAAATATTTTTTGGGCAAATCATACTAAATTTTGTTTCGGAAAATTTTCTACCTAAAAAATGTAAGTTTAAAAATGTAAGTTTTTGCGTTTCTTTGGGGAATTTTTTTTGGATGCTGTTCTAGCCATTTATTATGATAAATCGTCTGCTTACGGAAAAATTCAAGATATCTTTTGTATACCTTGTTTGTCTGGGTTGATAACGAAACGGCCGTTAAGAAATGGACCTATTCACTGATAAATAACGATATGGTCACTGGAAATCGAATTCTATTGTTTATTTATACATGCTCTAGAATTAAATACCAACATATGGGCTTCTTGGCCTTTTGGCTAAGATCAAAGTGTAGTATCTGTTCCGATGGATACTGCACGCCTGTCCTGTGCAGTTCTAGGAGGTCCACCCTCCCAGGCTTTGCCTCCCCTCTTTGGGGAGGAGTAAGTTTATTGCTTACTGTCTGAAGCGCCCCTACCGGGGAATGCCGACGGGGCTGCCCAGGCAATTTTTAAATGGCCAGAGTGCTCACCTCTCGAGCGCTGGCTTTTAACCCCACTTACTCGACCCGATCATGGGTCACATCTTACATGTGGGAGTAAGATAAAACTGGCCTTGTGCCTAACTCCGCGAGGAGTAAATAAACATCTATTGAAAGTTTGAGATACATATATATTTACACACACACACACACACACACACACACACACACACACACACACATATATATATATATATATATATATGAAGACGTCCGATAATACGAACGAAATCGGTCAAATCTCTTGTTTTTTGTGTTTCTCCTGCATTCAAACCTGTTTTCCGTTTGTCTTTTTTCAAACATTTTGTCTACCACGGCATTTCATTTTCATGACTTATCGTGTACTTTACCCACTTTATATATATATATATATATATATATATATATATATATATATATATATATAGTAAGTTTTGAAAATATATTTATGGCAATTAAGCTACACAGAGGCTCCCGCGTTTCATCCTGAAGCCTAAAGATTCCCCCGGGGATGAAACGCGGGAGCCTCTGTGTAGCTTAATTGCCATAAATATATTTTCATAGCTTACTACCTAGCTCTACTTGCGTATCGAGCACTGTTGAAGTAAATACTGAAAATTGATACATAAAAAATTATAACTCCTTATAAAATTTTATGTGGATACATGAAATATATATATATATATATATATATATATATATATATATATATATATATATATTAGAAGCCCTTTCAAGTAAAATTAAAAGTTGAGCACTGTTGGAGAGATTAAAAATAGGTATTCACCTAAGGCTTCAGTGCAATACTCCAACTCTGTCGTTGAGTTCTATCGGATGTCTTTATGTTTACGCCTGCTGCTTTCAGCGTAAGTATAACTTAATTTCTCCGTTATTACGTGACAACCTCCTGTGGATTAAGGGATTGCGCAAAAGTTTCTGTTGGCCGAGTGGATATGGCGACTGCTTGCAGATTCTGGGCTGACTCTGTGAACCGGTTCGCGCCTCCTGACCGTCTGAAATTGTTACTTTTCTGCACCGATGAGAGCAATAAGCTTGAAACGCTAGCGTCTGTAGGTATTAATTATACACACACACATATATATATATATATATATATATATATATATATATATATATATATATATATATATATATATAATTCAGTAGAATACTCATTTTATGACATATTTAATATTTTGTAATGCTCTCGCTCGGAAAAACGGATGATCAGTAGAAAATATTAACTATGTCATAAATTTTCTATTCCATAATATATGAGCTCTGTTTGACTTTAAGAGTGAACAATAGAGCTCAATTTTACCTGTAGTATTTTTTTTATCCTTGGGATCTTTGACAGAAGATTTTTTATTTTTTGTAAAAAATAATCAGTGTTTATAATCTCGTGGTGATACAACTAAAGTTATATCGTAAAATAAATGTATAGATTTGTACCTCAGTGTTCAAGAGCATTTTGTGATTTTCTTTTTCCAGTACTGACTCCGGTTTGTTTTTGTGCCAGTTGTCTTCCTGTTCAAAATGCTGTTGTTTGCATAGTTCTCCAGTGTACTTCTTTCCCCACGCCGTCGTGTCAGTTCTGGTATTCTGTTTGGGCTAGTTTGCTGCATTCACTTATTATGTGATTTACCGTTTCGTCTCTTTGTCCACAGAGTCCACATTTACTGTTTTCTTGGGTTTGACCTATTATTATTATTATTATTATTATTATTATTATTATTATTATTATTATTATTATTATTATTATTATTGGTGTTGGTGTTGGGGTTGGTGTTGGGGCTGGTGTTGGTGTTGGTGGTGAGTTTGGCGATGGTGTGTGTGTGTGTGTGTATCAGCAGTTATTTCAGCACACCTGCCGGTAAACGCTTGTTGGAGAATCATCACTTTAACAGGTAACCGCTGATTAAACGGGCTTAAGTAGCATTAATTGACCATTCGAGAGTCATTAGTCTAAATACTTGTGGGCCGTTGGAAAGAGCATTTTATATCTTTACACTGCATTGACCGAATGACCGCTAAGAATGAGTTGAAAGAAACGCCCCTTCACTCTCTTTTCTTTCTCCTTTTTTTTTAACCCTTTCGCACCCCCCTCTCTCTTTCACTCACTCACCTTTACTACTACTACTACTACTACTACTACTACTACTACTACTACTACATCATCATCATCAACATCATCATCATCAGCAGCAACAGCAACAGCAGCAACAACAGCAGCAGCAGCAACAGCAGCAACAGCAGCAGCAACAGCAGCAGCAGCAGAAGGAAGTGGATGATAGTGGCAAAAATGGTTACCCCCCCCCCGAAAAAAACAAAACAAAAAACTATACAATCAACCGGCCAAATAAAAGTCATGGCGACCTTATTCAGCATTAAGACTGCACACAAGTACCGTTCGAAAGGCATGAACCGCGCATTCCCTTCTAAACTAGATGTAAACGATTTGCAGCTTTCTACTTCTTGAGGTTGAATCCTTTTGCGAGAAATGGGGGGGGGGATGAAAGTGAGCCCAGCCAAATACAAAGTCTTGTCCTCTTCTGGAGAGATCTCGATAGACAACAAAACAGTTGACAACCTCCCCACCCCCACCCCAAATATTTTTGTGTTTCTTGGCTCAGTGGTTACAGGATCCCCATCTGACATTAGCAGGTCAATAGGAATAGCAACTTCTGGGGCTATGGAGCAAATTTTGTCGGGTTGGGGGTCGAGTTGTTTACCCATAATTTGGAAAGAAAAACACTGTAATTTCAATGTATTTTTTTTTCCGAAAATGACTCGGCGTTTTTATTTCAAAATTATTTAACGTTTCTTAAGTTTCTCTTCGCACTAGGGAGCGGAGTTGCAAGAAACTCGGAAAAAATGGTTTTAGTAGTGCTCTGGAAGACGCAGCGCTCTAACGGGAATAATAAATGTAAGATTACAGTATTACATTTAGTAAGTGGTATATAGTAATAAAAATGCTCAATATCCTAGATAGGGCAGGTGTGTTTAGACGCAGCATTGCACGGAACAAATAATTTCTCTGTCTTTTGTTCAGTCGGTGTTGCCCGGAAGCCATAATAGTAATAATACAGTATTATACTTGGTAAGTGGTATAAATTAATCCAAAGATGCTCAATATCCTAGATAGAGCAATCGTACATAGATATGGAGCAGGAAAGGCGTATCAACGCTTTTGAAGTTAAGACTTTACAATGCAGTGATAGTTTCTATTGTTGTATATGCAAGTGAAACATAGACTATACTGTCAGAACATTGGTGAAAGCTCAATGTCTTTGAAATGAAATGTTTACGAACTCCTTGGAGTAACTTTGCGAGATAGACGAAGAAATGCTGATATCAGAAAGAAGCTTAAGATTAACAGATCCATCAACAACATTATTTGAAAAAAGAGAATAACAAAGTTTGGACATGTTTCTCGGCTACCAGACTCCAGCTATGTGAAGAACGATAAAGCGGACGACGACCAAATAAGGGCGGAGACTGGCATGCCGCTCTGACAGCTAAAAGAATGGCCCGTGATAAGTGGCGGGGTTTTGTTTTCAAGCATGTGGTGAAGCTCTCTGGAGTATGCACAAAAGTCAAGTCAAAGTCAAGCATCGCTTTATATAAACATTGCGTTTTTTACCGTCGATAAACCAAAACATAATTACAAAATGGGACAATATATTTATCTCCTAATTCAGGGAGAGGAGGGGGGGGGAACAAAGATGGATGAATACATTTCTGAAGGGTATTAGCGAAAATGACCGAGTAGCACCCGACGGGACTTAATTATATTCGCCGTGGCGTAGACGCGTTTCCTTTAGGCGAAGTGCCCCCCCCTCCCGACGGAGCGAGGGGGCGGGGGTGCGTGTCGGTAAAACAAAATGCTGTCATGTATGTGTGAGCGCATCGACACCATTCCCTCAATAAATTTCGTTTCGTGGCCTTTACGACGGAGGCTTTTCTCTGTTCTTTGTACTCTGGGAGAGAATGGCAATCGCATGTCCCAGGAGTTGTAACACACGGATTAATTAACTTTGACCCCAGTCGTATGAGAACAAATAATATATATATATATATATATATATATATATATATATATATATATATATATATATATATATGTGTGTGTGTGTGTGTGTGTATTATATATATATATCATATATGCATTTATATGTATTGTATTATATATATGTGTGTGTATTATATATATGTGCATTATATATATGTATTATATATATATATATATATATATATATATATTATATATTGTATCATGTATATATATATATATATATATATTATATATTGTATCATGTATATATATATATATATACATATATATATATGTGTATCATATATATATATATACATATATATATATGTGTATCATATATATATATATGTGTGTATCATATATATATATATATATTATATATTGTATCATGTATATATATACATATATATATGTGTATCATATATATATATATATATACATATATATATGTGTATCATATATATATATATATATATACATATATATATGTGTATCATATATATATATATACATATATATATGTGTATCATATATATATATATATACATATATATATGTGTATCATATATATATATATATACATATATATATGTGTATCATATATATATATATATATATATATATATATATATATATATATATGTGTGTGTGTATCATATATATATATATGTATCATATATATGTATATGGTGTGTGTATCATATATATATGTGTGTGTATCATATATATATATATATATATATATATATATATATATATATATATATATATATATATATATATATATATATATATACGTGTGAGGAGTGCGTGTGTAGCCGGTTACACAAGAAAGGGAATTCTATTTTGTTTTAATATAGGATATGCAACCACGCACATGTATGAGAGGATTCGTCCGTCGGTATTTGTCTGTTTTTCGATTCGTCACGCTTAATTTTGAAATATCATTTTCTTCTTTTGAAAGCGCAGATTTATCAGAACTTCGATCCAGGACCTGTTCTGTTTAAAAAGGGCATCCCCCTATGCATTACCTACACGTGTCGAGAGGGGGGGGGGGGGGAAACACCGAACAGTATATTGCCTATCGTTTTCTTCCTCTCAAAGGGACCGGAGAATTGGGGTTCGGTTTATTGCCTGCTGCTCGAGGCGTCCTCATCTATGAGGCGAATGCCGAGGAGTCAAATTTTTGCAGCGTTGCCCTTTTTTGTTGTTTTAAAGGAAGCTGAATCCCATCTTAAAATTGACCTTGTGTCTTACTATGCTGCTCTGGGAGACAGGTAAATACATTCGGCATTTTAGCTAGTATAAAAGTCTGTGTCTCTCACTTAAGTTCCACTCCCATTTTAACGATCAACCAACTAACTAGTTTCCGGTTCTACAGAAACCAGAAAACAGTGGGAGGTTTTTGTAAACGGTTGGGAGGATCTTACTAACCTGTTTTGTTTTCGTCCCCCACCTATATATATATATATATATATATATATATATATATATATATATATATATATATATATATATATATATATATATATATATATATTCAGTTTGCCGATGATTCCACTTGGCACGGAGATTTACTAAAGATGTCTAAATCTGCCCTTTTGGATGAAACCGCGGTACATTGCTGAAATATGTAATATACAGTATCTAAATAAATTAAATTGTATATATATATATATATATATATATATATATATATATATATATATATATATATATATTTTATGTTTTGTATTTCCCCTGATGAACTGCCTAGGAAGTACCTTGCCTAGGTAGCGAAACACGTGTAGGGAACAATAACTTTACAAAATAAATAAATAATAAAATAAAAGATCTTTTTTGTTGTGATGAATCCGCTCTTGAAAGAAATATCTTGGTAAATTCTCCAAATATACATATAAATACTCTGTACCCTATAATATGGGCTCATCGAGCTTGCTTTTATTGGCCTTGTTCCAGACTTTACTGAATATACACTATTCTCGGTGAACCATCAAAATCTCTCTCTCTCTCTCTCTCTCTCTCTATATATATATATATATATATATATAATCAATTTCAAACTATCGGGGATATTTTAAGTAGGGTGGCCCACAGAGTAAATGTGGTATTGTGGTGACTACTTATGCTTTTAGTTAAGAGTAGGATAGACAGAGAATGATCATCAATCTTCCACTTCTCACACTTCTGATATTTAATTTGTTAAAATTTATATATATATTTTTGGAAATAAATACTTAAAAATGCCCTCCCAAACATTACATCTTTTTTATTTGTCGCCTGAGGCGTCCTCAATCGCGAAAAAATAGTGACGGTCTAGGTGAGTATTTTTGTACCCATCTAGAGTGCCCCTTCTTTTGGGGAAGCTGGATTGCCGCCCACATTAAAAAACAATCCTGCGTTGACCTTCGCCTTTCCGAGGAGACAAATACATAGGGGCACGTCGTGTTAGACGCGTCTAATGTTCTGTTCGTCGGTCTGTCTGTGACGCTTAAGTTTTGAATAACAAACACGGACTGCTTCCCTGCTGACTACAACATGGTCGTCTTCAAATTCGATATCAACAAATACTTGTCATAAATCTTCCCCATGAGTAATCAAACTTTTTTTTTTATCCCATTAACCGTTTTCGGTACTTCCATAATATTCTTCATCTTTCACCTGACAATCATTCCGTTTCATTAACCTTTATACTCGAGTGGCTTTTGGCCTTGATAAGTCATGACACATTGGTAGAAAAGAAATCATTGAAAAAAAAGAGAGGAGGAAAAAAAGAAGAGAAAGAGAAAGAGAAGAAAATATGGAGTGAAGGTCTGTGTGGAGGGGTGGGGTGTGGAGAAAACGAATCAGGGTCGAATCAGGAAAAAATGGCGGTTGTGACATATCCAAAATAACCGGACCATTTCTTCTTATCCGACGACATTCGTCCAACATTTCTTAAGTGACCACCGCCCCCCCCCCCCTCGCACTCGTTTTTTTTTTTTTTTTTTTTCAATTTTTGCTGTCGTTCGTTTTTTGGGTGGGTATTAATTATCGTTGACGCGGTACATCACGTGACACATTCAGTTTTTTTTTTCATTTTCTTTCTGTCTTTCTCCCCCCTCCCTCTCTCTCTCTCTCGTCCGCCCCCTCTCTCTCTTTTTCTCTCTCTCTCTCTCTTTTTCTCGTACCTACTCGATTAAACCTCATGTGCAAGTATCTGTTGTCAACCAATCAAATTATTGCCCCTGTTTTAGAACGACATTTTTGCGTCTCAATAAGGATGAGTCAGTCTCATTACCCGAGTAAAACGCCGCCACCATAACCACCACCACCACCACCAACAACAACAAGAAACAAGAAACAAATCTAAGTCTATTTATACTGACGATCGCCGCTAAACAACGTCCTATAACTAAACAATGGTTTTGAGAAGCATACCAAAAAACGGTTAGATTCCATTTTAGATTCTATATTGATGGCATTAAACAATACTCCACCCCAAGACAAAAAAAAACAGACAAAATACATTGACTGACTGACTGGTCGCCTGTTTCAAGAAACAGTGGATCTACCTTGCTTTGTTTTTTTTTTATATACCAATGGGTCACCGCTTATTGAGGCCCAAAGGCCACTTGAGGATAAGGCTTAATGGACGTGTCAGTTAGCGATGAATAACACTTTTGAGAGGATTGGAAAGAGTCAGAATTTGATTATTTAAGTCAGCGCCTCGACAAGAATTAAAAACGACCATGTTGTACTTGGCTGGGAAGCAGTCTCGCGGTGTCGTATTCCACAAACTTTGTTCATGATAGTCCCGTTGAGTTTTAGGTATACAGAGGGAGAAAGGAAAATTCTTCACGGTGCTAGGATCAAAATCTAATTTTTTATTAAGCATCAGCTTAGGGTTAAAATTAGATGTGATAGAAACAGATCGGACCTAGTTAAAAAAAATTTATAAATTGCGAATAAATAATTTAAAGTATAGTATCTGTTCTGTCCTCGTTTGATCTATCCTTCTTGACTGGGGCAATTTTCATCTTTATTCCATCCCGAGTGCCCCCTTTTTGAGAGTTTGATATCCCCCCATTAAAAACAACCTTGTGTTTAACATTGCCCTTGAAGGGAAGCGAGTACATAGATATAATGGAAAAGGAATGTCTGTGCGATGTGTACAGTGAAGTAAGGGTTGTGCAATCACTAACTGCACTTCCTCTGATCCGGCAGTACTTTAGTTCAATGGCAAGGAGAAATTCAAATGGACCAGAGCATGTTGTGATAAGCGAAGAACTAGTGTAATTTCGAAGTTTTCTTTCTCCTAGGCTAGTTGCCCTACTATGGTAGTCCTGTCTACCTTAATATTATACCTATATATAGAGGGTAGATTGATGCATACCTTGCCCAAATGTATCAGAGAAAGGGAATTTACAGCAACTTCCAAATTTATGACATCTGTTATTCACAGATTGGTCGCACCATCTAAATGGGAAGTGGCCGTTGGGGAAATGGATATTGTTAGGGACTAAGGACTAAGAATGCTGTTTTAGAGTGCTGACGGTCCAATAGGACCACTTTCACTACGGATGGTAGCAACTTTTACGTGCTAGCGCAGCTTGAGTAGATGTGTTTTTACCAGTCGAGGATAGGTCATCGACAATACGTCCAACAGAGGGCCGTTTCGGTTTCTTCTGGGCCTGCTCTGTTGGACTGAGGTATGGTTCTGTTCAGTCTCAGATAATGATCTTTTATGACACCATAAATAATGAAATAACAAAAGGATGACTTCATCCATTAAAACAAAGAATATAGACGACCCGGGTCATCTTGTTACGCGTCGTCTATGTGAACAGTGACTGTATACATATATACTAATTTAAGATGACTGTCCGAGAGAACTAAGAACTATAGGACGATGAGAAAGCGATCATCATCGTCACAATCAGACTAGTCTAATGAAAGCATGAAGCCAACTCTTGCTGTTATGTAAGATTTTAAGAAGAAAAAATAGTAAGTCACATTTCGTATTCGATTTATTATTTTTGTTCCTTCCAGCTTACATCTTACCCGGAATTTGCATTGCCCACAGCCTTTTAAAAACATACCATATATATATATATATATATATATATATATATATATATATATATATATATATATATATATATATATATATATATATATTATATATATATCTTCCTGGAATTCACCGACCGGATCGGATCAAGGAAGAACTTTCTGCCTGATGAGAGCTCAGCTCTCGATAGCTGTAGATCGATAACATCGACATGCCAGTGTAGCAATCCTTGTACATGTTCGAATAAAAGCATTCACTATATATATATATATATCTTCCTGGAATTCACCGACCGGATCGGATCAAGGAAAAACTTCCTGCCTGATGAGACCTCAGCTCTCGATAGCTGTAGGTCGATAACATCGACATGCCAGTGTAGCAGACCTTGTACATGTTCGAATAAAAGCATTCACACTAATATATATATATATATATATATATATATATATATATATATATATATATATATATATATATATATATGTCGATATATATAGGTAGTACGTTTCTGTGTATACAGGGTGTTGCAGCAAAGTTTGACACTTGACAAAAAGAAAACGAAATAGGAAAATAAAGGCAACAGTTGCATTTACAAAAATCCGAGACTTACCTACTACGTTATTTTTCTATGTAACCGCCGCCAGCGGAGACAACCATCTCAAACCGGGCGCGAAATGAGTCACACGCTTTGGGCGACCATGCTTTGTCTATAGCGGCAAACGTCTCGCTTATTTATCTTTATAGACTTGACCGTGTTGTGGGCGTGCTTGTTGATCTTGGCCTCGATCACACCCCAGAAGAAATAGTTAAAAAGATTGGAGTTGGATAAAGAGGGCGGCCACAAGTTTTGCGGAAAGAAACATTGTTGAGCAGCCACGCCTAGGTCAGCTTGGCCGTGTGTGCATCAGTGGAGTCCTGCTCGAAGACGTAGGGACGTCCGGCGGCGATCTCGTCCATCAAGAGGTTCACCACGCTCATCAGCACCACCTGTTATTTCATTTACATTATTCTTTCCATCAGAAAAACTTTCAGATTTTTCATTTGTTTTTTTAAATTTGCAACGGAAGCTTCACTTAAATAACTGTAATTTGTAAGCAAATAATTCGATTAGCTCATATTTTGACACGTGCGAGTTGAAGGTTAGTACTTTATAGAACTTGTATAGATTTTTTTTTATTAGTGGCACCGTCTATATGTCAAGGCCCGGGACTTATTGAGTGATGTGTTATATATGTATATATGTATCTATATAGACATGTATACATATATAACACATCGGGATCAAAGTGTAGTATCTGTTCCGATGGATACTACACCCCATAGACTGGTACCGTCTTGGCCTTCGGGGCTTGATTTACGCCGGTCTGAGGGTTTGTCCTGTGCAGTTCTAGGAGATCCCCCTCCCAGTCTTTGCCTCCCCTCTTTGGGAAGGAGTAAGTTTATTGCTTACTGCCTGAAGCGCCCCTACCTGGGAATGCCGACGGGGCTGCTCAGCCAATTTTTAATGGCCAGAGTGCTCACCTTCTCAGGCGCTGCTTTATCAAATCCCACTTTCCCGACCTTGTGTCACATCTTATCGCTGTGGGAGGTAGATAAATAACATGTATCTATAAAGACATTTTGTATTCCTATACGCCAACAAATAGAAAATAAATAGAAAGTATATACACATTTATATATTTTTATTACACTAATTTGTATGTGTGTGTGCATAAGTGCATTCGTATGTATATATGAGTATGTGTGTATATATGTG
>OY744534.1:77054587-77062087 GCA_963556195.1 Sepiola atlantica
GATGATAAGATTTTAATCTTTGAAAAGCCTTGGCTTAAGGAAAGAATAATAAACATGTTTTTACCGAGTACACATTGCATTGAACAATCGAAGTTGAAATAGATGTGTCATTCGTACATGTTTATCCCTCTTCTTTCATTTATCTATCTATCTATATATATATATATATATATATATATATATATATATATATATATATATATATATATATATATATATAATTGGTGCAAAACTATTCTGTTCAGCGAATTAATTTTACCCATCATAGAAATGGGGTCTCTCTCTCTCTCTCTCTCTATATATATATATATATATATATATATATATATATATATATATATCTGTGTGTGTATTTTTACAATTTAAATCATTTTCATATCATATTCTAAATAAAGAGTATTCACGAATGTATTATAAGTGTTTACAGCTGTTTCAACGCAATGTTTATTTTAAGTCATACAATTAAACATAAAATCTTCCAAAACGTCGGATTATCTTCAGAGCATAATTTGCGTTATTACTCAGAAAAACAAACTAATAACAATGTCGAAAAAAGTTTAATATCCACCAAAAAACAAAGCAAAAATCTCCAGAATAGATCCATTGTCAAATACCTCGGTAAATTATTAAATTAATTCCACATCACAATGCATATCAGCTTAACCAAAAATAGATTAAGGGACACAAAATTCTCGAAGTTTGTATTTTGCTAAAAACAAAAAAAAATGCACGGAGATGAACCCTTAAATGCTTTTTGTTTCAAATATGACACACTTCAACAAATGCCTATTTAATATAATATTTAACGAAAATGTTTAAAACTACAACTTGTTTCACACATGCAACAAGCCTGTTGGGAAGTGTGAGTAGGTATTAGTATGATGTTGCATTAGCGAATCCGTTAAATTTGTAATCAGTATCTTCAATGTCACGGGCGAGTGAGGGTATGATATCATAGATACATAATAAGGTGTTCATGCATGTATGATATGCATTTGAAGAGTTCAAACGCAAAACGCGATAAATCCATTAGTTTAAATTGAGACCAATAAACACGAATATATTAAATCTAGACTGTGAATAAAAGCTGATTTTAATTGAAATCAAAAAGAAATTATTTGGTATCATATTATGTAACACATAGTTTTGGGGTGTCGTCGAGTGTTGAAATGCAACACTTTTTGTAGGGACAGTTTCGTGATTTTGAAAATGGCGTTTATCGCGTTTTGCATTCGAACTCTTCATTTTGTTTTGTTTTGTTTACGCTGTGATATTACGACAAAAAAAAGGAATTGATATCTTTTTGTTCTACATTTTATATTATATTATTTTTTGTACCAATTATGCCATTTTGGTGCACATTTGAAACATCATTAATTTTTTTTTCCATAAATATATATGTTTTTGCCAAAAAATCATTTATACTATTTTGTATTACCCCTATGAAACAAGTTTTCACTTGATAACATTTTTTTCAAACCAATATAAAAAATAAAGCATTTCAGGGTTAAGGATGCAGCAAGAACATGTTCATTTTTGACTAGTTGGGGGTCTAAACTTAAAAAACGGATCATTTTAATGGTAAGTAAACAATATTTTATGATTCTCTAGTGTATTATGATTATTTAGATGCATATATTGTTGTGTTTTGTTATACATGTCACATTTTATGTCATTTGTTGCACATTTGCAACATCATTTATAAATATATATATATTTTTTCTAAAAATCATTTATACTAATTTATGAAACGCTTTTCACTATATTACTCCTATGAAACGTGTTTCACTTGATAAATGTTTTTTCAGACCATTATAAAAAATAAAGTATTTAAGGGTAGTTGGTAGTTTTGTTTTACGGCATATCAACTCTTTTCAGGTTATTTAATGCCGAATCTGGTTATTTTGGTGAAGGTTTTTATGCTTCAAGTTCTTTATATGTTCAAATGTTTAATCATGGTTTTTGATTTGGTTGTTTTGTTTCACGGCATATCAAATCTTTTCAGGCCATTTAATGCCGAATCCGGTCATTTTGGTGAAGGTTTTTATGCTTCAAGTTCTTTATATGTTCAAATGTTTAATCATGGTTTTTGATTTGGTTGTTTTGTTTCACGGCATATCAACCCTTTTCAGGCCATTTAATGCCGAATCCGGTCATTTTGGTGAAGGTTTTTATGCTTCAGGTTCTTTATATGTTCAAATATTCATTCATGGTGTTTGGTTGAATGAAGGGGAGGGGGGGGGGGGGTGAGGGGAGAGTGAAGAAGAGGGGAGGGAGGGAAAGTGCTGTTTTTTGTTTTGGATTTTGCAGAACATGATTGAGTTTTGCAAAGGAAACAAAAAGCAATAAAACATCAATGTTTGGTGCATTTTCAGTCAGGAAGTCAATAACTTAAGACAGCCTGATTTGGTAGCGCCAGTAGGTTCTATTCGACCCATAGATGGGGCCCTTACAGGTACTACCACTCCGGACCAGAGTGGACCTGGGAGCAATAGAAACTAAGGGGCAACTCCACATTCTCCACAGCTCACAAATGGAGGCCTCACCACTTGATGTCTTTTAAGGTCATACCCAGGACCTAGTATTTAAGGGTTAGCTCTAATCTCCCCCTCTCTCTCCCTCATATATATATATATATATATATATATATATATATATATATAATTGCGTAAGCATGAAACATCGATGTCTGTAGGTAATAAATAATTAATATTTATTTATAAATATTATTATATAGCCCCCTTTACTAAGGCTGGGCACCCTGAGTGAATTTAATAACAAGCAGTACTACTAGCTTCATTGCGAGATCCAACACGATTTGTTGTTGTTGTTGATCACTCTTCGCCGCTTGCTGTGAATACTCGCTGACTTGGTATTTACAATGTTAATTTCCTCCTAAGTTCCAAGCTAATTTCTGGTGGCCAACTGGTAACTCTTTTGACTGCGAATCAGTGGCGATTTTGTGATCGAAGTTCGCGCCTGTCGACCGTCGGGAATTAGCTTCCTGCCCTGAAGATTGCGTAAGCATGAAACATCGATGTCTGTAGGTAATAAATAATTATATATATATATATATATATATATATATATATATATATATATATAACATTAATTACAGAAAACTGTGATGAATATATTTTATTTTTATTTCTCTCAAAAGTCAACAATATCGATAAGAAGAATATAGGTAGAAAACATCACTATTAAATGTATTTTAAATTCTTGTATGAACGAACAACAACGTTACGCTAAAAAGAAAAACGGTGTAGTTCCATATATTTATAAACATGCAATTATTCTAAAATGCAAGCGTTTCAAATTAACGGAAGAATTTCAACCGATTTTCGCATTTCCTTAGTGACCGCACAAGGACGAAGCAAGCCCGAAATAAAGCATTCACCAAAAATTACAAAAAAAAAAAAAAAAAAAAAACAGAGAAAAAAACATTTATTCGTGCTTCTAATCGTCCTTCCCCCCCCCCCCATCAAAAAAAAAAATGAATGCCGGACGGAGTTTAAATATATATACGTTTTGTTACAGAATCTACATCAAAACTAAAAGCGTATTCATATGTAAAATTTTTCCGGGGAAAACAATGGAAGTGGTCCCAAATCTCTAAGTCTCCCATTATAAGGGAACCATGAAGGCAGCATCCCCTCCTAAAACTTGAAATTTAGGTCATATATATATAAGAATTTCTGGGAAAGAAAGTGGAAGTGGTTCCGAATCTCTAGTGCTCCCCTGCCCTCAAGGGAGCTATGGGGGTAGACCCTCCCGTAAAATATCAAATATATACTATTTTGATTATATATATATATATATATATATATATATATATATATATATAAAATCAAAATAGTATATATTTGCTATTTTATATTGATTGTATATATATATATATATATATATATATATATGTATATATATAAACTTAAAGAAAGAGGCAAAATGCCTTAAAAAAACATGTTAGATGCAGATATTTTTTTAAAAATTAAAATAAAAACAGATAAAAACAATTTCTTTTTTTCTTCATCTTGACTTTTTATCTAATATTTCGTTTGATACAACAAGCCTCGTCAGAGCTTTAGAAAAAATAAAAGGTATTAACCATTTTTTTTTCCGTAACAATCCTTCCTGGTCTTGTAGAAGTGACGTCCGATTTTATGTAGACTAACGGTGTAAATGTCTCTTTTAAATTGAACTTAAATCGCGCATGGTCGCTGGTTCCGGGGAAGATAATGGAAGTGGCTCCGAATATCAGCGCGTCTGCTAAAGGAGTTATGGGGAAAGAATCCCCCTAAAACTTTAAATACTTATATCCGATTTTAATGAAATTTTAACTATATGTATACGACACTAATTCAAAGAGTTTTCGAAAATGTCAGATTCTTCCGACAATATTAGGGGGCGAAACGGGGCAGTAAAAAGAAACAGCAAACAATATGGTGTGATTGCAAATCGTATAGCAAAACGTCGGCGGTCTGAAAGGAGAATGGTATGAAGGGAAGCGGTCGAGTCTACTTATCCCCGTTTCCTGAGCGAATGGAGCCTGTCTGGAACGAACTGTTGTTCCGATTTACTTGCCTCCGCACGAGGGCAGAGTTAGATACAAGGTCGCTTTTTAATGTTGGGAAAACCCAGCTCCCCAAAAAGGGGTACCCTGGAACGAACGTTTGTTATTTAAATGAACAAATGCGAAGTTTTTTTTTTTTAAATTTATCACTGCAATATTACCATCAAAACGGGTTACTGTTATTTAAGTCAACAATACAACATTATATTTTGAAATACTGTATATATAATAGAGAGCAAATACGCAAACACAACTATTTGTATGCCCAATTTGCATAACTATTTTTAAACAGGTTATAATAAATTAATATTTGGTTTAATTCATTTGTAATTTATTGTTCTATTTTCTATATATACGCAATAGTTTTGTCGATATCAACAGTAATTAACAAGCCGCGCGTGCGTGGTCCTCCTCTGTATGTGACTCGATGTGGCGAGTGTAAAATGCAATAAACTTGGGCAATTTGGGGCATTTTTGTCTCCCCTTTGACCCCCCTGGGGGCGCGAACCAGAATTTTTCTGAGGTCAAGGATGCTCATTTTATATCCGGAACAATTGCCTATACATTTTGGCCAAGTTTCAGAAAAATTGAATGGATGGATCAAACGTTATGGAAGAAAAGGGTCATTTTTTGCAATTTTGGGGGCTTTTGACTCCCTGGGGGCGCGAACCAGATTTTTTCCAAGGTCAGCAATACTTATTTTCTATTAGGAACAATTGCCTTCACGTTTTGGCCAAGTTTCAGAAAAATTGAATGGATGGATAAAAAGTTATGGGGCAAAAAATGTCATTTTTGTTATTTCGAGGTCTTTTGACCCCCGGAGGGGTGGGGGGTGGGGGTGGGAGCTAACCAGGTTTAAAAAAAGTCGGAGAATGTCACTTTTTAACCTGACCAAAGTTATAACTTCATGCAAAATTTCAGAGAAATTCAATGGATGGTTGCGGAGAAAAATCCGGACGGACATGCCTCAAAACATGCCTCAAAACATAAGTCCCCCGATTGTATAAATCGGGGGACCAATAAAAGTGACTTAATAAAAAAAGGTAAAATTACAAAACCCATCTAAAAATGTTATGTTCATTAATTTTCAAGCGAGGTAACGTAAATAAACATTTTTACTTCATTAAAATTACAATAGATTTATATTTTAGATATGCAATGTAAGTTAAACATTTAAAAAATAATACTTAGAGCTAGATTTATAGGAGCTAATCTTGATTTAAACTTTCAGACTATCTCCTATAATAATCTTAATAAAATAATCAACGAAAGGAAAACAAGGCCCTTCTATGAATGACAAATTATAAATATTTATTTAATTTAAGACCTACACCGTTGGGTGTAGGTTGCCGAAAATCAAAACAGTGAAGAAAAAATATTAAGTATGACTGCCGAAAATCTTTTATTTGGAGCAATATATCTTCAAGTGAAGATAGCTTTGCTAAGTGTCTAGGCGATACGGACAGGGGAGAGGATGTCTTTCTTCGTGGGTGCCTGGAAGCTCTTTGCCTGCTCTACAACTACCTGAATGTCTCGATGTAGTCCTTTAAAGGTCCGGTCGAAATTAATGTGCCCAGTAGTCTTATTAGTCATCGTGTGACCAAACCACCTCCCAAGGATTGCTCTCCACAAGAAGAAACAACTGTTTATGGTTATGACTGCTACAAATGAAAAGCCGGCGGATGGCGGGTAGTTCTTTTTTTTGTTTTTGCTTGCATTAGATCAGGGGCGGACAACCTTTTCAGAGTGAGGACCAGATGAGACTTTTGGAAGGAGATCGCGGGCCGGAGTGAACAACGAAATCTCAGAATTACTATATTTTGTTTACATGAATAAATTGTACAAAAATTGCACTGAACACTCTACAAATCTGATATTTTTTCTCAAGAGACTTCTGTATGTGATGTTATAAAAGGCGTCGACGAAGAACCATTTTGGAATCATAAAAAATAATGACGGAGGAAGTAGCAAGTTGATCCAACATTCGTTTTGAAACACCTCACATAGGTTCTCTGATCCATGCCCTTTCCTCGTCTCACGTTTCCTATTTGCCTCTCTCTTTCTCTTTTTCTATTTTTATCTCAGGCCAAGGATTTGAAATTAATAGTTAAAGAAAAATGAAATATACATGCATCATCGCTCGCTGATATTTATACATTTTTATCCCACTGTAAATCTTAATTGAAACCTACTTTTACGTCTATGTCACACAATGATATGAGTTTTACTGGGAGGTCTGGGGGCCGGATTGCAATAATAAAGCATAGCAGGGTGGCGGGCCGGACGCTAAGCCTTCGCGGGCCGGATGTGGCCCGCGGGCCGGAGGTTTCCCGCTCCTGCATTAGATAAATGAAATTCTAAAAAAGGTCAATGTCGGTTATATAAGCAGTGTCTTTGTGGTTAGCGAAGACTCCCGTTCGTTGTTTGGGTTCAATTGGAAAGAAAAAATACATAACAAGGCCTATCAAAAATGGTAATCTAATCACTAACAACCTGTTTACACCGGCGACATCTGGTGTGCATCAACGTGTGTGTGGGTGTGGGTGTGTGTAAAGAAACACAGACGACTGGCAGTGACTGTTTCCTAAACAAAAAAGTCGACTCTTTCAACAAAGTCTATGGCTCAGCATGCTGGCTGAGACAGAGGTGTGTTTAGATAATTGCATTGCTCATGGATATATTAGCAAAAACTGATATTAGCAAGAACTGATATTAGCAAAGAGTGATATTAGCAAAGAGTGATATTAGCAAAGACTGATATTAGCAAAAACTCATATTAGAAAAAACTGATATTAGCAAGAACTGATATTAGCAAGAACTGGTATTAGCAAAAACTGATATTAGCAAAACTGATATTAACAAAAACTGATATTAACAAGAACTGATATTAACAAGAACTGATATTAGCAAGAACTGATATTAGCAAA
>OY744534.1:77069587-77077087 GCA_963556195.1 Sepiola atlantica
AGTTTGAAATGGGATTTTCATTGTTAATTGCACGCAGTGAAAGGACGCATCTCAGTTAGAAAGACTCTGCGCATTTCTATGCTAGTGTCTGTTAGTCGGTCGGTTTGTCGCGTTTACATTTGAAAGAACATTTCTTGTCGATCTGTCGCGGTTAATTGTCAAATATTATTTAAATCACTAAACGCGCAAAGTTAAGCGATGCGGTTTATTTTAGATGCGTCCAAGCATTCACAGAAGAGGTTTTGTCTGTCGTTCCATCTGTCAAGCTTAAGAGCTTAAGTTTGAAATAGAAAATTTAGATCCGTCCAAGCAGTCCCTCTCTATTCCACCGTTATTTTAATGGAAGGTGCTTGACTGAGCTCTAATCGTCGGTTCCTCTTCGTAAGACATTCAGAACAAGAACTCGTCTTCTACCACAACGGAAAAAAATGTTCCCTTCTTCCTGCATGTGTCTAGCATCAGACGGTATTTCCATAGACAGATCTTCTTTGTAGACTATAACATAGTTGCCCTCAAATCTAACCCTAACCCTAACACAGTTGCCCTCAAATCTAACCCTAACCCTAACACAGTTGCCCTCAAATCTAACCCTAACCCTAACACAGTTGCCCTCAAATCTAACCCTAACCCAGTTGCCCTCGAATCTAACCCTAACCCAAACCCTAACACAGTGCCCTCAAATCTAACCCTAACCCTAACACAGTTGCCCTCAAATCTAACCCTAACCCTAACCCTAATACAGTTGTCCTGAAATCAAATCCTAACCTTACCCTAACACAGTTGCCCTCAAATCTAACCCTAACCCTAACACAGTTGTCCTGAAATAAAACCCTAACCCTAACACAGTTGTCCTGAAATAAAATCCTAACCCTAACCCTAACACAGTTGCCCTCAAATCTAACCCTAACCCTAACACAGTTGTTCTGAAATCAAACCCTAACCCAAACCCTAACACAGTTGCCCTCAAATCATAACCCTAACCCTAACACAGTTGCCCTCAAATCTAACCCAAACCCTAACACAGTTGTCCTGAAATCAAATCATAACCCTAACCCTAACACAGTTGCCCTCAAATCTAACCCAAACCCTAACACAGTTGTCCTGAAATCAAATCCTAACCCTAACCCTAACACAGTTGCCCTCAAATCTAACCCAAACCCTAACACAGTTGTCCTGAAATCAAATCATAACCCTAACCCTAACACAGTTGCCCTCAAATCTAACCCTAACCCTAACACAGTTGTCCTGAAATAAAACCCTAACCCTAACACAGTTGTCCTGAAATAAAATCCTAACCCTAACCCTAACACAGTTGCCCTCAAATCTAACCCTAACCCTAACACAGTTGTTCTGAAATCAAACCCTAACCCAAACCCTAACACAGTTGCCCTCAAATCATAACCCTAACCCTAACACAGTTGCCCTCAAATCTAACCCAAACCCTAACACAGTTGTCCTGAAATCAAATCATAACCCTAACCCTAACACAGTTGCCCTCAAATCTAACCCAAACCCTAACACAGTTGTCCTGAAATCAAATCCTAACCCTAACCCTAACACAGTTGCCCTCAAATCTAACCCAAACCCTAACACAGTTGTCCTGAAATCAAATCATAACCCTAACCCTAACACAGTTGCCCTCAAATCTAACCCTAACCCTAACACAGTTGTCCTGAAATAAAACCCTAACCCTAACACAGTTGTCCTGAAATAAAATCCTAACCCTAACCCTAACACAGTTGCCCTCAAATCTAACCCTAACCCTAACACAGTTGTTCTGAAATCAAACCCTAACCCAAACCCTAACACAGTTGCCCTCAAATCATAACCCTAACCCTAACACAGTTGCCCTCAAATCCTAACCCAAACCCTAACACAGTTGTCCTGAAATCAAATCATAACCCTAACCCTAACACAGTTGCCCTCAAATCTAACCCAAACCCTAACACAGTTGTCCTGAAATCAAATCCTAACCCTAACCCTAACACAGTTGTCCTGAAATCAAATCCTAACCCTAACCCTAACACAGTTGTCCTCAAATCTAATGTCAACAAGTACTTGTCGCGAACCGTCCCATAAATACAATGAACGCCGTCCCGCAACTTGTCTTTCTCGTTATCTAGACAACTTGGATACATTTACTTGTGAATTAGTTCGTATGACTAGTCTAGGACGCTCTGGTTCTAACAGGTTGAGGGTACAGGTTTGACAACTTGTCTGGATGCTGTTTTCGACAGATAGTACAGAAACCCTAACTCTTAGCAAACGCTAAGAGCGGCTGCTCTATCAATAGTTGTATGATATCAGGATAACTATAGTGCCATGTCGCGCATGGAAAGGGACCCTGCACTAATCTCCGGTGGGGTTTCCCGAGGCATGAAACCACATAGATAAAAGCCTCGGCTAATAATCTACTTGTGTGAACTTTGTTTTGATATCCAACAGACACTAAATTTGCCCACCACACTCTATCTAAAGTAACGGAACGTAGTTTATTGCATTGATCAATTTCGGCTGACAATCGTTCCACCTCGTTTACTTTTATCTTCGAGTGGCTCTTGGCTTTGACAAGTGCTGACCGAACAGTAAAAAAACACCCCTATAAGATGTTCGGCGTGTTAGGGGTTCGGTTCGTTGATCGGTCTGCCACTTTGTCACGCTTACGTTTTACATGGCTGCTTTCATTTCGAATATCGTAAACGCCAGCTGATCACGCTAGATTACTCGTTGGACACTTATCATAAGATATCGTACACATAGATCCTGATATGTTGTATTATTTGGGATTATTCGGACTATTCTCATCTTATGTTTCGAAAGTTTTAAGATGAGGATTGATAAATTTTGGGGGTTACCTGTGGCGCAACGGATATAAGTGCTAAGTATAATCAGTTCTAAGTGACAGTCGTCTGGAGGTTAAAGGTTAAATCCTTAGCACGAGCGTTACTAAGAATACAATTACGAATTACTTCGTATCAGCCCGCACTGAAGAGTCAACTACCAGAAAACTGTTACTTAGAGCTGATTTAACTTAGCACTTTATCCGTTGCGCCACGGGCCATTCTGAGGGTTAAAGTTTCAATCCTCAGTACGGGCGATACTAAGAATGCATTTCCGAATTACTTAAGACTTCTACCCGATCATGACTGACGGGACAAGAGAAACTACCCTGTAGATTAAATAAAGGATTTCGTTCGAAATTCGAGATAGATTCCCGAGTTTGACAAGACGCACATGAACAAGGGCTGAAACGTTGTGAGATTAACATCCAAGATGAGAACAGTAGTCCGAATAATCCAAATAATACATATTCCAATCTTGGTTGTTATTTTCACAACGTTTCGGTCGATGTAACCTCCAACCTCCAGCGTAGAAAATAGTAGCGGGGTTGGGTCAAACAGCATCTAGCGAGAGTGGGTGACAGTGATAGAAACGTAGTGAGAGATAGGTCACTTTATCAGTTAATTGCAAATTACAGTTAATTAGAACAATTAAGATGTAAGTTTGTTTTTTTATCAAACATAACGCAATCCCATAACTGGCGAATATTTGAGTATGTAATTTGTGTGATTAAAATATATAGGCAAAAAGACTGTATACATATAAAGTAAAGTTATATGTATGTGTGTCGCGGCATCACAGTTAGACGCTTGATCTAAAAGCTAAACTAATCGCAGATTTGGGGTCAGCACCTTAAGACCCATGTCCTTATCGATGTTAGAGGTTGTTGAACAAACCCCCCCCCAAAAAAAAACCAACTCATTATTCAAAATTAAAAGTACGTGCAAATAACATTAAAAACAAATGTTCCGACATTTTTAGCGTTCCCGTTTCCGGGCCTACCGAGTGACGTACTACTGAACATTTACTAACAGTAAAAAAAAAAATAAAATAAAATAAACATATAAAAATAAGTCAAAACTGTTGTTTTTTTTACTCCAATCATCATACGTGTTTGACATCCTTTTTTTTTATTCTAATAAAAAATGGAACTTTTTAATGTTTTTTTTTTAAAAATTACTTTATACATCGAACTATTTTAGATCGATGCAGAGTTTGCATCATTACGCCAAACTCGTAATGTGAATAAAGCGTTCGCCTTCAGTTCCATCTTTCAGGGTTCGAATCTCACATTAGACAATTTCTTTTTGGCTATAGCGTTTCAATTATTCCCTAGCCGATATCGGTTATTATCATGAATCTGAACAATGTACTTGTTTATTTAAAAAAAAAATATTTTTATTGCGATTTAAAACAAACAAACTCTTTTTTTTATTTTAAGTGACGTACAGAAGATAAGGGGTTGAGAGCGTCGACGTCACACACACACACACACACACACACACACATATATATATATATATATATATATATATATATATATATATATATATATATATATCAAATATAGAGTTCATTTTTTTGTAAGCATCTATTAGGGATTAAGAATAAGAAAAGAGGCAAAATACCTTCAAAGCATATTTAAGATGCGATATTAATTTAAAAGAAAAATCGTAACAGATTTTCTCTTTTTTTTATAAACTTTCATTTTAGTTTATAATAATTACAAATATTTCGCCAAGTATAATTGGCTTCATCAGTGTGTCTGGAAATCCTGATCTTATTGGATTACTCCGTCCTTGTTGGTGTAATATGGACGTGTGGTATATATGAATTAAAAAATAACAGCGGAATACCTAAAACTAAACGTTTCACCCAATTGTTACGTGGGCTTTATCAAGAGCTAAAAAATGTTAAAAGTGGCAAAGAACGAAAAAATCTGTAATTTTCTTTTTTTTCATATTTTTCAAATATTTGAACTTTGGTTTTTTCGAAAGCCAACTTATCCATCTGTATTTCGCCTCTGATGATAAGATCTCGATCTTTGAAAAGCCTTGGCTTAAGGAAAGAATAATAAACACTAGTTTATTACTAAATACACCTTGCATTGAACAATTGAAATTTGAAATAAATTTGGACAATCGTCGCATATTTATCACTCTTTTTTCTTCTATCTCTCTCTCTCTCTCTCTCTCTCTCTCTCTCTCTCTCTATATATATATATATATATATATATATATATATATATATATATATATATATATATGCGTGTGTGTGTATGTACATATTTGCATATCTTCCCTCTCTAAATAAATTTAAAGTTTATTAACTCTATCACTATATATATATATATCCCTAAAATTACATATCTTGTCGTTCTTTGGCACTTTTAGCATTTTTTCGCTCTTTATAAAGATCACGCAACAATTGGGCGAAACGTTGAGTTTTAGGTTTTCCGCTGTTCCTTTTTAATTCATATCGTCGTTTTTTTTTTAGCTACTCGCATTAATTGGCTTCATGCATTGTCTGGAGCGATTTCCATGAGAAAAAATATTTGTGAACCTTCGCGAAAAAAAACACGTTATTTAGAATTTGAGTGAGAGTAAGTAACTACGATGAATGTATTTACGTATTGTTTTTATTGACAAAAAACATTAGAAATTATGTTTTTATGCAACAAAAAATTCGCTTTGAACTAATAACGAATACTCTTTATGTTTACTTTTTTATCTCCTATATAAAGGGCAGTTGTCTGTATGTCTGTTTGTTTGTTTGTATGTGCAGCTACTCCTCAAAAACTATGCGGCGACATGTCAAAAAGTTTACATCTTTAGGACCGCACATATCCTGGGATTATAATATCTCAAAATTACAACAACAAAAAAATGTCCCCGGGGGTCAACGCGGCCAGTTTTCGGGGGCGGGTCTGGTTTTTTAAAACTTTTTCAATGTTATTTACTGGTGATTTTGAAATCAGCCAATGTATTCATGTAACAACTTGATAAAAATGCACTGTCCGGTTGTATCAAGTCATCCCATAACTTCTGTCCGGATGTATCAATAACAGTGAAACAAAGGTTGCTCAATCACATCCGCACCTAGCAACCTAAACTTATATCTTTTAAAATAAAAATAGTTCTTTGGGGGGAGAATGTTTAAGACGCGGGGGGGGGGGGAGAATTTTTGGGGGGCGGGTGGTGGGGTGGAGGGGGAATTATCAACATCTTCATCCTGCGGGGGTGCTTATACAATATAGGACCCGGAGGCTTCTGAAGTATATGGACCTGGGCGGGGGGTTCTTCTGCAGTATATGCACCAGGGGGGGGGGGGCGCTTCTACAGTATAGGACCCAAGGGCTTCTGCAGTATATGAACCAGGGGTGCTTCTACAATATAAGACCCGGATGCTTCTGCAGAATAGGGACCATGGGTACTTATGCAGTATAGGGACCAGGGGTGCGTCTACAGTATAGGACCCAGCATCGGGGGTGCTTCTACAATATAGGACCCGAATGCTTCTACAGAATAGGGACCATGGGTGCTTATGCAGTATAGGCACCGGGGGTGCTTCTACAGTATAGGATCCAGAGGCTTCTGCAGTATAACCACCGGGGCGCTTCTACAGTATAGGACCCAGCACCGGGAGTGCTTCTACAGTATAGGACCCAGCACCGGGGGGGGGGGCTTCGTCAATTTAGGACCCAGAGGCTTCGGCATCGTCCGGGAGAAACGTGCTAAATGTCCTAGATAGAGCTACTGTAGTGTTTCTCTTCGGACTATTGTGCAGATGAAAAGGAGGGGGGATCGGTAAGAGTGATTTTAGTAGTGCTCTGGAGGCCATCTTGATTTTCTAAATACTCGGCGTTGTCCGGGAGAAAAGTGCTCAATATCCTATTTTGCTTGCGGATAGGAGGAGGGAGAGCCCCGGGCAACGCCGGGTACCCCTGCTAGTAAAAAATAAAGGTCAGTTAGTTTAAAAAATATTCATGTAATGTTTTTTATGTTATCATGTTATGTTAATTTCTTTAGAATTGATAAACACACGTATCCAGTTTAAAAAAAATCCTTTTGACTTGCGCGAGATTCGAACCCGGATATTGACATCGTATAAACTACTGCCTTAGCAATGTGTATTCTGCTTATTCCTTTTTTGTCAACAAATCAAGTGTTTCCATTTGCGTACGAATGGACAAACTCCCCAAACTCAATGACTGTTTAATAGTATATAGATAGATTTATTCACATACAAAAAAAAAAACTATCAGTCTGTCATATTTAAGTTTGAAGTATATTTTTCTTTGGTCTGTCATGCTTATGTATGTAATACCATTTTCATCTCCGTGTGCAGAATGGATATATTTTATTTTAGATGAATTCCAGCATTCATGTAAAAGGTTCTGTCCATTGATCGGCTAGTCTGTCAAACTTAAGTCTGAATGAGGTTTCTTTTGGTCTGTCATGCTTAAGTTTGAAATCAAATTTTCTTTATTCTGTCATGCTTAAACTTTTTAAATATAATTTTGATTTGTAAGTGTTCAGGTTGAATGGACACATTTGTGGTGGAAGATCTATCTATGCAACACATGCACTGGATTTTTATGTTATTATGTTTAATAAAACATTCGACTTGCGCGAGATTCGAACCCGGGTATTGACAGCG
>OY744534.1:77082087-77099587 GCA_963556195.1 Sepiola atlantica
TTTCGTGTTGGCCAGTGGTGCAGCTCTTCGTATAACCATTCCTTTTCTCCGGTAGATGACACGTCTAGGAAGAAGGAGAACTAATATTTTAATGTTAACTATGGATATCCATTTTTCTTTAGCAAGGAATTGCTTCTGAATAATTTCCACAAGCGCCCCTATCTACCAGGCAGTGGCGTAGCTAGACCTTTTGCCGCCCGGGGCGGTAGTAAAATTTGCCGCCCCCCCGGCATTTCTCTCACAAAAAATAAATTTATAGCCTTATTTGCCATTCATAAATACATTTGTTTAAAATATATTAAAACTATTTTTAAAAGAGTTGAAACGTTATTAACAACAACAAATTTCTGAAAACCGAGCGATTACACACACGGATTTAAAAAAGCACCGATACAAGACGTTTTTTCTCTTCGGAGGGCTCGCCCTCTTAATAATAACATTATGAAGACAAAGAAAAGAAAACTACATCGGACTATTCTCTCCTTGATACATCCATGTTATTTGGCGAAAATTCGGACTTTAACAACAACGACAAAAAAGTAAATAAAAATGATTTTATCATTTCATAACATTTTCAGGTTTTCAAATGTTCTCATTTAACTTTATTATTATATAAAATTATAGTATAAAATTTCATATTTTTTGTTAACTTTTGTTTTTTTAAATTTTTTTCTCTACTTTCTATTTTTACCCTCTCAAAATGCCGCCCCCTCAGGTGTGCCGCCCGGGGCGGCCCGCCCCCCTCGCCCCCCCCCCTAGCTACGCCAGTGCTACCAGGACCTCACATTATTATGCCCATCTTTACTAGAGTATTGATTTACTCCTCTCCAGGAGTTAGGCACAAGGCCAGTTTTTATCTTACTCCCACAAGTAAGATGTGACCCAAGGTCGGGTCGGGAAAGTGGGGTTTAAAAATTGCCTGGGCAGCCCCGTCGGCATTCCCCGGTAGGGGCGCCTCAGGCAGTAAGCAATAAACTTACTCCTTCCCAAAGAGGGGAGGCAAAGCCCGGGAAGGTAGATCTCCCAGAACTGCACAGGACAGACCCATTGACCGGCGTAAATCAAGACCCGAAGGCCAAGACAACACCAGTCTATGGGGTGCAGTTAACTAGAGTACTCCGCAACTGAAATCCAATTTAAAATATTTCACCTTTTCACATGACAAAGCTAACCAAACATATGCCGACTTCGCATATCAGACCACATAACCCGATAGGGAGCACCCCGTCAAGCATACATAGTAACCCGTTGCACCTGACTAATCGTATCTATACATAACTTTAAAGGCATGCTAAAACACGTATGTTTTATGTTCGTATTAATGTTACGTTTTTTATAACGATCAAGTGTTTGGGTTTCTTTCCAAGATACATGGTCGCCTTTTTGTGTGTTGCGTTATAATGAGATGGATAGAAAGAGCTGGAGAGAGAGAGAGAGAGAGAGAGAGAGAGAGAGAGAGAGAGAGGGGGAGAGAGAGAGAGATAGAGAGAGAGAGAAAGAGAAAGAGCTGGAGAGAAAGAAAGGGAGGGAGAGAGAGAGAGAAAGAGAAAGAGAAAGAGAGAGAGAGAGAGAGAGAGAGAGAGAGGGGGAGGGGGGTTTTTAAAAGAAAGACGCTACACACACTTTTTAACTTTTTTATTTTGTTGTCCATACCCCACCGGGGCAACGCCGGGTACCCATGCTAGTCTATAGATAAAAAGGAAACATGTTTCAACACGGAATATTGATTCTAGAAAGAGAAAAAAGTAGATTAAACTATCAAACGTGTCATTCAGTGCAGACACGTGTGCAGCTGAAGTCGGCAGCTCACGACCCCTGGCTCCTTACGCTATGCACACGTGTCCGTGTGCCAATATACACTTCCGGTACAAGTCCATGTGCACTTCCGGTCGCTGTAGTACCGCTTGTAATAATCAACAGTATTGTCATCACCAACCTATGCTGGCGCGTTTCACTTTCTTTGCGGCTGTTTGTATCCGAGGACTTTTTTTTTAATTGTGAATTTTTTTTTATCGCGTTATAAACAGTCAGAACAAGAAAGGTTTTCCATAACTTACAATTTATTCTGGTAGAATGCCGACATTCTCTTGGTACACCCAGCTTTATATATATACAGTCAATCCCCAGCCCCAGCTGGAGGGATCAAAAGGTGGAACGTCCGCTCACTTCAATCTCAAGTCTTGTTTTTTTCCCCATATTTTCTCTTGATCGGTGACCGTAATTTTGAAAATTGTTTTCCTTCACACATTCCTCAACCCATCATAATTCAAACGACAAATAATTAAATGTTTTTATTTCTTAATGTAATCTCACGATGGTCGCGAAATGAGTCACACACCTTGGCGACCATGTCCTTGTTTATAGCGGCTAATGCTTCCACGATGGCAGCATTCAGAGAGTCGACTGTGTTGTGGGCGTGCTTATTGCCATCGATCACGCCCCAGAAGAAATAGTCAAGGAAGTTCCAGTCGGTTAATGGAAAACATTGCTGAGCAGCCACGATTGGATCGTCTTTCATCCTTTTCCGGGAATCATCAGTGTGGATGATGATTATTCTGCCGGTCGCACGATTCGAACCCTAGACTAAAATCACCTTTGACTTTCAAGTCTGCATCTGTACCAATGCGGACATCCAACACCCATAGAGAAATGAGAGAGTTAAAGTCTATTTATGTCTATACAAGCAGACATATTTTTAGTAGACTGTCATAACAGTGTTCAACAATCCAGTTGGACGGAACTTCGCATTGCGCATTAATTTGCAGCCTATTTTTAATTCTCTTAAAGGGCCCATCTGTATTAGGATTTACAGGAGATAGTAAGTAACTACGATAAATTTATTTACGCATTGTTTTTACTGCCAAAAAATCATTGGAAATTTTGTATTTAAGTAATGCTGAATACTATTAATACCTACATTTTGTGGGGTATTATTAAATAAAAGGTCACTTGGTTTAAAAACATATATTCATGTAATATTTTTATGTTATTATATTATGTTAATTTCTTTAAATTTCTAAAACACATATCCAATTAAAAAAAACGATCCTTTCGACTTACGTGAGATTCGAACTCGGGTATTTACATCGTAAAAACTACTGCCTTAGTTATGTGTACTCTGCCTATTCCTTTTCTATCAACCAATCACATGTTTCTATTTGTGTACAAACAAACAAACTCCAAAAAACACCATCACTTTTAATAGTATATAGACACATTAGATAACATCAAATACATGTTTTACTAGTTAGTTTATCAAGACCCAAAGGCAACTTGAGGATAAGGGGTAAGAGTTAAGGGTTAGGGTTAGGGTTAATGAGATTGTCAGTTGGCGATGAACAACACTGTAAGAGGATTGGAAACGATGGGAGACATTTATTATTTAAGTAGACTAGACAGCTCCACAAGAATTTGTTTACATTGGACTTTAAAACGACCATGTTGTAGTCAGCTGGGAAGCATCCCCGTGATATCGTGTTCCACAGTTGGGAGGTTTTTGGGAAAGTAACTTTGTCCATGGAAGTTCCGTGTAGTTTTAGGCAATCCCCCAGCCCCCAGGAAGAAAAAAAAGAAAATTTCCCGGCATCTAGGGGACGTCTACAGTAAAAGGGGGGGGGGATTTTAATGTTAGTCGAGTTGGGTCGATGGTATTTTTTCTTAAGGGAGCACAAGTGCAGTAAGTTCGTCGGAGCACATTACGTGGAAGTACTGGTCAAACAAGCAGAGGGATTCAACACTGCGGTGATGTGACAGGGGCTGGAGCTTGGTAGACAGTGCGGGACTTATTAGGTTAGAAATTGTTTTTTTTTACCCTGACCAAAAGGGAGAGGCTAGTGGTTGGTGCACCAGCCCAGATGTGGTTACAATACTCCATGCACGGGCGAATAGTCGCTTTATAGAGATAGTGGCAGATGTGAAAAGTTTTCTAGCCCGGTAAAGGGAGCCTACATTTTTTTGCGGCAGACTTAACAGCATCTTCTGTGTACATGTTGCCCGAGAATGTTAGACTGAGGAGTTTGAATGTTGGATTCTCGGGAAGGGTATTATCGGCCATGACAATCAGTGATTGGGAAATGTTTTTTTTTTATATAGTTGTTAATCGAAAAGAGATTTGGTCATGATGGCATAAAACGCGACCATCTATTTGCGGTCCTCATTCAACTACAGACTTGAGTGTTTCCCCCCAAGGATTCAGCCATTGCCTTGAATGTGTGAGCATTTGATTTTCCGAGAATAGAGCATAGCGTCATCAACAAATAAAAACATTTCAGACGCGATTGCAGCAGGGAGGTCGTTCATAAAGATCAGGCTCAATATAGGTCAAAGTATCGACCCCTAAAGTCTATCCGCATTGATGTGATGTTGTTTCGATGTACTACTATCGAGAATGACCCTGTTTTGTTTTTAACCCAACGTCGTTAAGCCTTTGTCCAGTAAGTCAGTTACAACCAAGGCTCTTAACAAAACAGTATCGCTTTTATTGCTATCTCAAGCGTTTAACCAAGAGGATGGAACTCTAGCGTTACTGACTGGGCGATTTATTTGTTATATTCTAAACAGAGTGCCCTCCCTTTTTACGGATGCATTTATATATATATATATATATATATATATATATATATATATATAATAATAATAATAATAATAATAATAATAATAATAATAATAATAATAATAATAATAATAATAATAATATTTGTTATTGTTTATTATCTATGTACGTGTACGTTTAGTTTTTTTTAATAATCGGGACTCATCAGCATAGAGATATGACTATTCACTACCGGTCATGCGATTCGAAACCCCGGACCACGAGTATTTTGCAAATGGGAAATGAAAAAGGAAAAACCAAAAAGGATGTTTTTTTTTAATATATTCATCAACGTTTCGTCTTTATTTGTAAGACTTCCTCAGGATGATAATTATAAGAAAAATGTCATGCAAGTACGTGAAAATATTGGGTTTCTCATTAACCCATCATGTCAACCCAATATTTTCACGTACTTGCATGACATTTTTCTTAAAATTATAATCCTGAGGATGTCTTACAAATAAAGACGAAACGTTGATAAATATATAAAAAAAACATCCTTTTTGGTTTTTCCGTTTTCATTTCCCATTACGTCAGATTACCTTCATCCTTCCTTTCTTATATATATATATATATATATATATATATATATATATATATATATATATATATATATATATATATATATATATATATATATATATAACTCCCCCCTCGATTCAAACTGTAAAGGAAACCTCTGTATGTTTTGAATGTTTTTTTTATTATCTTTTATTATCTATTTTTATCTTTTATTTGTCAATTAATTCAATTCACTGTCCTACTTCTGTTCTACTTCCGTCAGTTGGACGGGATTTTAATGAGAACATCTTATGCCTCAGTTAATGAAGCTTCTGTACGTTAAGGTATAAAAAGCGCTGACAAAAGAACTTTTTGCTATCATGAAAAATAACAAAAAAATGAACAATAAGATTTTTCCAGAAAGTCTTGGAAACGATCGTACGCCGAATGTTTGTTGGTTTTAAATTCGCCGAACAATGTTCAAATTAACATTATATATATATATATATATATATATATATATATATATATATATATATATATATATATATATATATATATATATGTATATATATATATATATATATATCTACTAATATATATATATATATAAGTGATGAGAATTAAAAATTGGGTAAAATGCAATAAAAAAAACAATTTTGTATTCCTTAATCCTTGGCTTTTCAAAGATGTCATCTTATTGTCAGAGGAAATTCGACAAATAAGTCAGTAAAATAAAAAAATAATAATTTATTTAATTTTACTGACTTATTTGTCGAGTTTTTTCTGACAATAAGATGACATCTTTGAAAAGCCAAGGATTAAGGAATACAAAATTGTTTTTTTATTTATATATATTCCTTGTTTTGAACAATTGATGATTTAATAAATATTACATTTTACACAATTTTTATTCTTATCACTTATTTGCATATGCTATTGCTCTATTTCGTATATCCAGTAGTGACTATTCAAGATAGGATATAATTTAAAGATATACATTTTATCTTTAATTTCAACACACACACACACACACACACACACACACACACACACATATATATATATATATATATATATATATATATATATATATATATATATATATATATCTTAACTTCGTCTTTTACTATTGCTATATCTCTCTGTATCTGAAATAATATTTCAAAAAGTCAAGTATCATGGTTTGTGTGAAATTTCGCTCGCGCCTCTGTCGTATAAAAACTTTATATTGTTTTGTTTAGTTTAAATTTGTAGCAAACAAACAACAACAAAAGCAACTCACAAGTTGACGCTGATGTTAATTTGAGGTCATTTTATTTGAGATATTTGTTTTTCCATTGTTTACAAGTTTTTCTTTAGTTTCGATTATTAGTAAAATTAGTTCAACCAATTTTTTATGTTTGTATTAAAACGCATGTTTTTATCTTTTGACTCTACAGTACGATATCGTCCAGAAAATGAGTATTTTTATTACACCCCCTCTCGCATTCTATCTCTTCACCATTCTCTCTCTCTTTTTTACTTTCTTCCTTTCTTCCTTTCTTTCTTTCTCTCATACATATATATATATATATATTGATTATCAATTTCTTCTTATTTCGTCGGGAATTAGCTTCCTGCACTGAAGATTGCATAAGTATGAAACATCGATGTCTGTAAATAATAAATAATAAATATTTATTTATAAATATTTATTATATAGCCCCCTTTACTAAGGCTGGCCACTCTGAGTGAATTTAATAACAAGCAGTACTACTAGCTTCATTGCGAGCTCCAACACGGTTTGTTGTTGTTGATCACTCTTCGTTGCTCTCTGTGGATACCCGCCGACTTGACATTTACAAAGTTAAATTCATCCTAACTTCCAAGCTAACGGGTAAGTCTCTTGACTGCGAATCAGTGGTGATTAGTGATCGAAGTTCGCGCCCGCCGACCGTCAGGAATTAACTTCTTGCACTTAAGATTACGTAAGCATGAAACATCGATGTCTGTAGGTAATAAATAATTTATATTTATTTATAAAATATTATATATATATATATATATATATATATATATATATGTATATATATATATATATGTATATATATATATATATGTGAATTTCGTTTCGTCTTTACTTAGACAACAAAAATACAGAGTTATATATCTTGGATTTTCAATCAGTGTACCTAAGAATAAGAAAAACATCAGAATAAAAAATAAAACTCACATTATTAAAGAATTTATATATGTATGTTCATTAGAAAGATAAGTTTCTGTTTACTTTCATGAGCGCCATATTTTACATTAACAGAGCTAGCAAAAATACGTATATTTTTCCTAAACATTGCAATTCTAAATTAGATCGTCAAAAAATAACACAATTACATTAGAAAAGTAAAATAAAAGTAAAAAATAAATAAATAAAAGTGAAAAGAGAAAAAAGAGAAAAGGGAAAGAGAAAAAGGGAAGAGAAAAAGGGAAGAGATAAAAAAAAGAGAAAGAGAAAAAGATTAAACAATAATACGAAAAATTTCGTATTATTAAAAATTACTTCTAAATAATAATAGGCATATATATATATATATATATATATATATATATATATATATATATATATATATATATAGTTCAGACAGCCGTCCCTCTATCCACCATCGGCTTCTATGCTCGTTTTGACACGATAACCCAGACAATATCTTTCTTTCAAGGCTAAAAATAATAAACTCATCTTTAACCAACTAATCCCTTACCCTTCCTAAAAAATCCATTGACTGCTGCTGACACGCAGCCAAATTGCTTGTCTCAATTTTTGATTCTTTTACTCACAAATCCAGCCGAAACTCGCCGCTTTCAGACAAACCAAATTAATAATTGTATGATTATTTTTTCTGCATCTTTCTTCATCCTGAGAAAATCTTAAAATAAAGACGAAACGTTGATGAATACATACTTAATATAGTTTTTGGCTTTCCTTTTTCATTTTATATATATATATATATATATATATATATATATATCTATATATATATATATATATATATATATATATATATGTGTGTATGTGTGTGTGTGTGCATTTGAACAAAATCGACGGCATTATCTCTAAGGCCCTTTCAACTATCATCTCTCTAGGAGAAAATCGATACTTTTAAATGAAAGAAATATTATTGACTAAAATAAAAAGCACAGGGGAAATTGAATGTGCCAGGGAAAATAAATTTCATTCAATAGCGTTTAAAAACGATTAAAAGTGCAAGGGAGGGATATAAACTTTCAAAAATTTGGAGGAGAGGTCAAAGTTCCCTAAAGAGATTTAACGATTTTATTAATTCTTTCTGTCGGAAGGTTTACCAATGGCTATAGACACGGATTCCAAAATTTCTCATTCATTTAAAAGCATCAAATTTCTCCTGACGAGATAATGGCTGAAAGGGCCATTGAGATTATTACATCCATTTTGTTTAAATGCATATATATATATATATATATATATATATATATATATATATATATATATATATATATATATATATATATATATATATAGGTGTAATAAGTCAACGAAAAGTTATAATTTCTCTCTCTCTCTCTATATATATAAGTGTTGAAACAAGGAATACAAATAAAAATGAACTTTAAGCCATGGCTTTTCAAAAATTACGCTCTTATTGTCAAGAGGTCTGACCAATAACAATTGAATATTACTTAATTATTGGAGATGAATGCTAAAGCAAGGTCGAGTCAGGATAGATTGAACAACCCTTTACTTCACGACAGACTACCCGTGCAGGCACCCTTACTAGGGGGTACTTACTGTCTCTCGAAACTGAATGGAGGCCATATACTATAAAACTTTATCTGAAGAAATATAGAGCCCTTTGTGTATGCAATATCTATTCGGCTCGGTTACGATTATGTGATATTTATTTTCATGTTGTTATATATATATATATATATATATATATATATATATATATATAAATATATATAAATATATATATGTATATGTAAAAATATATATAAATATATATATGTATATATAAAAATATATATATACATATGAATATATATATAAATATATATATATATGAATATATATATAAATATATATATATATGAATATATATATAAATATATATATATATGAATATATATATAAATATATATATATATATATATATACATATAAATATATATATAAAAATATATATATATAAATATATATATATATATAAATATAAATATATATATAAAAATATATATATATAAATATATATATATATATATATATAAATATAAATATATATATAAAAATATATATATATAAATATATATATATATATATATATATATATAAATATAAATATATATATAAAAATATATATATATAAATATATATATATATATATATATATATATATATATATATATATATACTTCTCTGTGGCCTTAGGGGGCAGAATGAAACAATGAAAGGATTGGTCTGACGAGGTCTGGCTATTTATAGCTCTGACCGAAATATATTTTTAATGTGTAGCCAAATAATATTTCAATAAATTAAAACATTTATACCAAATAATCAGCTCTATTTATTATTGAGCACTTTTATATAAACACAGGAAGTAGTTACTGGATTTGTACCACGTGAACGAAAACTGTATATATATATATATATATATATATATATATATATATATATATATATATATATATATATATATATATATAGTATTTCTTGTATCCACATAACATTTTATAAGGAGATATAATTTTTTATGTATTAATTTTCAGTATTTACTTCAACAGTGCTCGATACGTAAGTAGAGCTAGGTTGTAAGATATGAAAATATATTTATAGCAATTAAGCTACACGGAGGCTCCTGCGTTTTATCCCCGGGGGAATCTTCAGGCTAATATATATATATATCCAACATTTTCGTTGGATTTTTGGAAAACCAATTATTTTCCAAAGTGACCAAGCCGGCTTTCTACACACGTTACGTTGATGACACTTTTGCTTGTTTTCCCTCTCGGAGTGATGCTGAACAGTTTCTTCTTCTTCTTTGTGACTTGCATCCATCGTTGCAATTCACTATGGAGGTCGAGGATTGTGGTTCCTTACCATTCCTCGATGTTTTAGTGTCTAAATCTGGTTTATCATTTGAAACCTGTGTGTATAGAAAACCAACATTTACTGGCCTTTATCTAAATTGGTTTTCCTTCGCCCCAAGAGCAAGAAAAATAAATCCTATTGGTACTCTCACTCATCGAGCTCTTATGATTTGTTCACCAACACGACTCGATGCAGAACTTGGTGAGATTACTAATATTTTTCTTGCCAATGGATATCCCATCAATACTATAAAAGGCACCATTGCACGTAAAGTTGCTTTATTTAATGGTGGTAAATTTATTGGCCCGTCACGTTGCCCTATTTATTTGAAACTCCCTTGGTTGGGTTCTGACGGCCTTGACATTGTTAAAAGGATTTCTTCTTCTACTCAACGTTGTTTTCCGGCAACCATGTTGAGGGTAGTTTACACGACTCGAACCTTTTTCTCTTCTTTTCGTAAGGATGTTTTGCCAGCCATTCAAAAGAATTCTGTAGTTTATAAATTCATGTGTCAGTGTGGAGCTGACTACGTTGGCAAGACATCCCAAAGATTAGAATTTAGAATATACCAACACATACCACGTGATATTCGCCTACACAAGGTTTCGAGATCATCCGGGAACTTCCAGGCACAGGAATCAGCCATCGGTAATCACCTCGTTAGTACAAATAGTTGTTCTGACAGGTATTCCGATGGGTGGTTTTCTGTTTTACACAGTGCCAGGTCGAACTACCATCTCAATATTCTTGAGACGTTAGTCATTAACAACTATCGACCTAGCCTGTGTAGACAAAAGATTTTGAAACATCAGTTGGAGATCTTTAATGATTCAAAGCCACCATAACGTTGAGAGATTTACTTTTTTTTTTTTTTTTTTTCTCCCCTTTATTTCTCATTCGTCTTTTAGTTTTTAATTTACCATTCTGACGTTTCCTCTCAGAGGGTCAGACGACAAGGCCTTAAGGTAATTTTAACAATTTTCCTTTTTTTCCCCACTCGTCTGTTTCATTGATTTTAATAATGCTTCCTCTAAAATTAATCCTACCATTCTGTTGTACACGAAATTTACTTATATATATATATATATATATATATATATATATATATATATACATTTATATACATATACATATACATATATATATACATATACATACATATACATATACATATACATACATATACATATATATATACATATACATATATACATATATATATACATATATACATATACATATATATACATATACATATATATATACATATACATATACATATATACATGCATATATACATATATACATATATATATATACAAATACATATATATATATATATATAGTGAGAGAGATGGAGAGAGAGAATTGAGAGATCACTGAGATACATAGGAAGTGACAGAGATATATAGATATGTAGATAGATAAAGAACATACTCACAGAAAAATATAAAATAGATCCCATAATTCGCAGAAGAAATTTATATAGACTAGACGTGGTTTAATTATATATGCAATATCGATCCAATATAAGTTGATTAATTAAAGTTAATCAAACCGAACTTCTCCAGACAATTTTGCTGCGTCAGCTGTTGCCTGGTGCGATCAAATAAGCCAACAAAGAAAAACCGACATTAATCTCTTATTATTATTCCGATTATCGTTAACTTAGTCGACATTTTATGAATTGTTATTAGATGTTTATCGGTCACTGGGTACTCAGATCAGCAGAAATGATGAATGAATAAGCAAAATGAAATAAAAATCTAATAGAAGAGAAGGAAAGAGCGTCATTTGAATATGTGGACGTAGACTTAATAACATGGAGTTGCATCATTTTGAGCTTGTTATGAAATTAATTTCGATATGTCTGTGGGTTCGTTGGATGGGGATCGGATGGGGGGAAAGAGTTGCGAAGATTGGAATCAATTGCTTTCTTAGCGAGACAATCAGTGCAATTTCTTTCGGTCTTTCTGGTCCTTTTTCTTCCCCTTTTTCTTTTCTCTTTGTCTCTCTCTCTATCTCAATTGCTCTTTCTTTCGTTCTCACATGCTCACACACACACACACACACACACACACACACACACTGTTGAAAAGAGCTGAATCAGCTCCTCATGAACTCTACAATCATTTCAATTAATTTTACCTTCTCTTTCTTTCCTTCTTTTCTTTCTCTCTCTTTTACTCTATCCCCTCCTCTCTTTCTCACACACACGCACCCCCATATATATATATATATATATATATATATATATATATATATATATATATATAACAAAAAAGTAAGCTTTCCCAGGTTGGGCGTCGCGACCCTTTCCTTGAGTCTCCTTAAAATTCCGCTGCTTCTGTGACTGCGATTGAGAATTTCTATTTCATTTTGTATTCTCGCTTTTCAGTCATCCTTAATTGTTTGTCTTTACCTACCCCCTCCCGCAAATACACACATACACACACAAAGGAGACTACCGCCAACAGGTGCAGTGTAAACAAATTGATGGATCGCCACACACAGAGTTATCGGTTGGCCGGCCAGTAAACTAGACTAACGGCAACGGGTGTTCGTCTGGATTTAAAAAGATGCCGGATCATCAGTTTCCGGGAAATCGGTGTTGTATTCGTATCAGTAGTAGCAGTAGTGTTAGCATGTCGACTCTCATATAACACACGTTTCATGACAAATTTGGGTCGAAATGTTTATTAGTATTCATAGTAGTAGAAGTTTGAGTATTAAAATGTTGACCTCTTGCCTACATGACATATCAAACATGCTGAGGAAGCTTTATTTCGAATGTTATCCAATACTACCAATAGTTTTGAAGTTCATAAGTGCTTATTTATTTTCGTAGAATTAGTATTAACATTTATCCTTCCTTCATGTGAGATGCGACATGAATTCGTTTGTATGCAAGGAACTCAGCACCTTTCGGCGACAAGACTCATTCATTAAAAGAAGAAAAAAAACCCTGTTTATTCAACATTCCCTCCTATTTTATTGTAGGTACTCAAAAGAGACAGGGATCAGATTCCAGTACAGATACTACACTTCATCTAAGCTGGGATAATACAAAGGAAAATAAATTGTAATGGGCAAAGCCGATCTTCCCTATGTTAACGACATAGAACCGCCTGTGCCGGATAAAAACAATCTCAAACAACAAAACGTGTAATGTGTTATTGTTTTGACTCTCTTAGCACGGCTGTCGCAAAATTGCAATAAGTCTACCACCTCTAATAGCAGACGATACTACATGCAAAACTGGTTTTATTTGCAATATAAGACACAACAACACAAATATACACAATAAATTCAGCAGTTGACTAATATGTGTAAGAGAAAATGACAATTTTCCATGAGACGATGGTCAACCTCATTTTAAATTCAAGATGGCCGCCATCACAAAATACAAATTAGTCAAATTTTACAATTTATTTTGATATTTATATTTTGATTTTTATATGCTACAAATGTCATATACTTTGTTTTAGCATACAGTGAAAAGGTAGGCTTCCAGTATCATTTTAAAAGTAGGTGTAAAAAAATATTTTTCTACAAAAATAAAATCAGCGCTCAGAGGGTTAAACATTAAAAAGTGTGATGCAATGAAGCTGATTCGAACGGGTTACTCATGATTCGTCATTTCCAGCTCCATATAAGGTAGATAAGGTGTTTGTTCGAGGCGATGTCGGTAGGAGAGACGTGCATTATATTTCTAAAATGTTGGCTTATCGTGGAAATCAGAATGCGAGCTGTATTCTGTTTAACCTTTCACACTATATACTTCAATGAGAATCTTTAAATAAGGCGGCAAATGGGATCTATTGTCTATCGCCTCATCAGTAGCTCATTTCTAAGAACTGCAGGCTTGTGGAACTCTCTTCCTGCTGACTGTTTTCTTTCTACCTATAGCTTTAGTCTTTTCTAGAAAAACGCCCAAAAAAAGCATATCCTGCCTTTGCGACAATTATATTTCGTTCTTGTTACCTCCTTACTTCAAGTGGCTTCATGCCTTGTCTGGAGCGATTTTCATAAAAAATGCGAACGGGAGCGATCAGGCATTTTGCATTTTGACCAGCGTGCCCCTTTTGGGGAGCAGAATTCACATTATAAATATATATAAACCGGTAATACCTAGGGTTGTATTTATCCTTAGTTGGGCTATGTCGGATTCCTTCGAAGGAGGAAGTTTACAGGGAATATCAAATTCACAAGCGGTCCCCGACCGCATGTATATCCCTGTCATGGGAAGATGAGATACAGCGCCTAGCATTCCCAAATGGTCACCCATCTGGTTTTGATCATGAGTAATGCCACTTAACTTCGGTGATCTAACAAGAACCGGTGTTTCAACGCGATTATGTGTTACATTATTTTCTGTCATTTGAGTCGCTCCAATCCGTGATGAAATGTGGACAGAATCGACCAGGCTATTTTTTTCAGCCGGACCCTGGTGCCCCTTTTGGGGGAGCGACATTCACACTGTAAACTTACCGTGTGTCTAATCGTGCTTTGTGGAAGGCAGTTAAAAAAAATCCGGCCTTTAAAATAGGATGAAAGTGTGTTATATGTTGTGTCATCCTCCCAGGTATCACCTCCTTTCGGAAACTGGGACGAGTTTATTGCTTTATGTGTCTTCCTCTCGGAGCGAGAATGGATTTATTTTGAGCCAATTGAGGCGCTCCCATCCGTGATGAAATGCAGACAGGATGGAGCAAGTTATTTTTGCAGCCGAACCATGGTGTCCCTTTTTGGGGAGTTGGATTGCTAGGCTATTTTTGATCCTGGACCATAGTGCCTCCTTTTCGGAAGCTGGATTCTTAGGTTATTTTTACAGCCGAACAATAGTGCCCCCTTTTCGGACGTTGGATTCTTAGGTTATTTTTACAGCCTGACCATGGTGTCCTATTTTCGGATGCTGGATTCCCAGGTAATTTTCGCAGCTGACCCATAGTACCCCCTTTTCGGAAGTTGGATTCTTATGTTATTTTTACAGCCGAACAATAGTACCTCCCTTTTCGGAAGTTTGATTCTTAGGTTATTTTTACAGCCGAACAATAGTACCTCCCTTTTCGGAAGTTGGATGCTTAGGTTATTTTTACAGCCGAACAATAGTGCCTCTTTTTAGAAGCTGGATTCCAACTACAAACAGACTTTGTATCTAACCTTGCCATTGTGGGACGTAAATGCACAAAACCGGCTGTCGGGCTAAGATGAAAGGGTAGTATTTATTCTACTTTCAGTCAGAGGAGAACTTCTCCTAGGCCGAAACTTTTCTGTTCCCAATCAATGGTGCCTCTATTTGAGAAAAGGATGTCGTCAACCTTATAACCCTATTCTTGTGTCTAACTTTGCTCTCGTCGAGTAAATATGGACTAGACATGATTTAATAATAAACGAATTATCGATTTGGTAAGAACAGATTAAGTAAAGTTAATCGAACAGAAACTCTACTGAGTCAGGTGTTCTCTGGCGGGATCAAATAAACCAACAAAAAAAAGAGATATCGATTTCATTAGTATTCCGATATCGATCTGATTACGATTATCGTTTTATGAATTGTTATTAACTGTTTATCGGTCACTCGGTACTCAAATCAGCAAAAATTGACAAGTTAATAAGTAAAAAAAAATTAAATCCAAACTACGAAAATAATAGGCATTTTTGAATATGTGGACGTCGACTTAATAAAGTGTACTATCATCATTTCTTGTTTTATGAAATGAATTTCGATTGGTTAGGGTGGGTGGTTAGGGTGGATGGGTGGAATTGAAGAGGGGAGGAGGAGTTTTGAAGATGGTTTTTGAGCCGGACAATCATTTCAATCTATCTTGCCATCTTTCATTCTGTTTTTCCTTATTTTTTTTATCTTCTTCATCTTACATATACACATATGTATTTTGGGTCCGAGAGAGAGAGAGAGAGAGAGAGCGAGAGAGAGAGAGAGAGAGAGAGAGAGGAGAGAGACAGAGACAGAGAGAAATGAGAGAGATGGAGAGAGAGAAAGGGGAGAGTGAGAGATGGAGACACAGAGAGATGGAATAAGAGAAAGTGGGAGAGAGAGAGAGGTAAAGAGAGAAACATACATATATAAATGAATATGTACATATATACATATACATATATACGCATATATATACATATATATGCATATATATATTTGCATATATATACATATATATGCGTATATATATATATATATATATATATATATATATATATAATTATTAAGACCCTTACACATAATGATTAGTTCGAAGACCAAGCAAATCAGCTTCTGTAGACAGATGCCCTATTTACCTTCAACTCCGCCTCCCTTGGCTTGGTAACATTAGCGATAGATTCGCCAAACAAATCACTTTGTCTGTACAACGATGTTATTTTGCTGCGAATACACGAGTTTTTTTTTCCTCCTGACCGATCTTGACTTCTATTCGAAAAGATGTCCTCCCCCACATCACAATAATTCTATTATTTATTTATTTATTTAAATGTAATTGCAGTATGCACTACGTTGGGATAACGTCACAAAGATTAGACATCCGGGTCAAACAACACGTGCCCACAAAAATTCGCAATGCAAATTATTCATCAACGGACGTTTTACATAATACTTATGGTTCTTCGATAGCCGAACATCTTATAAATAATCGCACCTGTGCCTCTAATTTCAGTGTCGACTGATTCTCCATTCTTAGTATATCGCACTCTCCCTATCATCTCAAGATCCTAGAAACAATCTATATTAAGCCCTTGGGACCTTCCCTCGGGCTTAATGTTGTTTCTATTTGAATGGGCTTTTTTTTTCGTTTTTCCCCCTTTCCCTCGCTATAATTCTTATAGCATCTTTATTATATTTTTTATACGATACCTCGATATTTGGCTCTGTTGAGCGAGGTACGAAACCGGTCAGCTGCCCTTTCATCTTTTTAATTCTTAATTCATCATGATTAATAAATATTGTCTCTTTCATGCCATTATAAAGTTTTGTAGAAAGAATATATATATATATATATATATATATATATATATATATATATATATATATATATATATATATATATATGCACACACATTTAAACAGGTTCCATTAAAACAACATCTCGCATTAAGAAGATTTGGTTTCAATTAAAAAATAACGGCCGTTTCTTCATAGCTATACAATCAGAACATTGGCAATTGCAAAACTCGAATCTTATAGACATGGCGAATCTAAAGTTATTAAGAAAAACCTTACTTACTATTGTACATTTTCACACACACACACATATATTATATATATATTAATAGGTTAATATTTAATATATTTA
>OY744534.1:77109587-77132087 GCA_963556195.1 Sepiola atlantica
GAGAAAGAAGAAAAAGAAGAAAAAGAAGAAGAATAAGAAGAAAAAGAAGAAAAGAAGAAAAAGAAGAAAAAAAGAAGAAAAAGAAAAAAAGAAGAGGAAAAAAGAAAAAAAGAAAAGAAGAAGAAGAAGAAGAAGAAAAAGAAGAAAAAAAGAAGACTGATTGGCCTTACCCTCATTGGCGATCCATCGATGGAAGCCGATTCATAAGCTTCCCCCAACTTGAACTTAAAGGTTCTTCCTTTTGGTACTCCAACGATGCCGACGTTGATTTCCCAACCTTCATCATTTAGCTGCTTGTATTCAATCTCGGTCCGGGCCGCCCTGTACCATTCTTTCTTCTCGGGGGGAAGACCTGAACGACAGCAAATAGAAAGAAAACAATAATTAAGTATTACAAAATAGAATTACCTTTGAATGATGACTAAAGTGGGTCGAAAGCTCGGAGAATAAAGGAAAAATAAAGTATGTTGAAGCGGACAACCTGACTTTTAGAAAATATTGAGTAATTTTACAGAGTTGTGTAAATTGGTAAACACTAGTATAAATAATGACCAACAAGTTAAAAATACACAACATATCTCCCTTAATCAACGAAATATGATTCTATGATACCGAACTGCAGAATATATATATATATATATATATATATATATATATATATATATATATATATATATATATATATATTTTAAAATTAATTTAAAAAAAAAAAAAATATATATATATATATATATATATATATATTTAAATTAATTTAATTTTTTTGACATATAAAAATTAGTACAACATTAGTACCGTCGGTTTCAAGCTCAGAAGGACTTAACCATACGGCTCTCTTCAACTTATGTTGTCACCGACGGTACTAATATTGTACTAATTTTTCTGTACCAAAAAATAAATAAATATTACGCTCTTATTTTTCATTCTCAATTAATCGAGCAATTTGCTGGGATATTTCCTACTATATTACAAAAGAAGTTTAGTAGGAACACAGAGAAGGGGGAGGAGAAGAGTAAGAGAATAGAAAAGGGGAAAATAGAAAAGTGGAAGGAGGAAGATAAGAGAGGTGAGAAGAGAGGGAAGGAAGAGAAGGGAAGAGAAAAGAGAAAAAATGAAGAGTAGAGAGGAAAAGAGAGGAGAGAGAAGAGGGGATAAGAAAGAGGAGAAAGAAAAGAACAAGAGAAGGGAATATACGATAAGGCGGGGGGGGGGAATGGGAGAAGAAAAGAGAGAAAAAGAGAAGATAAGAAAAAAAGAGAATATGATGTGATGAGAGAGAGAGAGAGAGAGAGAGAGAGAGAGAGAGAGAGAGAAAGAGAGACAGAGAAAGAGAAAGATAGATAGATAAAGAAAGAGAAAAGAGAAAGAGAATGAAACAGAAGAGAAAAGGAGAATAGAAATATGAGAATAAAGAGAATAAAAGAAGAAGATAGTATAAAATAATTTTTGGGGGGGGGAGAAGAAAAGAAAGGAAGAAGGAGAAACAGATAGATACATAGATATATAGATAGATAGAGAGAGAGAGAGAAAGAGAGAGAGAGAGAGAGAGAAAGAGAGATATAGAGAGAAAGAGAAAGAGAAAGAAAGAGGAGATAGAGAGTATGAAACATAAGAGAAGACGAGAAAAGAAAGATAAGAATAAGAGAAAAAAATAAAAAAAGAAAAAAGAAGAAGAGAATATAAGATGGAGAGGGGGAGAGAGAAGATGAAAGAAAAGAGAAAGAGAAGGATAGATAAAGATAGAGAGACGGAAACAGAAGAGAAAATGAGGAAAGAAAGATAAGAATAAGAGAATAAAGGGAGGAAAAGAAAGAAGAGAATATAAGATAATGAGGGGGGGGGGGAGAGAAGAGAGAAGAAGAGAGAAGGAAAGAAAAAGAGAAAGAGAAAGAGAAAGAGAAAGAGAAAGAGAAAGAGAAAGAGATAGCTACAATAGAAATATAGATAGATAGATAGATAGATAGATAGATAGATAGATAGATAGATAGAGAAAAAAGAGAGAGAAAGAAAGAGAGAGATAGAGAGAAGGAAACAGAAGAGAAGTAGAGAAAAATAAGAGAAAAGAATGAAAAGAGGAAAAAGAAGTAGAGAATATAAGATCGAAGGGGGGGGGGGGGGGAGAGGGAAAAGAGAAGAAAAAAAAGCGAACAGAATAAAGAAAGAAAATCTAGAATCGAAAGGATGAAGAGAAGCGAAAGTGACACTTATTTATTAGCTGTGTTCGCGAAAAAGCCGCGAAGCGAGAAATGGGATAATTTCATAATGTATCGCGGTGGAATTTGATTAGTGGTTTCTTTACACTTGTCAAAATGTAAAATGAATGAAGTCAGATGAGAGCATCGGATGGATTTTTGGCCCGAAACGCTTTTTGCCTTTGCGCGTGAGATAATCAATTATACGCCGCCATCTTTTTTTTTTTAACGCTAAAAGCCAACTTCATTCCCGCCCTCACACGCTTTCTTTACGTGTATTTCTCTCTCTCTCTCTCTCTTTATCGCTATTTATATCTACCCCGTCCCCAATCTGGCTCGCCCCTAATCAGTCACCCTCCCCCCTTCTCTCTGTGGTTTGGTATGTCTGTTTTACGGCATATTAACATTTTTCGGTTACATAATTCCAAACCACAATATATTATGCAAACGTATCATTGTGAATGCTTTATTGAATGCGCAGTGATATTTTGCCCATAGCTGGAAGCAACTTTGGCTTTTATACATTTCAGTATGTCAGCGAGTAGAATGGATCCGACTAAATTTGAAAATCGGCTTCTATTATTGATGGTCGGGCTCTTTGCTACTCTCATCTTAACACGCAGAGTTAGACACAAGGCAGAGTTAGATATAAGGCATGGTTCGACACAAAGAAGAGTTCGACACAAGACAGACAAAAGGTAGACTCAGACACAAGATAGAGTTAGACACAACGCGAATTAGATACAAGGCAGCGTGAGACACAAGGCAGAGTTAGACACAAGGCAGAGTTAGATACAAGACAGAGTTAGACACAAGGCAGAGTTAGACACAAGACAGAGTTAGATACAATGCAGAGTTAGATATAAGGCAGAGTTAGACACAAGGCAGAGTTAGACACAAGGCAGAGTTAGATACAAAACAGAGTTAGGCACAAGGCCGAGTTAGACACAAGGCAGAGTTAGACACAATGCAGAGTTAGATACAAAACAGAGTTAGGCACAAGGCCGAGTTAGACACAAGGCAGAGTTAGATACAAGGCAGAGTTAGATACAAGGCAGAGTTAGATACAAGGCCGAGTTAGGCACAATGCATAGTTAGATACAAGGCAGAGTTAGACACAAGGCAGACTTAGACACAAGGCAGAGTTAGACACAAGGCAGAGTTAGACACAAAACAGAGTTAGGTACAAGGCCGAGTTAGACACAAGGCAGAGTTAGAACAATGCAAAGTTAGATACAAAGCAGAGTTAGACACAAGGCAGAGTCAGACACAAGGCATAGTTAGATACAAGGCAGAGTTAGACACAATGCAGAGTTAGACACAATTCAGAGTTAGATATAAGGCAGAGTTAGACACAATGCAAAGTTAGATACAAAGCAGACTTAGACACAATGCAGAGTTAGATACAAAACAGAGTTAGACACACGGCCGAGTTAGATTCAATGTCGATTTTTGATGTGGAGAAAATCTAGCTCCACAAAAGGACCAGTCTGGATTGGGCTAAAAATATCCTCAGTCTAGAAGGATTTCTCCGTCACTGATCGAAGACAGAAATGATGAAGTGTAGTATCAGAACAGATTCAACACTTTGCTCCTAGCCGAAAGACCAAGGAATTAAAAAAAAAAATGTTAACTCCTGTCTGTTAGGATGTGTGTGTGTGTGTGTGTGTGTGTGTGTGTGTGCGTGCCCATATAAGGGTGACCCCCACACAAAAACAGCCTCTGCGCATAAATAATCGAATATCTAAGTATCTATTAGCGTAAGGACGGTGCCCTTTGATCTCTGAGAACTAACCTTCATCAATCACTCTAATTTCGCAGAACATTTGGGAATGTTAGGCGCTGTATCTCATCTTCCCATGACCGGGATACGCATACGGATGGATTGATTTATCCACTTCCCACAGCGGTAAGATGTGACACAAGGTCGAGAAAGTGGGATTTGAAAAGCCAGCGCCCGAGAATTTGAGCACTACGGCTGGAGACCACTCGTAGAATTTGATTTCCCTTGTAAACTTCCTCCAGGGGTAATACCGCACCAGGTATTACCTGTTCGGTTTAAATCACACTATATATTTTTCCATTCCGTATCGCATTTCCATGTCCTGACGAAAGATCCTAGTTGTGTTTCCAACTCCTTTTTGTTTTGGTGAAATAGTTTGAGATCGTCCATATATATGAGTTGATTTAATTTTTTTTTTTTCTGTAAATCTGTATCTTGCATAGCATCTTCGGAATCTGTTGGTGAGTATCAGCATTGCTATGACAAACAGCAGTGGGGATAGAGAGTCTCCCGGGAAAATGCCTCTGTATTTTACTTCTGACAGGTGTTGTCCTCAAACTGTCAGATTCAGCCTCCATATTTCCATTATTTTCTCCATTTGATAATTTTGATAAGAGCTGATAATTATGTCAAATAGTTTGTGCATCCTAAAGCATTCGATCATTTATGTTTGTTTGTAGTCGATTCCTAGCATGGCTATATTATTTTCCTTTTACTCTTTATTTCCTTCACGGCTTCTGGTCGATGGAAGCATTTCGTTTTTTCCTCCTGTCACTTTCCGATCAAACAAAATATGTTTAACTTACTTAAATGAGTTCCACGTAATTATGAAATAGTTCGATTGTCTAAAATAAATAAATAAATAAATAAACATAAACATAAATATAACACTAAAATAATCTTATTAAAGTAAACAATATATTTATCAAATATTTTTTAGCCATTTTTAATGAAAAAAAAAAGGCTAAATGATTTCCCTTAGATGTAAACAATACGTCAAACACGCACGATGATTGAATGTGAAAAGTAGTTGTTCGGTCGGCTCAAAGGAAACGCTAAAAATGTCGGAACATTTGTTTCTAATATTATCTTTACATAGTTTTCATTTTGAATAATGATTATTAACTTTTTTTTCAAAAACTTCTGACATCCATAACGACATTGGGTCGAGGGTGACTATTCCAAATCGGCCATTAGTTTGGCTCTTAGATCAACGGTTTAACTGCGATGCCGTGGCACACAAATACAACTTTGCTTATATATATATATATATATATATATATATATATATATATATATATATATATATATATATATCACAACATTTTAAAGTGTTTAGCATAGTAATTAACGTTTGAATCTTGAACGCGCTTAGAACGTAATCAAATTCTTAGCGGTTAAGCAATCAAACTTTTGAATCTCGCACGTTCTTAGAACGTAATCACGCCCTCATGTAACATCTCAGTATTAGAAACGCTCTTTTTTTAGTTGTAAATTACTAGCAATATAATAATAAAAAAAACTCAACAGTAAAGGCATATTTGTAAAGACACCAAGACTAACACCGCCGAAGATGATTTGGCGAATAAAATCGAAAGTAATCGCAAAAAAGGAAAGAAAAATGGAACAAGAAACCCATGGAACTTACATACAGCAATTTGACCGAAACACTAAATAGATTATTCGGAAAATTGAAAAAATAAAACAACGTCTTATCAAGAAAAAACACTCCGTGTTTTTTTTAATAATGTTTGCCTAAATGAAAATATATTGCCAAAATACACACTATATATATATATATATATATATATATATATATATATATATTGTTGGATATAATTTTTTTTTTTTGTTAAAATGACTTAAAGCTTCTTTAGACTATATATTAGGTATTTAGATCTGTATGGCTAGGTTTCCTTCCTCTTATCTGATTGCCTTTCTGGTACCTAAGGTACTTAAGCTTTTTATTTTTTTATTTTTTATTTTTTAAATGCAACTTTAATTCCTATATAATTTTATTGCTAGCAACCATATTGCAGAATGGTTCTTGGGTGTAGTGTTTAGATAGTATTATTATTATTATTTTTTATTATTATTGTTATAATTATGTTATTTGATATGCAAATTACCATATCATACGGTAGTCTTAAGGATAATATATTATTATCATTATTATTATTATTATTATTATTATTTATGTATATATTAGTGAAATTTTAAGCTGAATTATTTCGACACTTGATTATTGGGGAAATGGTAGTTTAATCAGTACCATTGGAGAGCCATGAATATTATAACTGTCCTGTTTTTAAATCTCCGAAAGAGTTGCATGGTAAACAGCTGATGATCCCCGTGTTAATATTAGACGCTTAAGGTCTCCTGTTTTTGTTTCACTGTTAGATACTTAACAACCCCCTTTAAAAAAAAAAAATTATTTACTTATTTTTTTTTAATGAATTTTCCAACGAATGTTAAGTCTGCAATATCTTGGATTTAGTTAGTTTCTCTGGGAATTTAAACTGCATTTTACTCTTTTTTTTTGTTCAAATGACTTAAAGCTTCTTTAGACTATATATATATATATATATATATATATATATATATATATTCGTTGTACAACAGAATGGTAGGATTAATTTTAGAGGAAGCATTATTAAAAGCAATGAAACAGACGAGTGGGGGAAAAAAAAAGAAGGAAAATTGTTAAAATTACCTTAAGGCCTTGTCGTCTGACCCTCTGAGAGGAAACGTCAGAATGGTAAATTAAAAACTAAAAGTCGAATGAGAAATGAAGGGGGGAAAAAAATAAAATAAAAAATAAAACTTATTTCAGTTGGAGGAAACGATTGAGAAGGTGAAAAAAAAAGAAAAAAAAAGGTAAATCTCTCAACGTTATGGTGGCTTTGAATCATTAAAGATCTCCAACTGATGCTTCAAAATCTTTTGTCTACGCAGGCCAGGTCGATAGTTGTTAATGACTAACGCCTCAAGAATATTGAGATGGTAGTTCGACCTGGCACTGTGTAAAACAGAAAACCACCCATCGGAATACCTGTCAGAACAACTATTTGTACTAACGAGGTGATTACCGATGGCTGATTCCTGTGCCTGGAAGTTCCCGGATGGTCTCGAAACCTTGTGTAGGCGAATATCACGTGGTATGTGTTGGGATATTCTAAATTCTAATCTTTGGGATGTCTTGCCAACGTAGTCAGCTCCACACTGACACATGAATTTATAAACTACAGAATTCTTTTGAATGGCTGGCAAAACATCCTTACGAAAAGAAGAGAAAAAGGTTCGAGTCGTGTAAACTACCCTCAACATGGTTGCCGGAAAACAACGTTGAGTAGAAGAAGAAATCCTTTCAACAATGTCAAGGCCGTCAGAACCCAACCAAGGGAGTTTCAAATAAATAGGGCAACGTGACGGGCCAATAATGTTACCACCATTAAATAAAGCAACTTTACGTGCAATGGTGCCCTTTATAGTATTGATGGGATATCCATTGGCAATTTTCCTTCTTTTTTTTTTCCCACTCGTCTGTTTCATTGATTTTAATATATATATATATATATATATATATATATATATATATATATATATATATATATATATATATATATATATATGTGTGTATTTATATATAAACTAAATGATTAAACATTCTTGAAGCCCTTTACATAATGACTAAACATCCCACAATCAATAATGTGAATTACAAAACTAGTAGCAACATTTTAAACTGTCTAGCACAGTAATTAACGTTACCAAATTCGCATACAACATTTCCATATTCTAGACGCTCATTTTCAAGTTCTATATTATTAGTAGTTAAAAAAAAAACTCAACATAGTTGTAAAGACACCAAGATTAACACCGCCTGATGATAATTTGATGAATCGAATCGAAAGTACTTGCGAAAAACGACAGAAAAATAGAACAAGAAACCCGCGAAACTTACATACACCAATTTGACCAAAATACTAAATGGGCTATTCGGAAAAAAAGCTATATTAAGCACAAACACTTCATGTTATTTAATAATGTTCGTCTAAATTTAAATATACTGCCTTAATACACACAATGTATATATATATATATATATATATATATATATATATATATATATATATATATATATATATATATGTATATATATATGTATATATATATATATATATATATATATTGTGTGTGTATGTGTATTTAGGCAGCATATTTTCATCTAGGCAAACATTATTGACTAACACAAAGTGCTTTAGCTTGATAAGACTTTTATTTCAATTTTCCGAATGGTCCATTTAGTGTTATATATATATATATATATATATATATATATATATATATATATATATACATATACATATATACATAGATATATATATACATATACATATACATATATACATAGATATATATGCATACATATATACATACGAATATATATATATATATATATATATATATATATATATAATTATTTTTTATTCATACAGACATGTACAGAAATCCGTTACACTGGCAAGTCGATGTTATCGATCAATAATTATTAGAAACTAAGTTTCTAATTATTATTAGAAACTAGGTTTCTAATAACTGTTGATCGACAACATCGACATTCCAATGTAGCGGCTTTTTGTAGATGTCTGTATAAATAAAATTAGTTATATAAATTGATCTATTTACTATTCAGCACTTTTTTTATAAGCTAGGTTGAAATTCTGTGGACTTTTATCCAAAGGATGTCAGCTCGACAGTTGAGTTTCAACTCCGGCTTGAGGCACTGACTGGTCTAGCCGCACTGATGAGCTGTGAAACAGTGAAACAGTCTGTATGTGGATGACTATATGAAGCCCCATCCCTGGGTAGAGCTTATTTGTAAGGATATCGCCAACTGCCATTAGCTTTAAGGCATAGCTCATTAGGTAAAACTAATTCGAGCTCCCGGCACTTGCAATGTTTACATTGAGATATTTCTTACATTCAGCCAGTGTCGTATGATAACGCAGGGGTTAGCAGTGCCGACTGTCAGCTCGACAGTTGAGTTTTCATCCCGGCTTGAGGCCCTGACTAGTCTAGCCGCACTGATGAGCTGTGAAACAGCGAAACAGTCTGTATGTGGATGACTATATATATATATATATATATATATATATATATATATATAAGATTGTATACAAATTGACAAATGAATGATGTATCATTAAATAATAATCTATCGTGATAATAGAAAGCTCAATATATTGGATAGAGCAATAAATTAAGAAAATGGATGATGAAAATAAAAAGTTGTAGAATTACAATATTCCTCTTTGTTTTTGAACTTCTTATGATTTAGTAAATATTGTACAACTTTTATTTTCATCATTAATTTTCTGAAAGTGTTGCAGAGACGATATTGACATAAAAATGTTGTTTGGTACAAGACAAATGAAACGGACCGTAAAAATATATCTCAGAAATTTTATATTTTTTGGAAATGTGAAAAAATAAAAATAATAAAATAAAACCATGGTTATTGGAATGTAATATGAACTGACTTTATATATATATATATATATATATATATATATATATATATATATATATATATATATATATTAAAGTGAGAGTTATGAAAATATATTTATGGCAATTAAGCTAAACAGAGGCTTTCGTGTTTCATCCCCGGGCGGAATCGGCAGGCTAAAATTTTAGCCTGGCGATTCTCTCCGAGGATAAAACGCGGGCGCTTCTGTGTAGCTTAATTGTCATAAATATATTTTCATAACTTACTACCTAGCTCTACTCACGTATCGAGCACTGTTGAAATAAATACTGAAAATTGATACATAAAAATGATATCTCCTTATAAAATTTATGTGGATATATGAAATAATAATTACATATATATATATATATATATATATATATATATATATATATATATATATATATTGTGTGTGTGTATGGACAATTCGGAAAATTGAAAAAATAAAAAAAGTCGCACTAAACAAAACCACTCCGTGTTATTTAATAATGTTTGCCTAAATATATATATATATATATATATATATATATATATATATATATATATAGTGAAAAAAATCGGATCTATTTTCATTTGGACAACGCCCGGTAACCTTGACAGTCCTCATTAAAAACTTCGCCCAAGAAAGCATATAATTAAACGCAATACATTAGAAAATAAAGTATACCGTATTTCCACTTAGGAGATTTAATGTGTAATTTATTGCATTTTTTACTGCATTCGTGTCGGAGAAATATGTTACGGATGACGGGGGCGGTGGCGGTGGTGGCGGTGGCGGCGAGGAGGATGGGGGAAGAGGAGGAGGAGGAGGAGGAGGGCGTTAAACCGGAAAAAAGAAGCAAAAGAGAAAGAGTTCATGTTTGCGTTTGTTATTTCCTTCTTGGTCAGATTAGTAAGCCCGCAGCAATTCCACAGACAAAAAGACATAAAACATTCTGAACATTCTACCGTCGTCCCGGCTACCAGCCTTAACATTTCAGAGATATTACACGCAATAGCGCCTCCATCGCTCTTACGTTCCTTCGGCCGTTGATGGAGAAACTTTCGAAAGTTTATAGCTATTTCGAAAAGTTCGATGAGGGTGTGGGATTCTTGAGTAAATATAAACAGCCCTGCCGTCCATAACACGCATTTATTTATTAAAAAAAACAACTAATTTTTGTTCCCCGTTTACTCTAAAAACTGACCCAATGTTACGTATATACTATTAAAAACTAATAGTGTTTTGTGAGTTTGTCTGTTTGTACATCAAATAGAAACACGTAATTGTTTAACAACAAAAAAGGAATAGGCAGAGTACACATGACTAAGGCAGTAGTTTTTACGATGTCAATACCCGAGTTCGAATCTCAGGATTTTTTTTAACTGCATACATGTTTTATAAATTTAAAGAAATTAACATAATAACAAACTTTTTTTCACATAAATATAAGTCACTTTTTTCACATAAATATAAGTAACTTTTTTTACATAAATATAAGTAACTTTTTTTACATAAATATAAGTAACTTTTTTTACATAAATATAAGTAACTTTTTTCACATAAATATAAGTAACTTTTTTTACATAAATATAAGTAACGTTTTTTTACATAAATATAAGTAACTTTTTTTACATAAATATAAGAAACTTTATTTTATAAACCGCAAACTATAGACATGAAGGATATTTGACATTCGTTCAAAGCAAATTATTTTGGCTTAGAAACATAATTTCTACTGTTTTTGCCAATAAAACAATACCTAAATGCATTCATCGTAGTTACTTTCTCTCTCATCTAAACACAAAGTAGCGTATTTTTTTCAACGAAATTTTAGAAATATTATTTCGTAATCGTTATAAAGCAGTAGAAGATGGATAAAGATGGAATTGACATATCCAGATACTGTACCAACACTGCTCAACAAACGAGTATCAAATAATAATAATAATAATAATAATAATAATAATAATAATAATAATAATAATAATAATCTATATATTAATACGATAGCGTGTGTGTTCGTGTGTCAAGCTTACATCAAAAGCTCTGCGCATGCGTTCCGCACCTAGATTTGAAAAAAGCATTCAAGTGACCTAATTTTCGTAATATACAAGTAATTCCCTTTGACGCAACGGTTAGCGACGTAGGATTTTGACGTCGTTTTTTTTACGTCGGCCTGACTGGATTATAGTTCGATCCCAACCAACCTCAAAGATTTTTGTTTCTATATCGAAGGGGGGGGGGGATAGGGAGGGGACGTCCGGGAAGACATATATTAATACTAGCGTGTGTGTTATTATGTGTGTCACGCTTACATCAAAAGCCTATTAATAAAGGTCAAGGACAAACTTTCGATAAGGTTGGGATCTACCTACCACAACCTTGCTTTACTCATGGACAACTTTATGTAGCCTTCTCAAGAGGAAGGTGTGTGAACAGTGTAAGAATGAAAATTTGTCCTTAGAATAATTCTCATACAAATATTGTATATAAAGAAGTTTTGTAAATTGTTTCAAGTGTTGTTCATTTAAAAAAATAAATATGCAAGTCAAATCTTATCATATTCTATTCAAACATGTATAGGAACAAGTTAATTAGTATTAAAACATTATTTTTAAATCAGACATTTATTGTTATGGATGGCCTAAATAGCCTATGATTTGTGTCGACTCTGAAGACTATCCCAGTCTACAAACATTTTTATTGCATTCATGTCGGAGACATATTTTTGGGGAAAGGATGAGGTGTTGGGGGAGTGGCGGTTCCAGACGAAATAAGAAAAGGGAAAGAAAGGCAAACAGATTGCAGCTTTTCATTTCGTAGTTGGTCAGGTTAGTCTCGATCTATATACATACAGTTAAATATATATATATATATATATATATATATATATATATATATATATATATATATTATGAAAATAATGACACGTCTTATTAAGGGCGACTATTCTGCATACTATTTACCGCTTAGGAAGTGGAAAATACTAAAAATCAATTCTGTTCTATCACCAGTAAATACAACAACAAACTACGTAACTTAATATATTTAGGCGATGAAAAATCGTACGTATTTCGGGCAAGGTGTCTTCGTCTGGGGGTAAGACGTCAGTCTACAGACAATATAATCGAGGGTTCGATCCTTTTCTAGGTTAGCCATGATGAGTATGGCTGATAGCCAGAAACACGTGTCCATGTACATAAAAATGAATATATATATATATATATATATATATATATATATATATATATATATATATATATATATATATATATATATATGTATATATAATGACACGTTCTATTAAATGGTGACTTAATGCAATGTGCTCCATACTCTTTACCGCTTAGGAAGTTGAAAAATTCTGAAACTCCATTAACCAGTGAACTTAGATAAGTATGTTTCAATTTGAAAAAGGGTGATACAATAATATCCTGAGGTCTGCGTTTTGCCGGACGTATACAGATGAAGGATACAACAATACTGTTGTGTAGTTGTTCCACAGTAAATAATAAATAAAGGAAGTCAAGTCGAGGGTTGGTTTAACAAGTGTATTAACAAAGTAAGAAACTGACTAGCTCTTGGCTAGGCAGTTACAAGACTGTGCTTTGTCTTCAGTGTCTCTGGTGACTCGCACTATTTATAGTGACAACCAGTGTAGTTTCTCCTGTGTAAGAACGGCCGGTGTAACAAATACCATCGTGGGGGCTGCGTTCATGTCTATAGAATGGAAATATGTCACCAATTCCTGCAAGTCTTTTTGAGATAGACCCCTCATAACGAGATGTATTCTGAAACTACATTAACCAGTGAATAATATCGTGGGGTTTGCGTTTGCGTTAGAATGTAAATATGTCACAAACTCCTATACAACTGTGAAATTTCAACGTCCGGGTTGCAGATTCAGGGGTGACTTTGTGTCCGGGATCGAATCCTTCGACTAGCATCTCTTCTACACTGATGACTGCGAAAAGCAAAAACACTAGTGTATACAGGTAAAAAAAAAATTATATATATATATATATATATATATATATATATATATATATATATATATATATATATATACTAGCAAAAATATGCTCCCTACGGTCGCATATTTTTGCTAGTTGCAATAGAACTTTCTGTGCGTTCGAATAATCAAAGGGCGGGTAACCAAATGTTGGAGTGGACACCGGCTGTTCCATCATATTACATTACAATCTAATTTAATTGCGTAACTTAATTATATAGAGTAAATAAAAAAACAATGTTTTTAATTAATTCTATTTATAATTTTATTAAGATTATGATCGAGGAAAATATTTTAAATACATTTAGAAATCAGAGGGATATATTTGCGAATATACATTCATTAGAAGCTTTAAAACAAATTAATTGTGTAAATATGATGGGTGAGAAAGTTTTTGAATGGGTATATAAGAGCTGATAAGTAGATATAAAAAGAGAGCGATCAAAACTAATAATATAGTTTTGGCTTCAAGTTGATATAAGTGACCGATCAAAACTAAGACTATAGTTTAGGCTTCAGACAAACAGACAGATACATAATCTCCATTATTATAGGGATATATATATATATATATATATATACACACACACACACACATATATATATATATATATATATATATATATATGAGTCACTGTTAAACTAATGAACCGATCATTATGAAATATGGAACATATATTTTAGGCAATACGGCGAATAACATAGCCACATTACTTTTTCTGTACAGTTTACCATTTAGGGGGCGTGTCCTGCCAACTCGCACTTCTCCAATATGTATATCTCTATTTATAGATTCCTGAAAAAGGTATCATTTTCGAATGTTTCATCTTATCTAAACTCATGGGACGAAACACATTTCCGTGCATAATTATATTTTATAAATATACACACTCTTATATGGGGGAAAAACATTAATGAAGACAACAATCATTTCCCCTAGCATTAAGGTACATTCCGTATACATAATTGAATACGTTCAGTTATCAGTATCGCAAATAAAATTAAAATAAATAAAATGATTATATATATATATATATATATATATATATATATATATATATATATATAAAATGTTAGGTATATGTATATGTTTATATATTTGCATGTACACAATTTACTCTTAAAATAATCAGCCGTATATTTTGAAGTTTGGAACACCGTTGCTAAGCGTAAAGATAAGTAATGTGGGATATATTTATTTTAATTTAGCTTTATGTAAAAGGAGCAAGGGAGTGTCCTTCGTAAAAATTTAGATAAACTAGATTTTAATAAAATTTTAACAATAACTATTAGACATTAATTAATAAATATTCCTCAAATCTCAGTTTCTTTGGAGTATTTGAAAGCGTTTTAGGACATATAATAGGCACGACTTCCCATTTGAAAAGTCAAATATTTCAGGTTTGCAGTAAATCTAACGGATAGTCATTAGCCACCAATTAAGGAAGATTTCCTGAATTTCTATTTTCTCTTAAGACTCCTTAAGCTTAAGCATTGAATTTAACACATTTTCTAGAACTAAAATAATGTTTTGGATTTTGATTAAAATGGGAATAACACTTCTAAACATAAGGTTTAGCAGCATTTAATCTTGGTTTTAATCTTCATAAGGGGACATAAAAGTGGTGCAAAGCTGTTCTGACCGAGGAAATAATCTAACCCGTTTTGAGACGGTTATTCGTCTTATATATATATATATATATATATATATATATATATATATATAAGTATATGTATATAGGTATATATATATTTATATGTATATATATATATAAATATGTGTATATAGGTATATATATATATGTATATATATATATTTATATATGTATATATATATATATATATATATTTACATATGTATATATATATATTCATATATGTATATATGTATATATATGTATATATTTATATATGTATATATATATATATGTATATATATATGGATATATATATGTATATATATATATTTATATATGTATATATATATATTTATATATGTATATATATATATATGTATATATATATGTATATATATATGTATATATATATATTTATATATGTATATATATATATTTATATATGTATATATATATATATATATTTATATATGTATATATATATATATGTATATATATATATGTATATATATATATATGTATATATATATATATGTATATATGTATATATATATATATATATATATATATATATATATATATATATATACGTGTGCGCGCGTATGTCTATGTGTATACACAAATAAACTTATGTAAACAATAAGTCAAAAAAACAATAACAAGAAAACAAAGACGCGATACACTTGAGATGGGTGTGCCTTCAAAGAGTTGGAAATAATTACCCGTACACCCCCCTCCCTCCGTGCCGTACCTTCTGGAAGCTCGTTGAAGAGGTCATGCTAGTGTCACTTCCTGAAGCCAATGCGTTAGGTTAGAGAAGCCATTAACTATTTTTTGCAACTCAAGGGCAAATCAAATATTGTTTTTCTCTTTTGTAGCCAACACAAGTCTACCTCATAAAGAGCTACTTTATATTAAAACCCCAGCGGCATAACGATAGTCAGTACCGCTGCTACGAGGCGCGCGGGATGCGCCAATTTTTTGATACAGCTCCCCTCCTCACCCACCAGGACACCCACCCACCCATCCAAATCCACCGACAGACGATTCTTTGTAGATCAAGACAATTTCTGAAATCCCCATTAAAGATTCCAAGTGTCTCTCGTTATTATTAACACCCTCTTATAACGAGTATTGATTTACTCCTCTCCAGGAGTTAGGCACAAGGCCAGTTTTTATCTTACTCCCACAAGTAAGATGTGACCCAAGATCGGGAAAGTGGGGTTTAAAAATTGCCTGGGCAGCCCCGTCGGCATTCCCCGGTAGGGACGCCTCAGACAGTAAGCAATAAACTTACTCCTCTCCAAAGAGGGGAGGCGAAGCCTGGGAGAGTGGACCTCCTAGAACTGCACAGGACAGACCCATAGACAGGCGTAAATCAAGCCCTGAAGGCCAAGATAATATCAGTCTATGGGGTGCAGTATCCATCGGAACAGATACTACACTTTGATCTTAGCCAAAAGGCCAAGAACAGGGAAATTTCAATCTAAACCCGAGTCTCTGACTCTAAACACAGTTAAGTAAGAGAGATAACTCTTTTTTTCTACTGCTGTTCCAACAAGAAGGAAGGACCCGTGGCGCAACGGATATATGCTACATGAAGTAATTTTAGAATGTTCATAAAATCAACTCAAACTCTAACCTAAACTATTTCTACTCAATACACTTTTTTATATTGTAAAGAACTGGACCTAAAAACGCCCCGCAACATTTACCCGTTACTTCATCATATTTTGCTTAAATTTATACCCCCCCCGTCTTTTTATGCAGTTATTTCAGGTTTCCTACATTAAACATTGATGCTTTACCTATTATTTCGGGTCACCCTGTATATATAGACCTCAAACACTTAAAAGTTCTAGAAAGGGGCGTTAATCTGCAACAAGGGAGATAACTCCCAATTACTTATTGCGATCCCATTAAACATTTCACCATTTCGTTTTCTTTGTGAATCTGAACGGGTTTTCAGCAGTTGTTTCAGGTTTCCTGCTTTAAACATTGTTTTCAAGAAAGCCACTCAAAAAGAAAACACATATATATATATATATATATATATATATATATATATATAAAATTGAAATATAACCCATTAGCAATACAAGATTAATTTATTATTTTTTTTTTTTTTTACATTAATCCTATTAATTTCGAAATAAAATTCCATCATCAGGGGTGACCAGTATTGAGTCATTTTTTTTCATCAAAAAGCAAGAATAAACAAACTTATTTCTTTGTTACTTGATAAACGTCTTTGGTGCGATGTCTCCGCTGTTGTTGTTGTTGGCGGTTATGATTCAAATTCCGGTGTCGAACGAAAAGAGCGTTGGCTTGCTAGTCTTGATAAAATATGGGTTAATCGTTCAATTTCAAAGTATTGCAGGGTTAGTTAATAAAATTTAAATATAAGCCATTAGCAATACAAGATTATTATTATTATTATTATTATTATTATTATTATTATTATTATTATTATTATTATTATTATTATTATTATTATTATTATTATTATTACATTAATCCTATTAATTTCGGAATAAAATTATTCCGAAATTAATAGGATTAATGTAAAAAAATGATAAATTAATCTTGTATTGCTAATGGCTTATATTTAAATTTTATTAACTAATCCTGCAATACTTTGAAATTGAACGACCAACCCATATATATATATATATATATATATATATATATATATATATATATATATATATATATTATTATTATTATTATTATTATTATTATTATTATTATTATTATTATTATTATTATTATTATTAGTCGCGGACAATTTTACCCTCAGTATCTTTAAATGGTTTTGTTAATTTTACTGTCAGTATTTTTTAAATGTGTATTTTTCTTTTTCTTCTCTTTTATCAATCTTGTTTGCAAGTCAAACTCAGTGAATTGAACGAGTTATAATGATCTAAACAGTTTATACATTATTTTGGGACACTATATTTAATAAGAAAAAAAGGTCTCTTTTCCTTTAAAAATAATTGTCATTGTAAAATAAATAAAACAAAGTTATCTCTTCTTTTTTTCTTTTTTATATTTCAGACTCACGTTGAGACGCCGATTCTCGTGAAATCATCGAAGTTAAGCAAGTTTTAGCCTGGCTAGTACCTGATGGGTGGCCATTTGGGAATAGCAGCGAAACCTCCGTGGGAAAAAATCCAGCTCTGAAGATGCCTTTAACTAGTACTTCAATATAACCCGTTAAACCACACGGTTGTAGACACAACGGAACAAACACGCTATGGACGAAAGTTTTGTTCTCAATCATGTTTTGAAGCTCTATGGAGAGAGTACGCAATTCATTGTTATAACAATTTAAATTTGTTTAATACAATAAACGTCATTTTTTTTCGCGCCGTGAGAATAATTGCCAGCTAAATATAATGAATGCCACTTTTTAACATTTATTCATTTAAAATTGTAACAATAAAATGTATTAAAATAAAATAAATTAAAATACAAAAATGCAAAATAAAAATAAAAATAAAATAAATTAAAATTAAAATTAAATAAAAAAAAAAAAAAAAAAAAAAAAAAATTAAAATATATTAAAATTAAAATTAAATAAATAAAATAAAATGGAATAAAATTAAACTAAATTAAAATTAAGATAAAATAAATAAAATAACATAAAATAAAAAACATAAAATAAAATAATACAAAATAAAATAAAATAAAATAAATATAAATATAAATAAAATAAAATAAAATAAAACAAAATAAAACAAAATAAAATAAAATAAAATAAATTGAAATTAAAATAAAATAAAATAAAATAAAATAAAATAAAAAAGGATATGTTTTAAAACCGAACGGTATCATTCTATTCATCATGGTTTATTCGAATTAGGAACAATTTATTTTAAAATAGGTAAAATCTTAATTTTGGGTAAACAATGACACCAGCTACTAAGCAATTACTTTGGTGATTGGGCGATCTCATTTTTTGAAAATGGGCGTGAAAGGTTATAACGTATATACAAACGAAAGTACGCGCATATTTATACAGACTAGTATGGAAATTCCACGGTGCTTTCTATACCCATATGTATAATTTAGTATTAAAAATAATATTGCTTTTAAAATAATAAATGTCTGTCCATTAAGAAAAATGACTCTTTCTTCTTCCGTAAGAATAATTGTCATTGTCAGCTAAATATTCTTTCAATAAATAAATCGAACATGCTTCTTCTTTATTATTTATTTACTGTGGAGGTCCCCAGATGCCGGATAGCCTTCTACTCAAATAGGTTCTTTCCTCGTACTGCTGGCCTCTGTAACTCCCTCCTTGCCTCCTGTTTCCCCGACAGTACTGACATGCAGACATTTAAAACTGATGTAAACAGACATCTCGTTGCGCAGATCCCAATTTAGGTTGACCCCCCCAACCTTCTCCCCTTTTCTTTTTTCTCAGTAGACCCTTACGTCTACAGTGGCGGCCTGTCTTGTTTGGGGTGAACTTCGTTAAAAAAAACAAATAAAAAAACTATCAAATATATGTCAGGCTCGAGGGATTATTCAATTGTGAAAGAACTACATACACTAACATAGTTAAAGCAAAATAAATTCTTTGGGACTATTAAAATAATTTCCAACGCTATTGATAATGTTTACCTATTCATTTATTATTTTTATAATTATATCTTGTGTCTGAATTCATGTTTTGAAACATGACATAAATCATAAATCTATGACGTCACGCCAAAGCTATAATTATTTTGTTACGGTAATGTTTTAAACACTGTTTATGTATAAGACAGCCCAAATAGGCCAGTTGGTAGAACCCCAGACTGAAGATCTCAAGGTTTCGGTTTCGATTTTCGGTCACGGTATCCGCTTTATTTGTTGGGAATTTATTATTTATTTTTAATGGAATATTTTCCATTTTTAAAAGTAGTTAAGATCTCTGATATTTCGAAACGAGACAAATTTCGTTTAAAAAGTTGTGATTGACGATCACACGGACAAAATATCTCTCTTTATTTTTTTTTTAATGGAAATCACTCCAGACAAGGCATGAAGCCATTTGATGTATGGTGCTAAAAATTTAAAAAAATACTACTTCAGGATTAACAACTAGCCAACAATAAGTGTTAGATTGATATATTTTGACGCAGAAAACAGTAATTCTTCCCCCTTTGTCAGAAACATCGCTCATGGAATGTGAGGACTAAAAGACAAAATAAGGGAGCAAAAATTACGAGGCTGGTCTACTTTCTACTCTCCTATTTATGGTAGAATTCTTTTTAAAACAATAAATATTCCGTGTCTTGTTACCGTAAAAAAATAATTGTCAGCTAAATATTCTTCAAATGAGTGAAGAAATGATACTTTTTAAAATGTATGTACTACTGTTTTAGTCGAAAGGGAGACATATTTGATTTTGGAACAGTTTATTTCAAAATGGGTAAAGTCGTTTTTTTTTTACTTTTGCGACATCAGATTAAACATCAATCACTAAACGGACGATCTTATTATTTTAAATGTGTGTGGAAGGTTCTAGGATATGCATTAACATGAAATACCTTAGTGTATTATTATATAGACTAACCGTATCTAGTGTGAATTCCGCAGTTGTATCTTTCTATAATGTAGTTTCAGAATATACTTGGTTATGGAGGGGGGGGGGAACGGGGTCTATCTCCAAACCCCCCTTGAAGGAGTTTGTGACATATTTCCATTCTATGAACGTCCGGCGCGAACGCAGACCCCACGATATCATTGTACCATGTTTGCACAGAACAGATTCTATACTTTGATCCTAATTCGAAGGCCAAGAAAGCGTATTTTAGTTTCTTGTTCGACACAACAGCATCATCCGATGAAATTAAAAAAAAAACTGTTTGGGAATTGCATCTTCGGTGATCGGGTGGTTTCATCTTTAAAAAATAAGTGGAGGGTGATAACGTACGTACGAATATTAAATTATTTTAGCCTATTATTATGTTTTATTTAATTATTATTTATTATTATTTGATTATTTAATTATTATTTATTATTATTTGATTATTTAATTATTATTTATTATTATTTGATTATTTAATTATTATTTATTATTATTTGATTATTATTTATTATTATTTGATTATTTAATTATTATTTATTATTATGTAGATTATTTAATTATTATTTATTATTATTTGATTATTATTTATTATTATTTGATTATTTAATTATTATTTATTATTATTTCATTATTTAATTATTATTTATTATTATTTGATTATTTAATTATTATTTATTATTATTTGATTATTATTTATTATTATTTGATTATTTAATTATTATTTATTATTATGTAGATTATTTAATTATTATTATGTAGATTATTTAATTATTATTTATTATTATGTAGATTATTTAATTATTATTATTATCATGTAGATTATTTAATTATTATTATGTAGATTATTTAATTATTATTTATTATTATGTAGATTATTTAATTATTATTTATTATTATGTAGATTATTTAATTATTATTTATTATCATGTAGATTATTTAATTATTATTTATTATCATGTAGATTATTGAATTATTATTTATTATTATGTAGATTATTTAATTATTATTTATTATTATGTAGATTATTTAGTTATTATTTATTATTATGTAGATTATTTAATTATTATTTATTATCATGTAGATTATTTAATTATTATTTATTATTATGTAGATTATTTAATTATTATTTATTATCATGTAGATTATTTAATTATTATTTATTTTCATGTAGATTATTGAATTATTATTTATTATTATGTAGATTATTTAATTATAATTATGTAGATTATTTAATTATTATTTATTATTATGTAGATTATTTAATTATTATTTATTATCATGTAGATTATTTAATTATTATTTATTATTATGTAGATTATTTAATTATTATTTATTATCATGTAGATTATTTAATTATTATTAATTATCATGTAGATTATTGAATTATTATTTATTATTATGTAGATTATGTAGATTATTTAATTATTATTTATTATCATGTAGATTATTTAATTATTATTTATTATTATGTAGATTATTTAATTATTATTTATTATTATGTAGATTATTTAATTATTATTTATTATCATGTAGATTATTTAATTATTATTTATTATCATGTAGATTATTTAATTATTATTTATTATCATGTAGATTATTGAATTATTATTTATTATTATGTAGATTATGTAGATTATTTAATTATTATTTATTATTATGTAGATTATTTAATTATTATTTATTATCATGTAGATTATTTAATTATTATTTATTATCATGTAGATTATTGAATTATTATTTATTATTATGTAGATTATGTAGATTATTTAATTATTATTT
>OY744534.1:77137087-77139587 GCA_963556195.1 Sepiola atlantica
TATATATATACTTATATATATATACTTATATATATATACTTATATATATATACTTATATATATATACTTATATATATATATATACTTATATATATATACTTTATATATATATATATATGCCTTGAAGCTTGTAGTGCCACTGTTTACTTTTTAATCCTAATAAAATACTCAAAGATAAGTGCTAATGAGCTGAATAGAATTGGCAATTGATTGATGACAACTACTATGAAAAGAGGAAAGATTTCCGCATACCTCCCCTTCATAACAACAGCCGAACGAGAAAAGTGCAATTATCTCTCCTTTGTCAGCAATATTGCTCATAGAATACGAGGACTAAAGGACACAATAGGGGGGGGGGGGAAGTAAAGACACAGCTCACTTTCTACTATTCATTTATTAAATTTCTATAAAACCATTGTAAATAGATATTAGAAATCAAATTATATATCTTTTATTATTATATGCAAGTATATTATGATAAATAAATTGGTTAATGTGTATTTCAAAATATAATTGATTTTCGGGAAGCTGGCGTTAATATTTTATTAAAAACGTAAGCAGCTGTGAATGTGACTTGCGAAAAATTTCTCCATGTTAATAAATTTCCAAGCTGGAATAAATATTACGCGAGAGAAAGTAAAGCGAAATACAGTTTTTTATTGATAAAAAAGCAAACGACAACAACATAGTCCAGGGGAAAAAAAGAAAAATATTGATCTATAAGGTTAATTGCTATCGATGACAAACCACGAAAATCTGACTAGATAACTTTATATATTAGATTTCTATTTTTAATATAGAATAAGAATATTTTACACGTTTAAATCCAAGATGGCGGCGTCTATAACCGGATGTACAAATGCGTTCATCTTTATTGTTGTTTTGTCTCATGGGCGCCATTTTGAAGACACTTAAATCTGACTCTTAACAGAGAATGAAGAGAGATTATAACAATCGAATGGGAAAGAAAAGAGCGTGTGTATATGATAAAGTAATGTTTTGCTAGTTATGAACGATGTCTCTTTTCGTTCCAGCTCATCACAAACAGGAGAAGAAATTGCGAGATTCTGCCAATGGCCCCTCTTTTGTGTTTCCGTTAGCTTCGAGAGAGAGAGAGAGAGAGAGAAATAAAACAAATAGAAAAGATCCGGACTCGGCGACCCCCACTCCACTTTTCCCCCACCTCATCAAATAGGTATTTTGGTAGTGTGTAAATTATACGCCAGCCTGGCTTCATGTGTAACCCTTTATTGAAAACAAACAAAAAAATCCACAGATACGAATATCATATGAAATACACATTCACACGCATCCACATCCACACACAAACATAATCACACTAGACACTATCCTCGAGTGTCTTCGGTCTCTCTGTACAAGGGCTTGTCAGGACAACCTGACATGAGGATACTTACCTCTACAAGTAAACCCTGACCAAATATTCAAATTTACATAGTATCCGCAGCACAAATAAGATCCCCTCATACGAGGAATAGTGCATCTTCTCCTAGTGATGTTACCTCAAGTAACACCACGTAGCTGGATACTCCACCAGACTAGATGAATTCTTGTCCTGGAATCCGGTAAGACCAACAGACCACAATAAAGATATACTATGACATATTGACTGGTCAGTTTGGGAGAGAATAAATTTATTATTCTTAACTGTTTTACTAACTCAGTGTTTTAGAAATAAAGGAGAAATTTAATAGAATATTCGGGTATCTATGTATCTCATATAGAGATCAAGTGTTAGCCCCAGAAAGGGGCCCCTTGATTTCTGAGAACTTCGACTGAAGTAAAATTAAACACTCAAGCACAAAGAGAACCATATTCACACTCACACACACATAGAGACATACAAGAACTATCACATAGCATATACCAATCACAATGTCTAGCTACACCGAGGAGCCATGATATGGCGAAACAGCTGTCCTCCTACTAGAAAGCTCAACTCATAAGTTGGAGGCACGTATACATATATAGTTAAGCTCTCTAGTAGGCAAAAAAATAACGGTTCACAACTATCGCAAACGTATTTTTAAAAATTTGAATAGAGTACTCCGGAATCGTCATTTGTTAAAAAAACAAAAAAGCATAATTTCTCCTACTTTTGTGGGGTGCAGAAATGACCAAGGAGTAAGAATGCTTGACTACCACCCTTGCGGTCGGGTTTCAAATCTCGGCTTGTAAGGCTCACCGAGGAGATGTGATACGGCGAAACAGCTTTCTGTGGATGACTGTCTGTCTATATATATGCCTCCTGTTTATAAGGTGAAGCCTCTGGTAATAAAATAACAGTTTTCACTTAGCGTAAAGCAATAATCTTCTGATAATAATAGATTACTCAGGTTACCGATAACATGGTAAAAAAAAGTAGATTAACTATAGCGCAGGAATTTATTCTACTGTTAGTGACAGGTTTGTTGGCGCAGTGTTTAGCAACACTGATGAGTCGAAGACAACGAAACAACTATCCGTGAATTATATATAGGAG
>OY744534.1:77144587-77154587 GCA_963556195.1 Sepiola atlantica
CTCTATGCTGATGAGTCCCGATTATAAAGGACGAAACGTACATAGATAATAAACAAAACAAATATTATATATATATATATATATATATATATATATATATATATATATATATATATATTTACTATTTACTTCAACAGTGCTCAATATGTGAGTAGAGCCTAGTAGTATGAGGTGTATTTTATACTACTATATACATATTTTTTATTATATATATATATATATATATATATATATTGTTACGAAAACCCCCCATGTTAATACGTTTTATTTGTCTAAATTATTAGATAAATAAGTCAAGATAAAAAAAATTGTTTTGATTTTTGATTTTGATTTTAATAAAAATATCTGCTTCTAACACACGGTTTTCGAAGGTATATTGCCTCTTTAAGTTATATATATATATATATATATATATATATATATATATATATATATGTATATATATATATATATATATATATATATATGCATACACTCGACTGAATTAATAAAAACCAATAAAACCATTTTAAGCCAATCAAATGCATTTCTTTGAATTCACCAAATGTGCCGTTCTGATCCACCCAGAGTGCATAAAAAGCCAGATTTTTCCTTCAATAAAAGTTGAACCAACATCCCCATTACGCCAGCTCAACTCTCTCGCCCTTCTGGGGGAAACTATTTCTCAGTTCACGCATACACACACAGTCATACGCATAAGCATACTTACACAAACGCGACCCATACACACACAATGTTTTAACTCTTTCCCCCTGTCGTCTGCTGATTCACGCTTATTCAAAACATATTTTTTAATATCGTAACATTTATCACTGAACTTTCTACCATGAAAACAAATAAACATTAATTTTTATTAATAACTTTAGATGAATAATATTTTTTGTAATTGAGTGGGGAAATTTTGATGACGATTTTTCAGACCTGTGGATAATCCGCAGCCCTTAAATTATCGACTCAGGCTTCCTCAATATCTCGGCTAATGAATCCCCCTTGTTCTGAAAGGACTCTGAAAATATGAACACTCATTCTATGTGCTTACAACAATGTAAACTCCATCTTTAAATATATAAACTATCTCTTTTGTGAACGTATGCTTTTGTGCTCATCCTTTTGTATGTGTTTTTAACTTAAAACATTGCTCTCGTCTCTCACACTCGTGTATTACCGAAAGCTGTTCTCCTAAAAACGTTTCTCTAAAACCAGCTCCCCCAAAAGATCTTACTCCAAAACTAGACCTTCTAAAAAAGGTATTTTAAAATAAATTAATAAATAAATATTCCCCAAATTTCAATTTTATATTGGAGTATTTTAAAGGGTTTTAGGGGGCATAACATGAGTACTGACTTTGATTTGAAAATTAAAATATATCACATTTGCATTGAATCTGATCGATTGTCGTTAGACACCAATTAAGCAAGATTCCCCGAAGTTTAATTTCTTCTTTTTTTAAAAATCTTTTTTTAAACATAGTTCACCTCAAACAAGGCAGGTCGCCACTGTAGACGTAAGGGGCTACTGAGAAAAAGGGAGAAGGTTTGGTGAAGTGGGGGGGGGGGGGGGGGGTCAACCTAAATTTGGAGCTGCGCAGCAAGATGTCTGTTTACATTAGTTTTAAATTTCTGCATGTCAGTACCGTCGGGGAAACAGGAGACAGGGAGGGAGTTCAAGAGGCCAGCAGCACGAGGAAAGAAGCTATTGGAGTAGAAAGCTCTCCGACATCTGGGGACCTCCACAGTGAATAAATGAGATTTAGTTGATTGTCGAGTTAGTCTAGTGAATTTACGTCGAGGGGGCACCAGAGTAGCCAATTCATCGGAGAATAATCCATTGAAGTATTTGTAAAACAAGCACAAGGATGCTACATTGCGGCGATGGCACAGGGGCTGGAGCTTGGTTGACAGTGAAGGACCTATTAGGTTGGCGATCCCTTAAGCTTAAGCATTAACTTTTAGATATTTTTCAGAACTAAAATCACTTCGATCAAAATTGGAATAAGGATTCTCGCCATAAGCGTTAGTATCATTATGTCTTGATGTTAATCTTCGGAAGTGGGAATAAAAAATGGTGCAAAACTGTTCCGTTCGAAGAATTAATTTTACCCTTCCTAGGGCGGGTGTTCTTTTAGTTTCCTAGAAAATCCGCCATGTTTCCTTTTTTTTTTTTTTTTTTAATCATTATTTACACGTTTGTAAGGTGATCGATCGCTGCTCTTAAATGTTGTTTGGCTGGTCTCAAAGCAAGAATTCCAGGGAGCGTTTCGAGTATGACATCATTTAGAATATATTACTACTAAAACAATTAAATGGTGACGTCATCTGACTTTTTGAGTGCTCTCCGTACGCTGACTACAACAGCGAAACAATTAACCTGGCTGTCATGTTTCTTCTCTCGTGTGAACTCAGACGCGATTCACATGAAACATCGCCCACATCAACTTCTGTCCCTGTGTTCGTCGTTCAAGAGGTCACATAGTAAAACAAGTTATTGTTGCAATAAAAAAAAAAAAGAACGGTTTTTTGTGTTTCAAATTCTCCTAACTGTTCTCATCCGATGTTTTATTAGATTGTTTTAATGTGTCCACGCATGTCTACGGTTGAATAAACGTGCAAGTTGAATAGACGCAACTTATTTTAGATGCGTCCACACATTTCTGTAAGAATATCTGTCTGTCGGTCGGTCGTTCGTTGTTCAGTTTGAAATACCATTTTTATCATTAAATAAGACGTTTGAATGGACGCAACTTATTTTAGATGCGTCCACACATTTCTGTAAGAATATCTGTCTGTCGGTCGGTCGTTCGGTCGTTCGTTGTTCAGTTTGAAATATCATTTTTATCATTAAATAAGACTTTTGAATGGACGCAACTTATTTTAGATGCGTCCACACATTTCTGTAAGAATATCTGTCTGCCGGTCGGTCTGTCGTTCGTTGTTCAGTTTGAAATACCATTTTTATCATTAAATAAGACTTTTGAATAGACGCAACTTATTTTAGATGCGTCCACACATTTCTGTAAGAATATCTGTCTGTCGGTCGGTCGTTCGTTGTTCAGTTTGAAATACCATTTTTATCATTAAATAAGACTTTTGAATAGACGCAACTTATTTTAGATGCGTCCACACATTTCTGTAAGAATATCTGTCTGTCGGTCGGTCGTTCGTTGTTCAGTTTGAAATATCATTTTTATCATTAAATAAGACTTTTGAATGGACGCAACTTATTTTAGATGCGTCCACACATTTTTGTAAGAATATCTGTCTGTCGGTCGGTCGTTCGTTGTTCAGTTTGAAATATCATTTTTATCATTAAATAAGACTTTTGAATGTACGCAACTTATTTTAAATGCGTCCACACATTTTTTTAAGAATATCTGTCTGTCGGTCGTTCGTTGTTCAGTTTGAAATACCATTTTTATCATTAAATAAGACTTTTGAATGGACGCAACTTATTTTAGATGCGTCCACACATTTTTGTAAGAAAATCTGTCTGTCGGTCGGTCGTTCGTTGTTCAGTTTGAAATATCATTTTTATCATTAAATAAGACTTTTGAATGGACGCAACTTATTTTAGATGAGTCCACACATTTCTGTAAGAATATGTGTCTGTCGGTCGGTCGTTCGTTGTTCAGTTTGAAATATCATTTTTATCATTAAATAAGACTTTTGAAAAGACGCAACTTATTTTAGATGCGTCCACACATTTTTGTAAGAATATCTGTCTGTCGGTCGGTCGTTCGTTGTTCAGTTTGAAATATCATTTTTATCATTAAATAAGACTTTTGAATGGACGCAACTTATTTTAGATGCGTCCACACATTTTTGTAAGAATATCTGTCTGTCGGTCGGTCGTTGTTCAGTTTGAAATATCATTTTTATCATTAAATAAGACTTTTGAATGGACGCAACTTATTTTAGATGCGTCCACACATTTTTGTAAGAATATCTGTCTGTCGGTCGGTCGTTGTTCAGTTGAAATATCATTTTTATCATTAAATAAGACTTTTGAATGGACGCAACTTATTTTAGATGCGTCCACACATTTTTGTAAGAATATCTGTCTGTCGGTCGGTCGTTCGTTGTTCAGTTTGAAATATCATTTTTATCATTAAATAAGACGTTTGAATAGACGCAACTTATTTTAGATGCGTCCACACATTTCTGTAAGAATATCTGTCTGTCGGTCGGTCGTTCGTTGTTCAGTTTGAAATATCATTTTTATCATTAAATAAGACTTTTGAATGGACGCAACTTATTTTAGATGCGTCCACACATTTTTGTAAGAATATCTGTCTGTCGGTCGTTCGTTGTTCAGTTTGAAATATCATTTTTATCATTAAATAAGACGTTTGAATGGACGCAACTTGTTTTTTTTTTGTACTCACGGGTCGTAGCTTATCAAGGCTGGGAGGCCACTCGAGGATAAGGGGTCTAGAGATTGTCAGTTGGACGATGATCGCCACGCGGCGAAAGGATCGAAAACAATGGGTGGAATGGGCAGAAGATTACTTAAGAGGAATTGATTATCGAAGAGGACGGCTCAACAAGTATTTGTTTACATTAGACTTTGAAACGACTGTGTTGGGAAGCAATCGCGTGGTATTTCGTTTCACAAATTGGATGTTCGACAAAATAAAGTTGTTCATGGAAGTTCTGTTTTATTTTGGTAGAGACAGAAAGACAAAGAGAGAGAGGCAGACAGAGAGAGAGAGAGAGAGAAAGAAAGAGAGGGCGAGAGATAGAGATAGATAGATAGATAGAGAGATAGAGAGGGCGAGAGATAGAGATAGAGAGATAGAGAGAGAAGGAGAGAGCGAGAGATAGAGATAGAGATAGATAGATAGATAGAGAGAGAGATAGAAAGAGAAGGAGAGAGAGAGCGATAGAGATAGAGATAGATAGATAGATAGATAGAGAGAGAGAGCGAGAGATAGAGAGAGAGAAAGAGAGGGCGAGAGATAGAGATAGATAGATAGAGAGATAGAGAGGGCGAGATAGAGATAGAGAGATAGAGAGAGAAGGATAGAGCGAGAGATAGAGATAGAGATAGATAGAGAGAGAGATAGAAAGAGAAGGAGAGAGAGAGCGATAGAGATAGAGATAGATAGATAGATAGATAGATAGAGAGAGAGAGAGAGAGAGAGAGAGCGAGAGATAGAGAGAGAGAAAGTGAGAGAGAGCGATAGAGAGAAAGAGAGAGAGCGATATAGATAAAGATAGAGATAGATAGAGCGAGAGATAGAGAGAGAAAGTGAGAGAGAGAGAAAGTGATAGAGATAGAGAAAGAGAGAGATAAAATATATATATATATATATATATATATATATATATAGAGAGAGAGAGAGAGAGAGAGAGGGAGATAGATAGATAGATAGATAGATAGATAGATAGATAGATAGATAGATAGATAGATAGATAGATGAAACTTCTTTATTGTGGTTTTAGCTAGACGAGTTTTTGCTGCGAATGTTTTACAAGTGGGTGGGTGGGGGGTAGACCGGAGATTGGAGCTCAGTCGAGCACCTACTATCAGCATAACGATACAGTAGAGAAATAGATCATCCCCCACTAAATTGCAAGGTCGGTTTCGGATTCTGTCATGGCAAGAAAGGGTGCACCGACGGCTACATCGCCAGATATGACAGCAGTATTCCATCTTAGGACGTATCTGCCTGTTATACAGGTTGAGGATTGCGTCAGGAGTAGTGTACTTTCTGGAACCTTTTTGTCCGTCCATTTGTTACGCGTAAGTTTGAAATACCATTTTCATCGCTCAACGCGTAGATCGAATGACCGCATCTGAAGAATATCTTTTTGTAGTTTTTTTTTTCGAAACACCGACATCCTACAGCATGGAGATAAACACAGAAAATAGCAAAGTAATGAACAACAGCACCAAAGGCATCAGCAGCAAGACTATAAAGGTGAGAGGCGAGAAACTGGAAACCGCTGACAGCTTCGATTACTTTGGGACGGATCAAAGCATGATGTCCTTGCGAGAATTGAGGTCCCTATCGCATGACAAAAGCGTTACAGATTGATGCGCTCCCTTGTCATCTCCATATTTCTGTATGCGTGTGAGTCGTGGATCCTAACTGCAGACCCGGAGAAGAAGGATACAGACCACAGAGATGCGATGCTTCCGAAAGATCCTCAACATCTCATACAGCCGCCACATTACGAATGAGGAAGTGACTCAAACAAACATTAAGATTATACGATATGAGTCACCACTTACCAAGGCCAAAAGCCACTCGAGGATAAAGGTTAATGAGATTGTCAGTTGGATGATGAACAATACTATGAGAGGATTGGAAACGATGAATTGAAATACCAAAATCTGATCACATTAGAGGACGACTCGACAAGTATTTGTGAACATTTGACTTGAAGACGACCATGTTGAAGTCCGCAGAGAAGCAGTCCCATAGTAATGTGTTCTTGGAAAGAAACTATGTTCATGGAAATTCCGTTTGGTTTCAGGTACACAGATAAAGAAAGGAAATTTCTTCGCAGTTGTGGTAAGAAGATGAGTTCTTTCTGTGAATGATCTATAGGGAAGAACCAAAGATTGGGGCTCAGTCGAGCACCTTCCATGGAAATAACGTAGGAGTAGAGAGAGACTAACAACGTCTTTTATGTGAGAAAGGGATTGTAGGGAAGAGAAGAGAAGATGGATGTAAACCCAAAGTGTTCCCCCCGCCCCGCTAGAGGAGCAAATTTAAACTTGTCTGCAAACGTTAGAAAACTTTACATAGTTCACAAATTCAGGAGTTGGCCTTTTGGCTAGGAGAAAAGTGTTGTATCTGTTCTGACGCCGCACTTTATCTTTTCTGTCCTCGATCCGTGAAGAAGAAACCCTCCTAGACTGTGGCATGTTTTAGTGTTGTAACAATCCAGAGTGCCCCTTTTGGGGGAGCTGGAGTTTCCCTACATTAAAAACCGACCTTGTGCCTAACTCTGTTCTCGTTGTGAGGAAGTAAATAGCGACATTAAACTGTCTCGAACACCCTTGGACAAGGTGCTGGCCGTACACCCATTTTACACAACCCTCCCCATCGCCTTTTTTTTCTGCCTACTCGACTTCTAAACCCTATCAAATACTCAAAGGTTGTCTACCTTAACCCGGTCCTGAGTATGCCATCTACTGGATATGCCAACTAAATCCAATACTGAGGCCCCATCAACTTAATATCTTCTCATATGGTCCAATCAGATCATCCTTCCCTCATCCCATGTGTGTGCCTTCAAAATAAAATTGTTTCAATATTTTCATTTTCTGAAGACGTTCGCCACGAACGAAACCGGTAAAAAAATCTCTTGTTTTTGTTTTTGTTTTTGTTTTTGTTTTTGTTTTTGTTTTTGTTTTTGTTTTTGTTTTTCTCCTGCACTTTAACTTGTTTTCCGTTTGTCATTTTTTTTCGCACATTTTGTCCATCACGACATTTCATTTTCATGAATTATCGTGCACCTTCCTCCATATATATATATATATATATATATATATATATATATATATATATATATATATATAAAATATTTGTTATTGTTTATATTTTTATCTATGGACGTATACGTTTCGTCTCTTTTCAATCAAGACTCATCAGCATAGAAGTACGACTATTCACCACCGGTCACACGATTCGAAACCCTGGACTACAAGTATTTTTTCAACCTACAGCCCAACGTCGCTAACCGCTAGGCCAGTTCTGAACAGCTTATAAACAATGATAATTTTAACACAATAACGGTGGCGAAAGCGTACAGGCATTCAAACTTCTATAAGGGAAGGAACGATGCATAAAGCAAGTGACGCTACGCTGTGTTACTACTACCATTTTACAGTGCTCTACTTTTTTTTAACGAGGAGCTTCAAATATATATATATATATATATATATATATATATATATATATATATATATATATATATATATATATATATATAAAGTGGTGTACTAAAAGCAAACTTTATAGGAAAAGTGAAACCTATTGTGAAGAGTATATAGCTCAATATCCAGGATAGAGCAGGTAGAATGAAGAAGAATGGAAAGGAATTAGAGAAGCAAAAGTTAAATCATAATTCAATTCAATTGCTCAGAGCAAGGTATATTCCGCAAAAAAGGCAATTTATTCAAGTTAAATTTTCCTTAAGCCAGGAATATACCTTGCTCTGAGCAATTGAATTGAATTATGATTTGACTTTTGCTTCTCTAATTCCTTTCCATTCTTCTTCATTATATATATATATATATAAATATATATATATATATATATAATTATTATTTTAAGTATGTACACATGTAATATTATAAAGTAATATAATATATTGCGTGTATATATATATATATATATATATATATATATATATATATTCAGAATTTACTTCAACAGTGCTGAATACGCGAATAGAGCTTAGTATTAGTATTAGAGTATATATATATGATAAGTAAGCTACACAGAAACGCCTGTTTCATTACCAAAGGAAATCATCAGGCTATATTTATATATATTTTTAAAATTGTGTATTGACACTAAGCATTTGTTTGATGTTCTATCGATACCTTCGGTTTCACAAAAATGCTGTAAACTTAGCCAACATGCCTAAAGATACAAAATGTTACTGATTCTTAAATGGATGTTTTGATTTGTAACACGTACACATGTAAGATAATGAAGAGTGGCAAAAAATGAATCGTGGACGAGTCCATTGTGGGTGAGACGTTGAGAAAAAAAGAAAGCGACTTGATAACTGTTAAAAATGAGAAGGTTCCTCAGTGCAAGCGAGACTTGAAAGGCGGCGGTTTCAGAAACGCGAAGAGCCGGAGCGCTTGGTGATCGGAGTATCGAAGTACCGGAAGAATGGGAGTTTACCGATGTTTATGGCACCGATGAAGCTTTATTGGCTATGGTACCCAAGCCCGTCTTGCTGTTAGGCTTTCGTGTCCGCTGACTAAAAATGCGACAGATAAGCAAGTTGGTATTGTGAAGGCATCCCTGACTTGTATTTCATCAAACAGACAATTGGAAGGGCTTGTGGAACAATTGCTTCAGTTCACGCTCGGATAGACAATGCAGAGCAAATTGCTTTCCAATCGGATGTATATATGAACGAGTTTCTAGCGGAAACCAAGTCTGTGACCTCAGCAAGAAAAAGACTTTCATGAGACAAAAGTATGTCAAAAGATATTTTTTATATGTGTGTGCGTAGCCGGCGTAAACCATCCGGTGATGAGAAATAAAGAAAACCAAAGTTTTTTTTTATATACGTTCTGTTATTTGTAATTCTTATTGGATCTTACCGGGTACTCCGAAAGAACGGGTAATACAACACACACACACACAATACACACACACATATATATATATATATATATCAAGGCTTAGATAAAAAGAAAAAAAACAGATTATACTAACAAAATAACGGTTAGTGAAACTATTCATTTATATTTATTTGCGATTTGTGATGAAAATCTAAGTCGATGGTGAATGATTTAAAAAAAACAAACACTAAGACACATGCGTGGTACATGGATGTCGCGATTTGAACATACGGAAGTAAACTGCCCTTATTTGGGGAAAACTGAGTACGGATTGTAATGCAGGTTTTTCCTGCCTGGACTTTTACCTTCTTTTTTTTACGAGCACTGAGGATAGCCACCTCATGAAATAAATGCTTTGGATACTTGAACATTATTAAATATATCTTGGTGGTAAACCGAAACAATTGATGTGGTTTTAAATAATTTTGAAATATTTTCTACCATCGCTCTAGCCTTGGATTATTGAGCTATTATAATAGTGATGAGAATGTGCGTGTATACGTAAGGTAAGTGAATGTGTATGTTTATACGCGTGCGTGTGAGAGAAAGTGTGTGTGTGTGCGTGATAAAATATGCGTGTGTGTGATGAGGACATGTGTGTGTGCGCCTGTGAGCAAGAGGGTAAGCGAATATGTATTCATGAGTGTGCGTGTGTGTTAGCGAAAGAGAAATACAGACAGAC
>OY744534.1:77167087-77169587 GCA_963556195.1 Sepiola atlantica
AAAATAAAAAACAAAAAAAATAAATAAAACAAATACCCCTTCCCTTAGATAGTAAGAAAAAACATCGGCGCACAGGTACTATCCCTCTTTCTAATTCAATAAACAAGCACTTAACCTCTGGAGTCTGTGCCCATCCAGTCTATACCTAAGCTAGCCCCCACTTAAGGAACTCTGCTCGCGAAAACAACAACAACAAAAAAAAAAGAAAGAACACAAATAAAATGACGAGTGTCTGCCAGAACGCACACACGCGTCGGCACACACACGCACGCACGCACGCACGCACGCACGCACGCACGCACGCTTCACTAACAGTGCAAAAATACGAGAAATGCGCGCCGAAAAAGTTTTTAATTTCTGTGCATGTACTAACGAGTCAAAGCTTATCAAAGCCCAAAGGCCACTCGAGAACTAACCCTAACCCTAACCCTAACTCTAACCTTTACCCGAAGGCCGCTTAAGTTTTACTTTACTCAAAGGCCACTTGAGTTTTAACTCTAACCCTAACTCTAACCTTTACCCGAAGGCCGCTTAAGTTTTACTTTACTCAAAGGCCACTTGAGTATTAACTCTAACCCTAACTCTAACCGTTACCCAAAGGCATACTTGAGTTTTAACCCTAACTCTAACCTTTACTCAAAGGCACACTTGAGTTTTAACCCTAACCCTAACTTTAACCTTTACTCAAAGACCACTTGAGTTTTAACCCTAACTCTAACTCTAACCGTTACTCAAACGCACACTTGAGTTTTAACTCTAACCCTAACTCTAACCGTTACCCAAAGGCACACTTGAGTTTTAACCCTAACTCTAACCTTTACCCAAAGGCCACTTGAGTTTTAACCCTAACTCTAACTCTAACCCTAACCCAAAGGCCACTTTAGTTTTAAGGTTGATAAGTTTTTCAGGTAGACGGTAACACAACACTGTGAAGATTGGTAACGATTGTTGAAACTTAACAGACTTTGATTATTTAAGAATTGATTAACAATGGACTTGAAAACGTTGTCGTTAGCTGGGAAGCAACACAGCGGTATTGTGTTCCACAGACGGGTAAGTCTTGGAAAGAAACTTTGCTCGTAGAAGTTTAGTTTTAGGTACACAGAGAAAGAAAGGGAAACTATTTATAGTGGTTGTAGGTCGACGAGTTTTTGTTGTGAATGTTTTACAGTTATTGCAGCTCAGTCGAGAACCTACCATGAAAATGACGATAGAGCAGAGAAAGACTAGCAACGTCCCTTCTGTTAGAAAGAGGCTGCAGAGAAGAGAAGAGTACACCTTTCCCGCTAGATTTCGAAATCGGTTTTGAACTGTGTCCAGGCAGGAAAGGGTACTCTAAGCGGCACCTCTCCAGATGTGGCAGCAATACTTCATCGTAGGACGTATTTGATTTTGATACAGGAAGAACATTGCGACCGAAGTGAGGTAGTTTCTGGAGCGGTAGAATGATTCAAGCTTTTTGCAACGACCTCAGCAACAGATCTGATACAAGTCTTCCATTTCAAGTCTAGAGTAAAGGTCAGTCGTAGGAGTTTATCAAAGTGTAGTTAACTACAACAATACGCCATACTGCACAATTTATACGAAACATTGGGCGGATGATAGCTACTTTCAGCAGAAACGAGCCTCGAGAGACCGCTTGGAAATTCCATCAGAAACAATGCAAAATTCATGAGAATAGATTTATTGACAAATACCTCGATGGCAATTATTAATTAATAAAACAAGCCGCGCGTGCGTGGTCCCCCTCTGTATGTGACTCGATGTGGCGAGTGTAAAATGCAATAAATTTGGGCAATTTGGGGCATTTTTGACCCCCCCCCTTTGACCACCTGGGGGCGCGAACCAGAATTTTTCTGAGGTCAAGGATGCTCATTTTATATCCAGAACAATTGCCTCTACATTTTGGCCAAGTTTCAGAAAAACTTAATGGATGGATCAAACGTTATGGAAGAAAAGGGTTATTTTTTGCCATTTTGGGGGCTTTTATCCCCTGGGGGCGCGAACCAGATTGTTTCCAAGGTCAGCGATACTTATTTTCTATTAGGAACAATTGCCTCCGTATTTTGGCCAAGTTTCAGAGAAATTGAATGGATGGATGAAAAGTTATGGGGCAAAAAATGTAATTTTTTGCCATTTCGGGGCCTTTTGACCCCCTGCGGGGCTAACCAGATAGTTTTTTCAAAAATTGGAGAATGTCACTTTCCAAGCTGACCAAAGTTACAACTTCATGCAAAATTTCAGAGAAATTCAATGGATGGTTGCGGAGAAAAATCCGGACGGACGGACGGACGGACATGCCTCAAAACATAAGTCCCCCGATTTTATAAATCGGGAGACCAATTATTGGTGCTTATCCAGAAGCACGGAGACCTTCGAAAAAACAAACAAACAAACAGAGGAATGTCTGTTTGATGTACGTACCTGTCACGGGCTAAATATATCTTATACCAACAAATCACGTAAATTAATAAAGTAATTTATATCTTATACATAAAAT
>OY744534.1:77182087-77189587 GCA_963556195.1 Sepiola atlantica
CAATAAATGAGAAGTTATTGGAAAGAAACAATGTCCATGGAAATATAAAAAAAAAATGGTTTCAGATGTACACGTATCGACATGACGAGGTCTTGGAGGCAGTCATGGACTTGATAAAGACACAATGTGAAACAATGAAGGAATGATACCGAATAAATTAGACACCATCAGAGTTTTAACGCATCACGAAATAAGTTCTGGGTCTGACATATCGATGGCGATACCAATCAAAACAATCCATATTTATGACGTATTAACATTCAAATGGCACGTGTCAACATTTGAGCCCAATCAGATTATTAGTTTAGAAATTACAGCTATTATACCATAACGAGAAACCTTCTCTGTCTGTCCGTCCTGGAGAATGTTTGTAAACAGGAGAGGGGGTGAGGGGGGGTAATTATTAATTAATTTCAAAGTCAGAAACATAACAAATACATTAGAGCACATATTAACGACTAAAAAAAAACAATAAATAATTTCGACGCCGATGCCGTGATTAGAACTCGCAACCTTAACGTCAAAGAGAGATTAGGACGAATTTGTCCGATACGCTACCGTATGAGCAAATTGGACAAGTTAAATAAATACATTTTGATTTAACTACTTAAAGAAATGTTTTTTTTCTCCACTTCTTTCAGTTAGCAATGAATGATCGTATAAAAACTGGTTCTTCGATATATGCGTCAACGGTTCAGAATGCTGTTTACGATTGTGTCAATGCAACAAAAAACGGTTTTGCGTCAATATGTGACAATCGATGAAACATGGATCCATCACTTAACTCTGGAGTCAAATAAAAAATTAGCTGAGTGGACAGCAGCAGGTGAAAACCGTCCAAAGCGAGCAAAGACGGAAACATTAGCAGGCAAGGTTTTGGCTTCCGTATTTTCCGAATATTGTATAGCATTATTGGTGCTTGTGGAGGTAGAAATCGCCCCAATACGGCCACAATTGAAAAAGAAAAAATGTACTTTCACCAAGACAATGCACCGTGCCACAAATCGATTGCAACGATGGTAAAACTACATGAATTGCACTACGAATATTTCCGCAACCACACTATTCTCCAGATATGCCACCCTCAGCAACTACTGCCTGTTTGCAGACTCCAAAAGAATTCTCCAGGGAAAGACATTTCGCTTCAATGAAGAAGTGATATCGGAAATTGAAGCCAAAGATAAATCGTTCTACAAAGAATTCATCTAATAGTTGGAGAAGCGTGTGAATCAGTGTGGCACCCTAGAAGAAGACTATGTTGATGAATAAAGTGAAATTTTGCCTAAAAGTTTCTATTTGATTAGTTAAGTTCAGAATTTATTAAGTGATGGGTTAATTACAATTAAACCACTGTCGATATCATTCTTTTTTCGATCTATCTATGATCCTCTAAAATGTGACCAACCGTACTACACCGATACAGATCTGTGTTTTTTTTTGTGTTAGACAGACCGAGACACCTGGTGGCATGTGCTTTTTGCATGTCAATAATCGCTTTAAATACACACGTGGCAACATAACAAGGTTTTGATAGTGTTCATTGACGTACTAGTGACACAATATAAAACAGCAGACCAACAGCCTGTAACAACCAGAGAACCGAACACCCAGTTTCACAAAAAACATAAATGCCGGTAGGGGCGCCTCAGAAAGTAAGTAATAAACTTACTCCTCCCCAAAGAGGGGAGGCGAAGCCTGGGAGGGTGGACCTCCTAGAACTGCACAGGACAATCCCATAGACCGGCGTAAATCAAGCCCCGGAGGCCAAGACAATACCAGTCTATGGGGAACAGATACTACACTTTGATCTTAGCCAAAAGACCAAGTAAAGCGTTATTTAACGCCCACCCACAATGGGAGTATGTGACACAAGGTCGGAAAGTGGGATTTGAAAAGCCAGCGCCCGAGAAGGTGAGCGCTCTGGCCATTAAAAATTGCCTGGGCAGCCCCGTCGGCATTCCCCGGTAGGGGCGCCTCAGACAGTAAGCAATAAACTTACTCCTCCTCAAAGAGGGGAGGCGAAGCCTGGGAGGGTGGACCTCCTAGAACTGCACAGGACAATCCCATAGACCGGCGTAAATCAAGCCCCGGAGGCCAAGACAATACCAGTCTATGGGGAACAGATACTACACTTTGATCTTAGCCAAAAGACCAAGTATATTTATTTACTCCTCTGCAGGAGTTAGGCACAAGGCCAGTTTTATCTTACTCCCACAAGTAAGATGTGACCACAGCTTGGGTCGAGTAAGTGGGGTTAAAAGCCAGCGCTCGAGAGGTGAGCACTCTGGCCATTTAAAAATTGTCTGGGCAGCCCCGTCGGCATTCCCCGGTAGGGGCGCCTCAAGCAGTAAGCAATAAACTTACTCCTCCCCAAAGAGGGGAGGCGAAGCCTGGGAGGGTGGACCTCCTAGAACTGCACAGGACAGGCGTGCAGTATCCATCGGAACAGATACTACACTTACTTCCTAGCCTGTGCCAGGTGAAACATAGAATTTTTAAATTAGAGACGACGGATGTAAAGACACTCATCGGAATAGCTAATTTGCATATCTACTTTTTAAACAGTTCATAATAAATTTATATTTTATGTTATTTATTTATATAAACGGCTGATCACCTGGTTCCCGTTTTGACAATAAGACATTAGGTTTCAAATTCAGTCAGCAGCAGTTAAATTCCATCGTCCTTTTCCTTCCACGTTAATTACGGGCAAGTGTGGCATTTTTAGTAATAACGGATTGCTATTATCATATCGATAGAAAGATAGACGATAGATAGATAGGAAAAGCAGAAGGGCTTGATCGAAAGCATCGACGTATACTGGTAATATTGTTAGACAGATACGAACCGGCTGAAGGCAAAGAGAAAGATCGATAAAAACGGACTGAGTTAGGTATACAAACTATGAAATAAGGTAAACAGACTGATTAATTGGATATTTAAACATATTAAGGATATTCCTCTGAAAAAAAAGAAAAAGAAAGAATTGCAGATCACAGATGATTGGTGAATGGATATCATAGCTGGACGGAAAGAAGAGGAAAACAGATGGTACCGGTTTATACATATATCGATCTATTGACCGACTCATGTCGATGGTTAAAAACCTAATTGGTTTTAGGAGTACTGGACAGGACAAAGGATGATTCGGTATACATGATGGAGTATAAAGATTCAGCACATTTTTAATAGATATAAAAAATCCAATTAGATATGTGTATATGTTTATATATTTGTATATACAGGATTCACTCCTAAACTAATTAACCGATCATTATGGGTATATGTTTATATATTTGTATATACAGGATTCACTCCTAAACTAATTAACTGATAATTATGTGTATATGTTTATATATTTGTATGTACAGGATTCACTCCTAAACTAATTAACCGATCATTATGTGTATATGTTTATATATTTGTATATACAGGATTGACTCCTAACCTAATTAACTGATCATTATGGGTATATGTTTATATATTTGTATATACAGGATTCACTCCTAAACTAATTAACTGATCATTATAGGTATATGTTTATATATTTGTATGTACAGGATTCACTCCTAAACTAATTAACCGATCATTATGTGTATATGTTTATATATTTGTATATACAGGATTAACTCCTAAACTAATTAACCGATCATTATGGGTATATGTTTATATATTTGTATATACAGGATTAACTCCTAAACTAATTAACTGATCATTATGGGTATATGTTTATATATTTGTATATACAGGATTCACTCCTAAACTAATTAACTGATCATTATGGGTATATGTTTATATATTTGTATATACAGGAATAACTCCTAAACTAATTAACCGATCATTATGTGTATATGTTTATACATTTATATATACAGGATTCACTCCTAAACTAATTAACCGCTCATTATGTGTATATGTTTATATATTTGTATATACAGGATTCACTCCTAAACTAATTAACCGATCATTATGGGTATATGTTTATATATTTGTATACACAGGATTCACTCTTAAACTAATTAACCGATCATTATGTGTATATGTTTATATATTTGTATTTACAGGATTCACTCCTAAACTAATTAACCGATCATTATGTATGTATGTTTATATATTTTTATGTACAGGATTCACTCCTAAACTAATTAACCGATCATTATGTGTCTATGTTTATATATTTGTAATACATGATTCACTCCTAAACTAATTAACCGATCATTATGTGTATATGTTTATATATTTGTATGTACAGGATTCACTCCTAAACTTATTAACCGATCATAATGTGTATATGTTTATATATTTGTATATACAGGATTCACTCCTAAACTAATTAACCGATCATTATGTGTATATGTTTATATATTTGTATATACTGGATTCACTCCTAAACTAATTAACCGATCATTATGGGTATATGTTTATATATTTGTATATACAGGATTCACTCCTAAACTAATTAACCGATCATTATGGGTATATGTTTATATATTTGTATATACAGGATTCACTCCTAAACTAATTAACCGATCATTATGGATATATGTTTATATATTTGTATATACAAGATTCACTCCTAAACTAATTAACTGATCATTATGAATGTTGGAACACAGCTGTTAGGCGTAAGGGGCATATTTAGTTTTTTTGCAAAGAAGTAAAAATAAAATAAAATGAAGCTATCCGTAAAAATTCGGATACCTCCGATTTTTGTGAAATTTTAACAATACATTTATACATCAATTAATGAATATTCCCCCAATTTTAGTTCCTTTGGGGCATTTTAAAGGGGATTTAGGGAATATAATATAGGGTACAACCTCTCATTTGAAAATTCATATATTTAAGATTCGCATTGAACTTGAGGCACAAAGTAAGTAAAATTCTCTGAATTTAAATTTTTTCTTGAGACCCCTTAAATTTTAGACATTTTCTAAACTCAAAATCATGTAATTGATTTTCATCTACATTGGAATAAGGATTCTAGACATAAGGTTTAGTAGCATTCTACATTAATTTTAATGTTCGTAAGAAGACATAAATATAGTGCGACGGGTAAAATTAATTTTACCCGTCTTGGGACGGGTATTCTAATTATCTAAATAAGAAAATTACTGGACAACCGGCGACCTGCTGGATCCCTATTTACTCCCCCCCCCCCAACGAGGGTAGAGTTAGACACAGAGTCGATTTTTATTGTGTGAAAAATCCAGCTCCCCCAAAAGGTTCACTCTGAATTGGAACAAAAATAAAAATGTCATGATTCTTGAAGAAGCTCTCCTTTCGCTGACCGAGGACAGAACACACAACGTATAGTATCAGAAGAGATACTTTGGGTCGATATAATTAAAATAGGGTTAGGATTAGGGTTAGGGTTAGGGTTAGGGTTAGGGTTAGGATTAGGGTTACGGTTAGTACAAATAGGGGGGGGGGGAGACACAATTGCGCTCTAAACCGATTTTTAATGGATATAAAAAAATCCAAATCTCCAAGAAAAATATAATTATGGTTTAATGCATTTAAAAAAATACGAGACAACCTGTGACATGTTGGGTCAACGCAGGTACATTGCGCATTATTGTAGACATTTCGTGCCCTTAACAATGCCCTAGATTGTTAAGATAAATAAATAGATCATTATTTACGTGGTGAGTTCGATCAACAGGTCACACTAGAAAAATATAATTATGGTTTTGATGCATTTAAAAAATTACTAGGCGACCTGTGACCTCTTGAGTCGACGCAGGTACATTGTGCATTATTGTAGACATTTCCTGCCTTTAACAACTGTTAAGGTAAATAGGTAGATATTTGAAATATACAACAGGAAATTTATTTACGGAATATTTTTTTATTATTTTTTTATTTTTTATTTTATTTACTCCTCGCGGAGTTAGGCACAAGGCCAGTTTTATCTTACTCCCACAAGTAAGATGTGACCCAAGATCGGGTCGAGAAAGTGGGGTTAAAAGCCAGCGCTCGAGAGGTGAGCACTCTGGCCATTTAAAAATTGCCTGGGCAGCCCCGTCGGCATTCCCCGGTAGGGGCGCCTCAGACAGTAAGCAATAAACTTACTCCTCCCCAAAGAGGGGAGGCGAAGCCTGGGAGGGTGGACCTCCTAGAACTGCACAGGACAGGCGTGCAGTATCCATCGGAACAGATACTACACTTTGATCTTAGCCAAAAGGCCGAGATAGTTTTACGGAATATTTCAACAGTTGTTTTTCTTTATTTCTTATTGTACAGTTACTTCAGAACCAAAACGTAGCAAGCGTAAAGTGTCATTAAAATTTAGATACTTTACTTTAAATGCGATCAGCATTATTTTCTTTTACTTTCCTTTTCTTTCCTATTTGCTTCCCTTTTTCTTCCCTGGTGCTACCAGATCAGGCTGTCTGAAGATACCAGCTTCCTGACTAAAATGCACCAAACATTGATGTTATTGTTTTTCCTTTTTCCTTTGCAAAACTGAATCATGTTCTGCAAATCTAAAAACAAAAACATTTTTACTATACAAAACAACCAAACCAAACACCATGAATAAATATTTGAAGATATAAAGAAGTTGAAGCATAAAACTTTTACAAAAATGACCGGATTCGGCATTAAATACCCCCGACAAACTTGATATGCCTTAAAACAAAACTACCAAACCAAACAACCAAACCAAACCAAACACCATGAATAAATATTTGAAGATATAAAAAAACTTTAAGCATAAAACTTTCACTAAAATTACTTGATTCGGCATTAAATAACCCGGAAAGGGTTATTTAATGCCGAATCAGGTCATTTTAATACCGTAAAACAAAACAACCAAACTAAACACCATGAATAAATATTTGAAGATATAAAGAACTTGAAGCATAGAACTTTTACCAAAATGACCTGATTCAGCATTAAATAACCCGAAAAACAAAACACACACACCGAAAAGGGGTTGATATGCCATAAAACAAAACAACCAAACAGAACGCCATGAATAAATATTTGAAGATATAAAGAACTTGAAGCATAGAACTTTTACCAAAATGACCTGATTCAGCATTAAATAACCCGAAAAACAAAACACACAAACCGAAAAGGGGTTGATATGCCGTAAAACAAAACAACCAAACCCTTTTTACCTGTCGAATACACTTTATTATTCCTCTTTCTTTTATTCTTTTTTCTTCTCTTTTTTTTACATTTTACCTCTTCGATTTCTTCTTTCTTTCTCTGTTTTAATCCTTTCTATTTTACTTCATTCCTTTCATTCTTTTTTTCCGTGTTGTCTTTCTCTCATCCAATGATTTCATTCACCTTTTATCTTCGATTTCTTCTTTCTTTCTCTGTTTTAATCCTTTCTATTTTACTTCATTCCTTTCATTCTTTTTTTCCGTGTTGTCTTTCTCTCATCCAATGATTTCATTCACCTTTTATCTTCGATTTCTTCTTTCTTTCTCTGTTTTGATCCTTTCTATTTTACTTCATTCCTTTCATTCTTTTTTTCCGTGTTGT
>OY744534.1:77194587-77196240 GCA_963556195.1 Sepiola atlantica
CGAAATTAAATGATTTAATATGTAGTTAAATGACACGAAATGCCACAAAATTTGATATTTAAAATGACGTGAAATGACACGGAATGAGAAGAAATTTGATTATTATAAATGTAGTTACAAATGACACGAAATGTAATATTAAAAAAAGATGTTAAATGAAACGAAATGACACGAAATGACACGAAATGTAATATTCAAAAAGGTTCTTAAATGAAACGGAATGACACGAAATGACAGACAATTGAATGATTTAAAATGCAGTTAAATGACACGAAACTTATTGTTATATTAAATTGTAGTTTAATGACACGGAATGTCACGAAATTAGACGAATAAATAAATACATTGAAACACATTGTTAGGAAATCAACCGTATATCTTATCAAATATCGCTTTCACAATACACATGACATAAAAAATACAATACGGCATGTTTATAGTATCTATTTACTGCCCCCCCCCCCCCCCCACCTCCCTCACGAGGACAGATTTAGACAGAAGGGAATCCAAATCCTCTAAAATAGGCAACTCTGGATTGAGGGAATTAAAAAAAAAATATGCCTCAGTTTAGAAAGAACTCGTATTCGCTGACTGAGTTCAGAACAGATATTACACTTTCACAGCTCGAAAACCGAGCACTAATATATATATATATATATATATATATATATATATATATATATATATATATATATATATAAGATGCATGAAAAAGACAAAAGGAAAAGAAATTAAACTCAGGAAAAACAATTTTTTTTCTGAAGACGTTCGTTGATCCGAACGAAACCGGTGAATCTCTCATTTTTTCCGATGATTTCTCTTTGTTTTTCCTTTTGTCTTTTTCATATACATATATATATATATATATATATATATATATATATATATATATATATATATATATATATATATATATAAGACAAGTAACAGATGAGAATAAAGATTGTAAAATACAATATCTATTACGTTCTCAGTTGCTCAAAACAAGCTGTTTCAAATAAAATACACTTTATTTTCTCTTCCTTAAGCCATGACTTTTCAAGAAATGAAATGTTATCGTCAGTTCGTAGGGGAATTACCAAAAGTATATATATGTATATATATATATATATATATATATATATATATATATATATATATATATATATATATATATATATGCATTGAAGTGATGTGGCTATAGGTGTGGATTGTGTGTTCGGCATGCCGGGTTCGCGTACCGTAATGGTTTTTGTACCATTTTTTTTTATTAATTCATTAGGAAAGGTTTGACTCCATATATATGGATCTCAAGTCTTGTTTGTGCAACTAGACTAGGAGACGGAAACTACGAAGTAACACCAGTCTTTCTCTGTTTATCCTGACATTGTTTCGAGTTGTCGTGGACTTCTGCTTGCCACGGGACTCAAGCAGGAGAGATGTGTTTGGAGATTGCACACTCGCTACACTTTCAGCTCCCAGCGCAGGGCGTAGCCATTGTTTCTCGAGACTTAAAGGATGCCTAAAAATACATATTGGTATTTCCATCTGGCAAAACCCGCAATTGCCTCCACCGTAGACGAACAATAAAAAAAACAAAACAAAAAACACAGCAACAACAAAAAAGGAAAAAAAAACATGTGCAAGTCCACGAAGACCTGGTTTGCGTCACGG
>OY744534.1:77196440-77206440 GCA_963556195.1 Sepiola atlantica
CGACCGGTCGCTGTCAGCAAAAACACAAATCCCCTTTTAACGACAGGGGTGAGAATACTAAGTCAGTTACAATAATAGTTGAATTGAACGGAGACTATTGTAAAAATCTGAGGAGAGATGCTGTCACTCAGATTCCAGGTAAATCTAGCGGTGGGTATCAGCGAGTAAAACTTTGGTAACGACTGATTTGAGATGTTGAAGTGAGTAATACAATAGCACCCTGCTAGACTACTGTGGAAAGTCCTGGTATAATAGGTAGACCTGTTGTTACTTAAAATTAGATTACTACCGGTATATATATATATCAGGACCGGCGGGACAGTTTATAAAAGTGGGGGGGGGGGGCTCTCTTAAAAAGTGGGGGGGGGGGGGCGGTTAAACACATGCATATAACTTCATTATTGATGACCGTAAAGTGGGGGGGGGCCAAGCCAAAAAGTGGAGGGGCTTGAGCCCCCCTTGCCCCCCCCCGGTGCCGCCGTCGATGTATATATATATATATATATATATATATATATATATATATATATATATATATATATATATATACATACTTTCAATACTTTATGTTTACCGACCACTTACAATTTCAGCTCGATTATTGTCAACCAGTAACAACAGAGCATATATAAGTAAGCAAAGTTCATTTATATTCCAAAAGTCAATATTTTATTTTTCTTACAAAACATTTTCAAAACAGATACATTTTATTTTCATACTTATTTTTCACTAAAATGTATCTGTTTTGAAAATGTTTTGTAAGAAAAATAAAATCTTGGCTTTTGGAATATAAATGAACTTTGCTGACTTATATATATATATATATATATATATATATATATATATATATATATATATATATATATATATATATATATTAAAATAAATAAATAAATAAATAAATAAATAAATAATCATAATAATAATAATAATAATAATAATAATAATAATAATAATAATAATAATAATAATAATAATAAAAAAATAAAAAAAACAAAAGAATAAAATTTCTCCGTCCCAGCAGTCTAGAAGGTGAAAATCATGGAGGCAGACAAACGAAGCAAATACACGTAACTGAACAGAGAACTAACAAGAATCTAAAAGATGAAGAAAATCACTGTAATACCAATAATTGTAGGAGCACTAGGAGCAGTCACGACAAATCTGGAAAAAAAAAACTAGGAGAAATCCGAATCAAAGACTATATCATGCACGGCAATTATTACAACAGCCAAATTCCTAAGAAAAGTCCTCGAATGCGGAAACCAGCCCACATAAACTACGAACGCTAACCAGGCACATAAAAGTTGCAGTAGAAATAAAACAGAACAATAGACAGAAAACCAGGTGAACCCGAGGGAACTGAAACTCCAAGAAATCTAATAAACTCCCCCCCCCCCCCCCCAAAAAAAAAAGAAAAACACGTGATGACACCAGCTTCGGCTGATACCACACAAAATTGTCATGAAGGGTCAAGAAGGATGGAAAGATCGAGAAGGGAAAGCACTAACTAGACCTATACTGGAAATGAAAGAGAAGATAGGTAAAGAATACCTCAGAAGAGCAAGAAAACTCTTAGAAACTAAGTTATATAGTATAAATCTAGTAAAAGGAATAGACACCTGGTCAGTATCACTAGTAAGAGACTCTGGACGCTTCATAGGCGGGACAAAAGAAGAACTTAGGCTTTTATTTGGTTTGGTTGTTTTGTTTTACGGCATATCAACCCTTTTCAAGTTATTTAATGCCGAATCCGGTCATTTTGTTAAAGGTTTGTATGCTTCAAGTTCTTTATATATTTAAGTATTTATTCATGGTGTTTGTTTTTGGTTGTTTTGTAGGGGGGAAATGTTATTTTTTGTTTTTGACTTTGCAGAACATGATTGAGTTTTGCAAAGGCAAAGGAAAAAATAATAACATCAATGTTTGGTGCATTTTTGGTCAGGAACCCAGTTTCTTCAGACCACCTGATCCGGTAGCACCAGAAGAACTAAGGCATCTTGACCAGAAGACTAGGAAGCTAATGACCATGGCCAATGCACTTCACCCGAAAGATGAAACTAATCAATTTAACGTGAAGAGGACTGGTAAGTATAAAAGATTGCGTGGAAGAAACAAAAAATGAATCGGAAAAATAAATAACTCAGAACCCAGAAAGATACAAAAAGACGAGAAAGGGAAAATGGAAAGAGAAAAAGCTACATGGACGATTCATAATAATGACAAGAGAAGAGACTCACAAAAACACCTGGACATGGCTACGAAAAGATCACATAGATAGAGAAACGAAATCACTACTGACAGCCGCACAGAACAACACGATTAGAACCAACTATATCAAAGCTAAGAGACAAAACCAACGGAAACAGTAAATGTAGACTCTGTGGACAGAGAGACGAGACAATGACTCACATATTAAATGAATGCAATCGTCTGCACTTTGAACATGCAGACAAATAGTATTATTTACTTCCTCTTCAAGAGGTTAGGCACAAGGTCAGTTTTATCTTAATCACACAAGGTAAGATGTGACCCAAGGTCGGGTCGGGAAAGTGGGGCTTGAAAAGCCAGCGCCCGAGAAGGTGAGCACTCTGGCCATTAAAAATTGCCTGGGCATCCCCGTCGGCATTCTCCGGTAGGGGCGCCTCAGGCAGTAAGCAATAAACTTACTCCTCCCCAAAGAGGGGAGGCAAAGCCTTGGAGGGTGGACCTCCTAGAACTGCACAGGACAATTAGTACATACACAAACCAAAGACAGTATTGGAAAATGAAAATCACAAACTCCTCTGGAGCAAAGAGACCAGACGTGATAATAGTGAACAAAAAGAAGAAAAAAATTGCCAAATCGTAGATTTGGCTCGGCGAAGACCAAGGAGACAGAAAAACAAAGCAAATATACGGAACTCTACAGAGAACTAAAAGGAATATGGAACATTAAGAAAAGCACCATAATACCAATAATCGTAAGAGAACTAGGAACAATCCCGGAAAAAAAGACTAGGAGAAATTGCAGTAAAAGTGATGATTGAGATCATACAACGAATGGCAATGATGAAAACAGCTGGAATCTTAAGGAAAAATCCTTGAATGCGGAAACCAACCAACGTACGTAAATCTGACACAGATAATTTCAAATAGAATCGAAAATAATTTAGAAAGAATATTACAAGAGCCCAAGCGAAGTGAAAACTGTCAGAAATCCAATAAACTACCCCCCCCCCCCAAAAAAAAACTTCCCAGTCATACACACATACATGTCGTGACACCAGCCACGGCTTGTACCACACAAAACTGCCGTGAAAGGCCATGGAGAATAAAAAAAGATCGAGGAGAAAGAGCACCGACCATACCTCCACTGGAAGGATGCAAAGAGCACTGGAACCTTACAGAAGCTTATTACCACCCGAATTCCAAAGAAGACCAACGGTCGTTGCTAGCGAGAAATCGATGGTAAATGGTTGTTGTGATAAGGCAAAGTGATTCGCAATGGTTCTTGAAAAAGGTGGAGAATGCTCGAAATCTGGAGAGACTTGTTGTCACTCGAACTCCAGGGAAACCTATTTATTATTGCCAGTGAGCAATTACTGATACGTCCTTGTGCGAAGACTCCTAGTGAGTTAATAATAATAAGTAGCAAAAAACAAAACAAAAAGGAGCTAGAAATACTGATTAGTATTTCTAGCTCCTTTTTTTTTATTATTACTAAAACGTAACCCTAACCCTAACTCTAAGCCTAACCCTAAAACCTTCAGCCAAGATATAGGAATGCAATTCGGAATGGAAAAATGTGCACGGCATTAGATGAAGAAGAAAACACGCAAACAAACGGAAGGCATAGAATTAATCAAATTAAATCAAATGTATTCGGCAAAAAATAGCATAGTGCAACAAGCCATGCAGAGACAGGTCGAAGTTATTTACAACCAAATTCAGTCCGAATGTTTGTCTAAGGCAGCTTTAAACCTGGATATGGTATTCATAGTCACGACCTGCTCTGCCAGGTTGTTCCACGGAACAGAAATACGAACAGAGAATGCTGCATTTCTTCTATTGAACCGAAAGCGGTACATCTTTTACGAGTTAGGGTTAGCGTTAGGGTTAGTGTTAGGGTTAGGGTTAGGGTTAGTGTTAGTGTTAGTGTTAGGGTTAGGGTTAGGGTTAGTGTTAGGGTGTCCGGAGAGAGTACGATTTGGCGTTGGGGTGAAAAACTCCCCAAAAGATAGATTTACATCCCCGTTGATGATTTTGCACGTCAGAATCAAGTCTCCTCGCATCCCCCGCTGCTCAAGTGAGAATAGATTTAGTCTTTGGAGCCGCTCTTTGTAGATAAGCGTGGAGAGTCCTGTCATCACCCTAGCTGCCAACCCTCGAACACGTTCACTCAACCAAGAGGAGACGAGGGTGCTTGGTGAACGCTATATCTATAAATACCTGGGCATTCTTGAAGCAGACACCATCAAATTAACAGAAATGAAAAGGATGGTCAAAAAGAATACCTGAGCAGAACTAGACAGCTTCTTGAAACTAAATTCAATGGTAGAACACTTAATAAAATGAATGAATACTTGAGCAGTATCTGTATTAAGATAATTCGGACAAAAGTAAACATCAGATATTTGGGTATAAAAACCAAGAAACTAATGATGATGCACCAGGCACTGCACTCGACTCCATATAAAAAGGAAAGAAAGAAATGGATTTACTTTTACAAACGACTCACCACTTATCAAGGCCCGAAGGCCACTCGAGGATAAGGGTTTTTGGGTTGGGCAGATAGACGGTGGGACACCGAGGGGGATTTGTAACGATGGTTTTGACTGGTAGAAAAAAATGATTGTTTAAGAGGACGGCTCAACAAGAATTTGTGTATGTTGGACTTGAAAACGGTAATGCATCCGGGAAGCAGCCTCGTCGTACTGTGTTCCACCGACGGGCAGTTCTAGGAAAGAAACTTTTCTTATGGAAGTTTCGCTTAATTCTAGGTACATAGGAGAGAAAAGGGAATTTATTGACAGTGGTTGTAGCTAGACGAGTTTTTGTTGTGAATGTTTTGCAGTGGAGGGGGGGGGACCATAGATTGAAGCTCAGTCGAGCACCTGCCATGAAATTAACGATAGAGCAGAGAAAGACTAGCAACGTCAGTTCTGTGGAAAAGGGGCTGTAGGATGGAGAAGAGAACAGGAAAGTTGAAATCAAATAACACCACGTAAACAGAACTAGAAATATAGAAATAGCATTGCGAGAAACCGACAGAACTGAAACTGTCTGGGTTGACATGAAAGAAGATCCCATAATATGGCAGCCCCTCCTTCTAAAAAAAGACAGTGGAATCAGCATCGGTTGGTACCACAGAAAATTGCCGTGAAGGGGTGAAGGGGTAGGGGGAGGGAAAAATTGGGAGGGAGACTATCAACCAGACCACCACTGGAAGGGCAGGGAGAGTATTGCAATTTGGGGGAGGCTTACTGCCATTCAGATTCCAGAGAAAGCGAACGGTCGTCATCAGTGGCAAACAGCTGTTGCGAGAACGCAAAAATGTTTTGCAACGGTGATCGAAGGAAGCAGGAAATACCGAAAATCTAGGAAGACTTGTTGTCACTCAGACTCCAGGAAATATCACCTGTTTTTACTAGTCAACGATCGCCGGTAATGACTCGTGTGAGAACTCAAGTAAGTAGTAAATAATAATAATAATAATAATAATAATAATAATAATAATAATAATAATAATAATAATAATAATATTATTATTATTATTATTATTACCAGCGAGAAATCAATGGTAAGCGGCTGTTGCGATACCGCAAGGTCATTTGCTGTGATTATCGAAAAGAGGTATAGAGTACTGGAAATCTGGGGAGGCTTGTTGTCACTCAGACTCCAGGGAACACCACCGGTTGTTGTCGATAAGCAAGCACTGACGATGACCTGTGTGATAACTCCGAGTGAATACAAATTATAATAATAATAATAAAAATAATAAAAAAAATAATAATAATAATTATTATTATTATTTTTATTATTATTAATTAATTAATAAATTAATAATACCACATAACCAAAGAAAGCTAACCAACCACGCGTAAGGTGAAATAGAACAAAAATATAGAGAGTACGCCAAACGAGCCCAAGGGAACTGAAACTGCACCAAATCCTATACCCCCCTCCTGCAAAATAACGGGCATGCACACAAACACACACATGTGGTGGCATCAGTCTCGACCGGTATCACACAAAATGATCGTGGAGGACCAAAGGACCACGTAGGAAAAGCACCAACCAGACTTCCACTAAAAGGATGCGGAAAGTACGGGAACCTTGCAGTGGGTTATTGCCACTCAAACTCCAGAGAAAACCAATGGTCATTGCCAGCGATATGTCAATGGTAAACGGCTATTGCGGTAAGGCAAAATGATTTGCAACGGTAATCGAAAGAGGCGGAGAATTCTGGAAATCTGTGGGGACTTGGTGTCACTCAGACTCCAGGAAACTCAACTGGTTACTACCAGTTAACAATTACTGATAATGACTTGTGTGAACACCCCTGGGCTATTAGGGAGACTTGTTGCTGCTCAGATTCAAGGGAAAACCACTGGCCGATATAAGGGAGAAATTGAGGTGTAATAATACTAAAATGGAACAGATAGTATTTTTTAAAAAACTTTTATTTATACCAAACAAATCAATATTATCACTGTGGTAGGGAGCAGACTTATAAGTGGGCAACCTGGGTAGGGAGTTGGGCAGCAAGATGTTTGTTCACATTACATTTAAATTTCTGCATGTTGATACTGTCGGAGAAACAGGGGGCAGGAAGGGAATTAAAAACTTTCAATCCGGTGAGATATGCTGTCATTCAGACTCCATCCATCCACCGATTGTTAGTGAGAAATTTACTCGGAACGACTGCGTGGACTCAATGTGTTTAATAATAATAATAATAATAATAATAATAATAATAATGATAATAATAATAATAATAATAATAATAATAATAATAATAATAATAATAATAAAATCCAAACGCGAAAGTCTTACATATTAAGACGAACCCAAAAGATCCGAAACTACCTAAGTTAAGTCTGGGGATATGTAAGTAAAATCCTACAACTCGACCATTCTCCACCCAATCAGTGGCCCCACAATCGGTAGGTACAACGACACGAAGGGGCTGAGAAAGGATGCCAAGAACGAGGAGGGATAGAACCGTCCAGATCGCAACGGAAAGAGGAGGAAAAGTACTGGAATAACGAGTAAAATTACTTTCACTCCAGAAAAGAAGACATCAGAGATAAATTAATAACGGCTGGTGCGAGAATGCAATGGAACAGTGAGTACCGGAATATTTGTGGAGACTTGCATTCACCCAGATTCCAGGGGAATCCACATGATTTTATTAGCAAAAACTCATTGGGAAAAACTGGTGTTAGAATTTCAAGTGAATAATAATATTAACAATTATATTAATAATAAATTGGCACCTTATTTCCACTCAAATCCAAGAATAGACCAATAGTCGTTGCCAGCGAGAAATCAATGGTAAGTGGCTGTTGCGATAACGAAAAATCACTTGAAATGGTCATCGAAAGAGGTGGAGAGTACTGGAAATCCGAAGAGACTTGTAGTCACTCAGACTCCAGGGAACACCAGCAGTTATTATCAGTGAGGAATCACTTATGATGACCTGTGTGAGAACTCCTAGTGAGTTAATAATAATAATAATAATAATAATAATAATAATAATAATAATAATAATAATAATAATGCACGGAACTTGCCAGATAATTGAACGGAATATGGAACATGAAGAAAGTCAATATAATACCAATAATCATAGGAGCACTAGGAACACTTCCGAAAAACCTGAACAACAGACTTGTAGAAATTGGAATCAAAGGGAAGATTGAGACTATATAACGGACGACAATGAATTAAAAAAAAAACAGTCGACATCTTAAGGAAAATCCTCGAATGCGGAAACCAACCTACAAAAACCAACGAACGCTTACCAGGTACAGGTAAGTTGAAATAGAAGTAAAACAAACAAAAAAATTTAAAGAACATGCACGAACCCAAGAGAACTGAAACTACAAGAAATATATAAACTGCCCCCCCCCCTCCGCAATAAATTAAACGCACATATATGATGTAGTTTCACCAGCCTCGGCTGGTACCACAAAAAATAGGAATGAAGGGTCAAAGAGGATGGAAAGACCTAGGAGGAAAAGCACCAACCAGACCTCCACTGGAAGGGCACGGAGTGTACTGGGAACTTTGGGAGGCTTGTTGCCACTCATATTCCAACGAAGACCAATGGTCATCGCCATCAAGGAATCAATTGTAAACGACTGTTACGATAACGCAAAATGATTTGCAATTTGGGGAGACTTGTTGTCACTCAGACTCTAGGGAACACCACTGGTTATTGTCAGTGAGCAATCACTGATAATGACTTGTGTGAATCAAGTTCCAGGTAAAGCCAATGCCCGGTAGCGGTAAGGAATTAATGGTAAACGGTTGTTGCGAGAACACAAAGAGATTTGCAATGGTTACCGAAACAAGCGGAGAGTTCTGAAATCTTATTGCCACACAGACTCAAAGAAACACCACCTGTTGTTGGCAGTGAGCGATCACTGAAATTTGCCGTGTGAGAACTCCAAGTGAGTAAAATAATAATAATAATAATAACAATATTTTTTTAAATACTAATAAATCTGCTAAATCGTATATTTCGCCGTCCCAGCGTTCACAGAATGAAAATCAAGGAAGCAAATGCACGGAACTTGCCAGGGAACTGAAACGAATATGGAACACGAAGAAAATCACTATGCAGTAATACCAATAATCGTAGGAACACTAGGAACAGTCCCGAAAACACTGAAAAAATAAGTAGGAGAACTTGGAATAAAAGGGAAGTTTGAGACCATGCAACGAACGGCTATGATAAAAAAAAAAGCCGAAATCTTACGGAAAATCTTTGAATGCGGAAACCAACCAACATAACAAACACGAAGCTACCACAGACGATTTTAACTGGAAAAATAACCAAACATATAGAAAGAAGAACACACGAGCTCAAGGAAAGTGTAAACGGCAAGAATTACATACCCCCTCCCCCTTTTGCATAAAAAAATTAAGTCATACACACATGCTATGATGACAGCAGTCTCGGTTGTTACCACACGAACCTGTCGTGAAGGGCCAAGGAGGATAAAAAAGACCGAAGATGGAAAGCACCGATCAGATTTCCATTGGAAGAGCACAAAGAGTACTGGAACATTGGAGAGACTTAATGCCACTCGAGATTCCAGAGAAGACCAACGGTCGTTGTTGGCGAGGAATCAATCGGCTGTTGCGATAATGCAAAGTGATTTGCATTGCCTATCGAAAGAGGTGGAGAGTGCTGGTATTCTGAGGAGACTTGTGGTCACCCAGATTCCAGGGAACGGCATTGGTTATAGCCAGTGAACAATCGCTGGTTTTATTTATCTTCCTCCCACAAGGTAAGATGTGACACAAGGTCGGCAAAGTGGGATTTGAAAAACCAGCGCTCGAGAATTTGAGCACTCTGATCATTTAAAAATTGCCTGGGCAGCCCCGTCGGCATTCCCCGGTAGGGGCGCCTCAGGCGATTAGCAATAAACTAACCTCTTCTCAAAGGGTGAGAAGGCAAAGCCTGGGAGAGTGGACCTCCTAGAACTGCACAGGACAGGGGTGCAGTATCCATCGGAACAGATACTACACTTTGATATTGGCCAAAAAGGCCAAGAAAATCGCTGGTATTGACTTGTGAGAAAACTCCTAGTGAGTGTAATAATAATAATAATAATAATAATAATAATAATAATAATAATAATAATAATAATAATAATAATAACCCCCCCCCCCACACACACACACAAAAAAAAATCGCAGAGGCAATAAAATCAGTCGGTATTACAGAAAATGGCCGTGGAGTGTCTGAGACGATGGAAAGCACGAGGAGGGATAGTACCATCCA
>OY744534.1:77211440-77233940 GCA_963556195.1 Sepiola atlantica
ATATATATATATTTATATATTTATATATATATATATATATATATATATTTATATATATATATATATATATATATTTAGTATACATTTTAATTTATACAAACATTATTGGTTACATATGTGCATACATGTTTCGGTTGTATTCTTCCCAGAGAGTCAATGTTTTCAGACCAAAGAAAACGAGGAAGTCTGGAATTCAACGATTTACATCTACAGAAACTAATATAATACAGTTACTATATATATATATATATATATATATATATATATATATATATATATATATATATAATAAATGTATATATGTATATATATGTATATATATTCCATTCTATTAATTCATATATATATAATATAATATAATCAGGACCGGCGACACAGTTATAAAAGTGGGGGGGGGGCTCTTCTAAAAAGTGGGGGGGCCGGTTAAACACATGCATATATAACTTCATTATTGATGACCGTAAAGTGGGGGGGGGGGCCAAGTCAAAAGGTGGGGGCTGTAAAAAGGTAGAAAGTATATGCAAAAGCATATATGTTCTCACATCTCTCTCTTTCTCTCTATATATACATATATTATAAGGTGGTATAATATATTGTGTATAGATTTTCAGAATTTACTTCAACAGTCCTCAATACGTTAGTAGAGCTTAGCAGTACGCCTGGCGATTCCCTGCGGGGATGAAACGCGGACGCCATAAATATATATAAATATATGTACTGATGGACGGTTGTGTGTATCGGCTTTTTGGCCGGCTCAGAGATTTTGACTGACGCTCGTGTACAGCGTTCCATGACTTCTGAGACAGCGGTCTATAGTACTTAAAAACATTACACGATGGAATATCAAAAACACCTAATTCTTTTTAAATACTATATATATATATATATATATATATATATATATATATATATATATATATATATATATATATATATATATATATATATATATATATATATATATATATATATATCAGGACCGGAGAGATAGTTATAAAAGTGGGGGCTCCCTTAAAAAGTGGTGGGGGTGGGGCGGTTAAACACATGCATATATAACTTCATTATTGATGACCGTAAAGTAGGGGGGGGCAAGTCAAAATGGGGGGGGGCTTGATCCTCCATCCTGCCCCCCCATGTATATATATATATATATATATATATATATATATATATATATATATATATATATATATATATAGTGTATAACAGAAACAAAATTAAACTAATTATTTATTACAAAAGATTTACAACTCAAAACCTCTTAGTAAAACAACCTCTCTCCAACCCCCAAAACACTAGAAAGAACCAATGTAGTATATAAATGTAAATCCCCTTTCGGAGGATGTACCTCTCAAAATAATAATAGCTACATTGGTTTTACAACAACCACCCTATCCCGTCGCCTCACCATGCACCTCGTCAATTCCAGCTCAATCCACAAACACCTACAAATGCACAATTGCCCTCAATCAGAATTAAGACACATTTTAGTAAGTAACACCAAAATAATACATTCTGAGACAAACTTTAAAAAATTAAAAATACTCGAGGCCTTATAGATTAAAGCACAACAAGCTAAAATTAATAATATTACATACGAGACCAGCAAAACCATTTTAAAATGCCTATCATAGTTTAGCGACACCACTCAATTCAAATTATAAAAATAAGAACATTCTATTAACTTAATTATTACCTATCTCCCCTTTTTTCCTTCTCCATAATTATTCCAACAAACTAAAATAAATCAGCTATTACTTTAAATATTAAAAAATAAAAAATAAAAAAATACATAAATGAATTAAAGATTCAATTCATCCGTCTCATTTCAACAATGTAGACGTTCGTTTTTGCGTTCACGGCTTGCCGTAGTATTTTAAAAACTTTCATTCTTTCACCCTCTTTTAGTCATTTTTTACCATTTTATACCATCAAACACCTGATGATGATTCCAGAAGGAGTCGAAAACGTTCGTGTAACATACGGTTCATTTATTAATTCATTCGATGTCAACTTAAAAAAAATCATTCGACGAATTGAAAAGATAAAAAAGGACTAACAAAACAGAAGAGTTCTGTTGTTTTTAACAACACTTGTATTAATGAAAAAATACTGCCTACATACACACACACAATATATATATATATATATATATATATATATATATATATATATATATATATATATATATATATATATATATATATATATATATATGAAGAGTCCGAACGCAAAACGCGATAAATCCAATTCGTTTAAATTGAGACAGTAAACAATAAAAACACCAATATATTAAATCTAGACTTCAAATTAAAACTGATTTTAATTGAAATCAAAAGGAAATTATTTTGGTATCATATTATGTAACACATAGTTTTGGGTGTCGTCGAGTGTTGAAATGCAACACTTTTTGTAGGGACAGTTTCGTGATTTTCAAAATGGCGTTTACCGCGTTTTGCATTCGAACTCTTCATATATATATATATATATATATATATATATATATATATATATATATATATATATATATATATATATATATATATCAGGCCCGGCGGGACAGTTATAAAAGTGGGGGGAGGGCTCTCCTAAAAAGTGGGGGGCCCGGTTAAACACATGCATATATAACTTCATTATTGATGACCGTAAAGTGGGGGGGGGGTCCAAGTCAAAAAGTGTGTGTGTGTGAGTGGGTGGGGGGTTGAGCCCCCCCCCCCGGTGCCGCCGTCCATGTATATAAATAATGATAGTATATATTTTCGGAACTGACATGCACGTCAAGACAAAAAATAAATTATTAAAGACCGTTTGAAATGAGGCTTATACAAAATTGAAAATGTCTAGTTTTTACATAAAAGCTGTATTTTATTTTCAATTATTATAAAAACAGTACATTTTTTTTATAAAGATCCAAGGGTCGTCCAAAAATGTCAAAAATAACGAAGAAAAACAACAAATGATGCTTCCTTCGCCAGTGTTCGCACTCGCTATTCATCTAGATTTACTTAATAAAATATTCATATAGAATCATAGATTTACGTCAGTTTTCATACATAAATTATCATTTCCCACGTTGACTCTTTATTATCGAATGGAGGATCTCTTTCCAAATTCATCTGAGGCGGCGGGGTCAGTGTGAGGTGTCTGTCTGACTTGCTATTTGCTTTCTCGCTCCCCCTCATAACTTGAAATTGTTTGTCCGGGGGCGAGAAAAAAACAAACATTTTTACGCTCTAACTTATGTGGGATGAGATGAAACACACACACACACACACACATATATATATATATATATATATATATATATATATATATATATATATATATATATATATATATATATATAAATATATATATATAGTAAGTTACTACCTTGCTCTACTTACGTATCGAGCACTTTTGAAGTAAATACTGAAACTGATACATAAAAAATTATATCTCCTTATAATATTTTATGTGGATACATGAAGTACTAATATATATATATATATATATATATATATATATATATACACATATATATTTATATATATATATATATATATATATATATATATATATATATACATATATATATACACACACACACACATATATATACACATATATATATACACACCCATATATATACACATACACACACACACACACACATATATATATATATATATATATATATATATATATATATATGTATATATATATATATATACAACGACAACATCTATACTATATTTGTAGTGTATGTCTCTCCGTCTGTGAAATAGAAAACTTCAAATAAAAAAAAAGCGCTGTGCCAAAATCAAACAGAACATTTATTAAGTCAAATATTTCGAGGAATCCAGGGGTGTTATTCATTTCATGGGGTTGTACACACACAACACTCTGTCTGTCTGTCTGTCCGTCTTTACGTTACACCAGTCCCCTTCTCCCTTCTTCCACACCGAAACACCACCCCCCACACACACATATCCATTACAATAATAACCATTTAAAAGGTATTATCTTAGCACTTTTAATTGTTTATTATTGTTATAAAGCACTATCTGAGCTTTTTGAGTGTACAATGTCTTGATTCGGGTCTGTTTCGATTTTGAAAAGTTAATTCCCATGCTGTTCTCTCTTTATCTCTCTCTCTCTCTATCTATCTATCTATCTATCTATCTATCTATCTATCTATCTATCTATCTATCTATATATATATATATATATATATATATATATGTGTGTGTGTGTGTGTATTCTCTCTATATAAATATATAATATATATATATATGTTAAATATATATATATATATATATATATGTGTGTGTGTGTGTGTATTCTCTCTATATACATATATATATATATTATATATATATATATATTATAAATATATATATATATATATATTTATATTTATATACATATATATAGAAAGAGAGAAATAGAGGGTTTTAAGAGAGAGAGGAAGGGATAGAGAGGGAGTTGTATCAGTTGAACAAGTAGCTATATTTATACAAAATAGTGCTCAATAGAAAATTGGATCTATGTTTGCAATGCGTAAAACCGGCAGTCAACTGATGATTATAACTCCTTAAGAACTTTTTCAAATAGAAAATATATCTGAAGAGAGCAAGCACGAAAGCTCGAAACGCGTTATAAAATGATAAAATGATGAAATGACTAACAATTGTTGAAAAAAGTTTTTTATAGATGTTGGTAGCCTCCCTTCTTTAAATATATATATATATATATATATATATATATATATATATATATATATATATATATATATACTAACTTGTTTTTTCTTTCGACTTTCTTCGTGTATATATATATATATGCCAGCAGTGCAGTGCGAGAAACACATGCACACACATATATACATTTATTTAAATAATACATTATTTTATATTAGATCCGATCGTGATATAGAGATGCTTGATATTGGGGATAGATTGCGTATATATATATATATATATAGAGAGAGAGAGAGAGAACACGTAGTTTTATTGTCTTTTAAAGTTTTGCACCTATATATGTATATATATATATATAAACAATAATATTTTTATAAATAAATATTAAATATTTAAATACCTAGAGACATCGATGTTTCATGCTAACGCAATCTTCAGTCTAGGAACCAATTCCCAACGGTCGGCGGGCGCGAACCCCGAACACAAATCACCATTGATTAGTAGTCGAAGATCTTACCCGCAGGCCATTGTCAACTAGTTAGTAAATAGAGAAGAACTTTAACTGTAAATAGCGGAATTCGGCGACTACTTACCAAGCAGATAAGAGTGATCTACGAAACGAATATATATATATATATATATATATATATATATATATATATATATATATATATATATATATATATATATATATATATATATATATATATATATATATATATATATATATATATATATATATATATATCATGGATTCTCCCGTCGATTTCGACGTATGAGGTCTTTACAACTTAAAATTTGTTTAGTCTACGATGGATGTAGCATGCTTACATTTACTCAATCCAATCGTAAATGGAATTTGAGTCCTGCGAGAGATTTGCAAACCAGCCCACAATGGATGTAAGAAGGAATATCTTGAGAAAAATCGGCTGGGATACTTGTAGATGTTTTCGTTCTTTCGCGTCTTTCGCGCTGTTGATCAATGGCAGTTACAGAGAACCGCCTGATGCCCCTCTGGCAGTCAGGTCGCCATTCCTTCCGTCGAGAAGCAAACTGTTCAAAATCACGATAAGCAATATTGATAGATGTCAAATTCATCTTCAACTTGTCCTTAAAGCGAAGCAGCGGTCGACCCACATTTCGCCTTCCACTGTTGAGCTCGCCGTACATCAGTTGCTTTGGTATTCTATCATCTTCCATACGTAAGACATGCCCAACGCAGTTGTGATTGCATCAAAAAGCTTTCAATTCCGCCAATACCGCAGCATGTAAATAGGTCCGCATTAGACATCCGATTTCTTAGGGTGACACCACAAATCGTTCTAAGGCAATTTTTGGGAAATACATCAAGCTTCTGAATGTGGCTGCGATAGACTGTCCATGATTCCGATCCATAAAGCAGTGATGTTAGCACAACTGCTCTATACACAAGTACTTTTGTTCTCAAACTTATCCGCCTGTTCTTTCCATAACCGATGACGCAGTTTTCCAAAGGCAGTGGTTGCTTTCGCAATTCGGTTAAAGATTTCGTCATCAAGGGAGGCACTCCAATTTATCTTACTCCCAAGATAAGTGAAGTTTTTCACATATTTCAGATCTTTACCGTCCACTTGGATTGGAATATCTGGAAAACAGTGTACTGGTGGTCGTTGCTTTACTGGTGGCCGTTGCTTCACACCCTGAACTTGTTTAGGCATGAGGCGAGGTTGGTGAATCACTTCTGTTTTCTTGATGCTGATTGTCAGACCAAAAGCTTTGCAAGCAGTCAAAAACCTGTCCACAAGCAGTTGCGCTTCCTCCCGAGATGTTGCACAAAGTGCAGCGTCATCTGCAAACAAAAGATCCCTGATGACAGTTTGTCGAAGAAGGGTCTTAGCTTTGAAACGTTGCTGGTTGAAGAGACCACCACTTGTTCTAAATTTAAACTTCACCCCAGTATCTATATCAGCGAAAGCATATCTCAACATAACTGAAAAGAACAAAGCAAATAGCACAGGTGCCATTACGCAACCCTGTTTGGTACCATTTGTCACACTGAAAGGTTCTGAAGACTCTCCATTTGAAACAACCGATGCCTTCATTCCATCATGGAAAGAAATAATTACATTCAGCACGTTGTCAGGTATTCCCAGCTTGTCCAACACTTTCCAGAGGGCTTCGCGGTTTACTGTGTCAAAGGCCTTTGTAAGGTCAATGAAAACCATATACAACTCCTCGTTCTTTTCCCGAACTTTCTCGGCAACCTGGCGGAGGGAAAAGATCATATCGACAGTACCCCGACCAGCACGGAAACCGCACTGAGATTCGGGATAGATATCATCAACAAGGTGTTTAATTATTCTGTTGAGAATAAGCCTTGCCAAGACCTTCCCTGCAATTGACAAAAGTGAGATGCCTCGATGGTTGTCACAGATGTTTCTATTGCCTTTATTCTTATACAAGTGTTGAATTAATGCATCTTTGAAATCCTGAGGGACATTTCCACCTTGCCAGATCTTCACAAAGAGACTGTGCAGCTTCTTCACTAGTGTCTGGCCACCGTACTTAAACACCTCAGGAGGTAAGGTGTCTTTCCCTGACCTTCTGCCTGACGACATTTGCCTAATAGCAACGAAAACTTCATGTATTGCTGGAAGGAAGGAGAGTTCAGGAATCTCAGGTCGTTCAGTGATAGATTAAAGTATTTCTTCATCAGTTGTGGAAGTATTGTTTAGGACCGCTTCGAAGTGCTCCTTCCAGCGATTCAATATATCCGCTCTATCATTTATCAGTGTGCCACTATTTGCAGATACGGGAGAAACGCCAGATTCGTGCGGTCCAAAAACTTTCTTAATACCTTCATAAAAAACTTTCAAGTCTTTTCTGTCAAATGCTTCTTGCATTAATTTGGCATGTGAGGGCCACCATGCCTCTTTCATCTGCCGTAATGCTTTCTGGACTTTACTCTTGCATTCCTTGTATAATTTCCTCTTTAGTGTTGAGTTCTTATCATCAATCCAGGTTTTATGAGCCTTATGCATTTCATTGATCAACTCCTGGGCCTCAACATTCTGGTCATCGAACCAGTCCTGACGCCTACGGACAGGTAACTCCAAAACCTCCAACGCAGATGTGTGAATTACGTCCCGCAAGGATTTCCAGGAAGATTCGATATCATCGGTTATCTCAACAGAATCCAATGAGCGATCAAGACGGGCCGACAGTGCTGCCCGCTGAACGGTATTCTTTGATGGTAGAATGTTTATCTGTTTAGTGACAGAGGAGCGTTTCACTCGTCTGTGCTGTAAACGAAAATACGTTTTACTTCGAAGCAAGGCATGATCTGAAAGATAGCAACTTGTATGGAACGAACGAGTGATACGAAAGTCCCCAAGGTCACGTCTCTTGGTGATGATGTAGTCAATCAAATGCCAATCCCTAGAACGAGGGTGCATCCATGTAGTCTTGTGGGAGTTTTTCTGCTGGAATACAGTGTTGGTAATGCACAGATTAAGCTCTCCACAAAGAGACAACAAACGAAGACCATTCCCATTCATACGACCAACGCCATGATGACCCAGAACACCACGCCATGATGTACTATCCACACCCACACGTGCATTAAAATCACCCAAAAGAATAAGTTTGTCCTTGTGTCGAACATTAGTGATAATTTCTCTTAGTTGCTGGTAAAAATCATTTTTATCCTGCTCTGGTCTGTTCAACGTGGGAGCATAACAACTAATTAAAATAGCACGGGTATCACATTCAAGATTAAAGGTTAATGTCATCAAGCGATCCGAAAACCACTTTGGAAGGGTCGGCAATGACTTTGCAAGATTGGACTTGATAGCAAATCCTACTCCAGAATGTCGAGGCTCCTCTGGGCCTTTGCCACTCCAGAAAAAGGTATAACCACCCTTTTCTTCTGTCAGTTGTGAATTTCCAGCCAGGCGAGTTTCACTAAGGGCGGCAATATCGATGTCAAACCTTTTAAGCTCAAGTGCGACAAGAGCCGTCCTACGTTCTGGCTGAGTATCATTGTCAAGTAGAGGACGGACATTCCAAGATCCAAAATGAAAGTTTTTACTTCTTCTGTTATTGGGACTGCATGTTGGATACCCAGACAGCTGCAGTTGGCTGCCAAGGGTAATGATGAGCAAGCATATGTTTAGGGCTCCTTTTATCGCCCCCTCCCCAGCATAGAGAAAGCAGTGCTATCCCTAAACAGGGCTGCTTTGTCACCGATAGAGGACACAGACTGCACAATTGCTCAAATGTTTGGTCAGAACGGCCATCACTCACCGGTCGCCAAAGTGTAGAGATTGAGCTAAGAACTTCCAGTAATATCCTTTACCTGTTCCCGTCGCCTTACCCTATCGCCTGTGGACTTTTTTTTGTGCAGGACTTTGGTATAAACTTAAGTTGTCAAGAAACCCACACAAAAGATTTGTTTATAGTGGTGAAAGCCTGTGTAAATACTATCCACACTTTTTGGACCTTTTCATAAACCCAAGTCGGTGCAGAAAAATCGCCACAGATTAAGCAAGAAAAGACCTCAGGTTTAACATCAGAGTTTTCCATCTCCTAGATACCTGTCTTAACAAAGACTAAGGGAGGTATCTTGCCCAGTGGTATTAACGCGCCCCCAGACACTATCCTGGGAATTTTCATAACCATGTACCATATATATATGTCTATACATATATAGATACAGACCACTACCCAGTGGCAGGGGGTTAGATTGGTGAGCGCCGGGACATATCTGCATGCCAGCAGGCCCTGCACACTGCACCTCTGGGGTTCTAACCTACTCCGAGATCTCTAGTCTATTAGCCTGGGGCCGCAAGGCGCCCAGTTACCATAGTGTACCACGGGGAGGTCAGACTAGAGTCGTGTCTGGGGATAAGCTATATACCAGCAGGGGAGACTTACTCACTCGGCTCCCTTTTCGCTCAGCTAGTGGGCTATCTGGCGGCTAAGCAAAGGGTAAGAGTAGGAAGCACATGCAACTACAAGTACGCTCCACTGTTGCACTAGACGCATCACGCAGACCTGTGGATAACTCCACCACACCACATATATATATACATATGAAAAAAAGAGAAAATTCCTAATCATCTTAAAAACAATCGTACGAGTAATCAATGTTGATATTGAATTCTTAGAACTGAAATAAATATAGTTATAAATTTATTTGTCTCAGTTTATTCTATGTATATACATATGTGTTTATATATTTATGCTCCTTCTTTTTCACACAAACATACACAGACGCCGAACAATATATATATATATATATATATATATATCTAAGCAAGCGTTGTTGAACATCACGGAACTTCCGCGTTTGTATATTTTCCTCGTGAGGTTCTCAAACCGTCGAGCCATCTTTCTGGTTTCAGGTGGCAATCCGTATAATACTTCACCGATAGTTTTTAATTCGGCCATTTTTATCGGTGAAGTATTATACGGATTGCCACCTGAAACCAGAAAGATGGCTCGACGGTTTGAGAACCTCACGAGGAAAATATACAAACGCGAAAGTTCCGTGATGTTCAACAACGCTTGCTTAGATAATGACTTGCTGCCTAAATATATATATATACATATATATATATATATATATATATATATATATATATATATATATATATATATATATATATATATATATATATGATTGTGAAAATACATGTTGTAGCATATGATTTCAGTACTTTGTTTACTAACCTCTTCCAATTTAAGCTCGATGATTGGCAACCAGTAACAACAGAGCATATATAAGTAAGCAAAGTTCATTTATATTCCAAAAGATAACATTTTATTTTTCTCACAAAACATTTTCAAAACAGGTACATTTTAATGCAAATTATTTTACGAATCGTTTCGATTAAAGTAAACCAACCAACATTATTATGTTAATATTGGATCCGTCCATCTCAAGCTCATCAGAAAGTACGTAAAGATTTGAAAAATCACACAACGAAGTGTGATATGATAGATAAACGTTCAAAAGGAAACTTTGAACTCACATTCGACACTCGGAAGTCCGCCATCTTGAAACTATTATATATATTTTTTATAGCCTAAAATCGGATACGTTTTAAACAGGCTTCGTATATATATATATATATATATATATATATATATATATATATATATATACGAAGCCTGTTCAAAACGTATCCGATTTTAGGCTAGAAAATATATATATAATAGTTTCAAAATGGCGGACTTCCGATGGTCGAATGTAATTTGAAAGTTATATATATATATATATATATATATATATATATATATATCATGGACGGGGAGGCAAGGGGCCTCAAGCCCCCCCCCCACTTTTTGATTCGCGCCCTCCCACTTTACAATCATCAAAAGAAACAAGATGGAAAAATTCTGTTTCCATCTATCTGAAAGCATTTTTCTTATCCCCTTTCTGAATATGTAGAAAGAAAAAGCCTTCGATTGCATTCAATTTTAAAAAAATTAACTTGAAGTCGGGGTGAATTATTCAGAACACATAATTCCTGTCAATTTTCCCCAAATATTTCAGAAAAATCATAATTTTTGAAAACGTTCTCATAATTTCTCACTGTGGGGACCTGGTGTACTACAAAATAGATTTTATACACATTATCATTAAAAGGAGATCAATCAAAAGGTATTAAGGAGTCAAACACAGTATTTTCTCGAAAATTCTTTATTATTCAAGGAAAATTTAAATTTTCCGGTATTTTAGTAAAGTTTTGCAGAAAATGTTCAATGAACGAACAAACAAAAGTAAACTTGTCAATAATACAATGAATCTATTTGAGCTTGTTTCATAGTTGAAGCAGTCGACTTGGTATGTCTGATTGACCTTGCTGTGTGTCCAGTTTCATCACAAATATTACAGTGGGGTCGTGGGCGTCGTGAAGCGATTTCAGGGTGAGACATTATTAACATTCGTCGAAGTATATCATGAATATTGTCCTTGATGGACAGTTGCCGAGACAATGCAGCTGGACCACTTAGGAAAGACCGAACGTGCTTGTTCCAAGACTCTACTGGACTCTCACTCCATTTTGCTATCGAGTTACCGTTATTCCACTTGAACTATGCCTACACATTTGATGGTAGCTCGGGATTATCATAATCCATGGTTTAGCCTTCTGATCGACGAAGGCAATTCTGAGATGAAGCATTATCTCGATGCCCAAGGTTTTCAATGCTTTCACATGCACACATTTGTTTGTGACAGACTGAGTGATAGCCAGGATGATGTTGGTGTTACTCATGAACGTTTCAAAATTTTCGCGATCCACACTGTTACGGATGAGAGAACATCCGTAAAAGCGATTTTGAGGGCTGAAAAATCTGTTGCAAAGCGGACCATTTATTTGTATTTCCTCCACTCGCACATGGTGCATCCATTAACATACCAGTGATTGCATCGATACGTTCTTTTTTCGCATTGTTGACGATCCGCATAATATCCAAAGTTATTCATTCCATCCTCCCTCCAGTCCTTCTGTCCAATGAACGCAATTTGAAGTGAATAACAGGGAAACAAGTCTGCCTTGTTAATACGCTTCCAACAAGCTATTCCAATTCCAATACATACATTTAAACTTTTATACTTAATACATTTAAACTTTTAGACTTTTTACTTTTGTACTTTTATATGCACATTATCAGTTAATACTTTTAACTTTATGTATTCTCTATATTTGATAAACTAATTGATTCTAGAATTTTGTCATTTTTACTAGAAGCGACTTGCTGATATGTTTCAAATGAGCCATCAAGCAGTGTGAGAAAATCATTTTATGTCTAGATTAAGTCCAAAAAGGTGTATTTGACCCAAAATGACCAAATATGGTCATTTGGGCCCAGCCCCCCCCCCCCAAATGAAATTCTTGTTTGTTCTTTTTTCAACAAAAGCGACTTGCTAATATGCTTCCAACAAGACCTCAACCATTATCAGAAGATCATTTCATGTGTAAATTATGTCAAAAAGGTATTTTTGCTCCAAAATGCCCTAATATGGTAGTTTGGGCCCAGACGCCAAAAATTGATTTTCTGTTAATGTTTCTTCATCTATCACCAAGAGTATTCCATTCCGCTTCTAACGAGCCATCAACCACTACCAGACGATCATTTAAAACCAAAATATGCCCCAAACAGTGATTTTTCCCCAATTTGCCCAATTAAGGTCATTGGAGCCCAGACGCGAAAAAATTGAAATATTTTGAATTTTTCTTTTTCTATCACCAAGAAAATTCCATTCCGCTTCTAACGATCTCTCACCCACTATCGGACGATCATTTTTAGTTAAGATATTGAATTTATTCCCATATTTGGCATTCTGGGCGCAATGTGGACCGCCTCCCCCCCCACTTTTTTGGAGAGCCCCCCTACCCTCACTTTTATAACTGTCCCGTCGGCCCTGTATATATATATATATATATATATATATATATATATATATATATATATATATATATATATATATATATATTGAAAACTATATGTTACATATTTCAGAAACGCACCGCAGTTTCATCCAGATGGGCTGACTTTTCTTTTTTATCATAGTTCACCCCAAACAAGGCAGTCCACCACTGTAGACGTAAGGGGCTACTGAGAAAAAAGGGTAATGTTTTTTGGGTGGGGGGTGGGGGGTGGGGGGTGGGTGTGTTCAACCCAAATTAGGAGCTGCGCAGCGAGATGTCTGTTTACATTAGTTTTAAATTTCTGCATGTTAGTAACGTCAGGAAAGCAGAGAGCAGGGAGGGAGTTCCAGAGTCCAGCAGCACGAGGAAAGAAGCTTTTGAAGTAGAAAGCTCTTCGGCACATGGGGACCTCCACAGTGTATGGATGGGATTTGGCAGATTGTCGGGTTGGTCTAGTGAATTTTCGTCGTGAGGGCACCAGAGCAGCAAGTTCATCAGAGCACAATCCATTTAAGTACTTGTAAAACAGGCACAAGGAAGCAACATTGCGGCGGTTGGATAGGGACTGGAGTACGGTGGATAGTGAAGGACTTATTAAGTTAGCAACTCTTTTTTGGACCTTGTCTAAGAATGAGAGAGAGAGAGAGAGAGATTAGCGGATGATGCACCAGCCCAGATGTGGCAACACTACTCTATGCATGGGTGGATGGTGGCTTTGTAGAGATATAGGATGATGTCAGGCGTGAGAAGTTTACTGGCACGGTAGAGGGAGCCCACCTTCTCTGCAGCAGCCCTGGTAATGTTTTCAATGTATTTATTCCAATTCATGTTATCTGAGAAAGTTAGACCGAGTAGTTTGAATGATGAACTCTCAGGCAGGGTGCTATTTGTCATGATAATCGGTTGTTGAAGAAGTGTCTTGTAGTTATTGAAGGAAAGTAGCTTTGTTTTTGCGGCATTAAAAGTTACCATCCATTTTTGACATCATTCCACTACAGACTGGAGCTCATTTTCTAAGGATTCAGCCATTGCCTCAGATATGTGCGCGTCGCTTTTGCCCACATGACGAGAATAGAGCGTGGTGTCGTCAGCAAATATTCCTATCTCAGTCGGAAAAAAAATGTCTATGCCCAGTGGAATCGTCGGTGTTCTGAATAAGGTGAAGCCAAGATGAGAAATGGCGTTATATCGATAAAAAAACCGGTGTATTCCCGAAAAGTCTCTCTGGAAAAATATACTGGTTGGAAATTAATTGAGTTTAATTTATTCATAATTTATAGTTTTTATTTTATTCTACTGAATGTTTTATTTATTTATTCTCTTATTTAACGTGTAGTTTGAAGATCGTAGCAGATAACAGTGTTTTGGAAAGTGAAAATATAAGGAGGGGGGGGGGGTCGATTAAATACGTCGTTTAAAGGTTGTAATATTGAAGTCTCGTTTTGATGGTGATACTTGGTTTAAATTTATGTATCGGATTTATTATTTATTTTATTTATAGTTTTGTGTTTTAAAGGTTTTATTTTGTTTGGTGTTTTATTCACATATTTATTCATTGGTAGTTTCGTATTTTAAAGGATCACCTTGAACGAAAATAAAGGGCGCTGGCGTCTGAATATACCGTTAGAAAATGGTACGTTGTTGACGTGTCTCTTTTAAAATAAGTAGTGGGTTAGGATCGACACAATATATTGGTTTTAATCGTAGTTGGGCTATATTAAAATTGATTTAATTATTTATGATTGGTGTTGTCTGTTTTACTACTTCAAAAGTGTGTTTATATGTAGCGAAAACTGAGTGGTATAATTTATTGATTAGGCTTTGAGTGGGATGAGTTAAATTTTTCCATTTCTTTCTTTATTATTTTTCATTTTTTGTTTGTTTATTATTCATAGATTAGTATTTTCCCGAAATTTATTTTTATAATATATATATATATATATATATATATATACATATATATATTGGTAGTTCACCTTTTTTTTTTTTCAATGCTTATAAAAATAAAAATGTTGAACTACCAATATCCTAAAATACCAACATGCTGCCCGATGCGTTTCCGTTCATCCAAAGAGTCGCGAAGTTACATCAGACGCGGACCATACGTCAAATAACAAGCAAGGACGTTTTACCGATAAACAAAACTAAAAAAAGTTTGTTTATTTTTATAAAAAAAAAAAGAGAAATATCTCTGATGATTGAGTTTATCTCCGAAATTGATAATATACATGTCAAAAAAAAAAATCTTGCATTGATAAAGGGCTTTTTATTCTCAATTTAATATATATATATATATATGTATATATATATATATATATATATACATATATATATATAGTAAGCAATGAAAATATATATGGCAATCAAGCTACACAGAGGCTCCCGCGTTTCATCCCCCGGGGAGAATCGTCAGGCTAGCTCTACTTACGTATCGAGCACTGTTGAAGTAAATACTGAAAACTGACACATAAAAAATTATATCTCCTTACAATATTTGATGTGGATACATGAAGTATTAATTTATATATATATATATATATATATATATATATATATATATATATATATGGGGTGGGGCTGAGGTGGAATAATTGTTATATAATGGCTCGGATATATTTTGTCAGTGAAAGGGTTCATCTAGGGGTATCTAATGTTTTAATTGTAATTATCATATGCATTCGTGTTGTTTTTATGTATCTAGTTAATTCTGTTGGCTTGAACTAATAAGGTCTATGAATTGATTATAGGTCTGTGTGAGGCGGGGTGGGGTTAGGTCTTAAACATCTATAATTCCTTTCAATTCTATGGGATTTGATAGTTATATTTCTAGGTGTTAAAATTAGGGAGTTCATGTATTTACCATGTTAGAAAAATTTAAAAGAGATGGGTTATCTATTGATTAATGTTTTATCTGGTATGGATGGGGTTAGGTTGCGTTGAGATTGGTAGGGGTGATGTAGTTGTGGTTGTTGTATGTGCAATATATCCAGGGAGTGGTGGTGTTATGTTGTACATAAAAAAATGAAGTATAACTTTTAAGGGTCTTAGGGAAGGGTTGCTATTTTATATGTCTTTTAATTTTTTAATGTTTTCTTTCTTTTTTATTTATTAAATTTTATGGGGTTTATTGGTTTTTAGTGGGTGATTGATTATTTATGTATTATTATTGTTGACAGTCAATTGTGCTAGTAGGAATTTTCATTTGTGGAAACATTTCTTGAAGACTACGGTTTTGTTGTTCATGCAATTAATAGAATGGTTGTTGATTGCTTACAGAATCCTGAATTTTTCAGTGGTACATAGTGGGCACATCTGGGAGCTAGGGCTGTAGGATTTTAGTTTGTCGGTGATCCTCCATTCTATTTTATAGGGAGTGTTGGACCTCTTGAGTTTCAATATAGTGGTTGCTAGGGGAGTGATGTGGTCTTTGGGGGTATCTAAAGGTGTTGTTGTGGGCGTAGAGTCGTAGTTTAAAGTTACCTTGAGTCATTCCGATATAGATTTCCTCCTTTTTGGTATTCACACCGGATGTGACTTTGTGCATCCTCCTCTTAAGGAGCACACCTCCCCTCTTTTGAATGATCAGCGAGGCTAGGAGGGATTAGTTGAATGTGTTGATTTAAAGGACATAATGGACTCTACGGATATATATATATATATATATAAAGAGAGAGAGAGAGAATTAGAGAGAGAGAGAGATATAAATATACGAAAAGATATATATATATATTTATATATATATATATATATATATATATATATATATATATATATATATATATATATATATATATATAGGTATATCTGTAGGTATTGATAATTAAATATTTATTTATAAATATTATATATATATATATATATATATATATATAGAGAGAGAGAGATAGATAGATAGATAGATAGCTATATATATATATATATATATATATATATATATATATATATATATATATATATATATATATATATATATATATATATATGTATGAAGTCTGTCTAAAAAGTATACGACCTTAGGCCAGAAAAATATTTCAAATACGTGATGGGGATGGGACTCTAATCCCCTTCAAAGTAGGTCCCCTGTCCATCGATCCATCCACTGCCGGAAACACCTTTGGCAGTCTTCTTATTGAATGGTATTCATCTTCGCCGTCGCGTTAGATTTAGCAGGAGTTTGGAGAAGATGTGATAAGTGTAATATAAATTAAGGAGTGGTTGAACAGATTCAAAATGGCCGCAGAGAGTGACCAGCGCTCTGGCAGGCCCCAAACTTCTCGTAGTGCAGCTGTTATTTAGAGGGTGCGAAAAAAGAGATAATGTGAAACGCGACGGCGGAGATGAACACCATTCCAAAAAGAAGACTTCCAGAAATGTTTCCGGTAGTGGATGGATCGGTGGGATAAGTGTGTGCAAGCACAAGTGATGTACTTTAAAGGGGATTAGGATCTCAACCCGTCACGTAATTGAAAAAAAAATTTGGCTTAAGGTCGGATACGTTTTTAACAGGCCTCGTAGATAGATAGATAGATAGATAGATAGATAGATAGATAAATAGATAGATAGATAGATAGATAGATAGATAAATAGATAGATAGATATAAATAACATATCAATATAATAGAAGTTTCATGAAGTTTGATTTAATTTCTTTTAAACGTATATGAGAGATGGATGGTACAGAGAAAGAAAGAGTTAGGGAGAAAGGGAGAGAAAGAGAGAGAGAGAAAGAGAGAGCGAGAGAGAGAGAGAGAGAGGGAGAGAGATAGAGAGAAAAGAAAGAGAGAAATAGAAAGAAAGGGAGACACAGACACAGAAAGATCGACAGATATATTTTAAACCTTGCGAACGTAAGTGTATATTATTTTATCTTTAGGCAAGTGCTTACGTTTGCTGTTAAGATCAAAGAAAAGGAATTCGAGAAATTATGATGTGTGTGTATGTGTGTATAACAGAGATAGATAGATAGATATATAGATATATAGATATATATAGAGAGAGATAGAGAGATATATAGATGGATATATATATATATATAGAGAGAGAGATAGATAGATAGATAGATAGATAGATAGATAGATAGATAGATCAATTAAAACTGAAAAAAACATCAGCAAGTAAGGTTTTGGCCTCCGTGCTCCGGAATGCGCTAGGTAATTTTTTTCTATCGAATTTATTTAAAAAGGAAGAACTATCAATAGTGAATATTATGTTGCATTATTTGTACGTTAGAAAAAAGAAATTGCCAAATCACGGGCACACACGAAGAAGAAGAAGAAGAAGAAGAAGAAGAAGAAGAAGAAAAAGAAGAAGAAGAATAAAAAGAAGAAGAAGAAGAAGAAGAAGGAAAAGAAGAAGAAGGAAAAGAAGAAGAAGAAGAAGAAAAAAAAAAAAAGAAGAAGAAGAAAAAGAAGAAGAAGAAGAAAAAGAAGAAGAAGAAGAAGAAGGAAAAGAAGAAGAAGAAGAATAAGAAGAAGAAGAAGAAAAAGACAACTTTCACAAAGACAATGTACCATGTCACAAGTATCGACAGCAATGGTAGAAACGACATGAATTGCACTTAGAATTGCTTCCGCATAAAGTTTATTCTCCAGATCTGACCCCCAAGAGATTAAATGTGGTATGAGTATTCTAAGATGTTGATGTACTTGTGCGTACACTTGTTGCCTCTATGCAGTTCACCAGAAATGTTTTCCTGTCATCGGTTGCTAATTACGTGTTGTTGTATCTGTGTATCTTTTGCGGGAAAGTTTGGTTTTCCATTTCAACAAAATGATGATAATTACGGAATACAAAAGTTTGTACATAACATCGTTATTAAAACAAAGTACGAAAGACACTATTCCATTTCGAATTTATTTAAAAAGGAAGATCTTAGAAAAAAGAAATAGCCAAATCACGGCCACACACGAGGAAGAAGAAGAAGAAGAAGAAGAAGAAAAAGAAGAAGAAGAAGAAAAAGACAACTTTCACTAAGACAATGTACCGTGTCACAAGTATCGACAACAATGGTAGAAACGACATGAATTGCACTTAGAATTGCTTCCGCACAAACCTTATTCTCCAGATCTGACCGCCAAGCGATTACTGGCTGTTTCCTGACCCCAAAGAGAATGCTTAAGGAAAAGAGATTTGGCTCTAATGACGAACTGAAATTGAAACGGGGCTATATTTTTAGGACAAAGACAAATTGTTCTATAAATAAGGCGCGAAGTTTTAGGGAAGCGTTGGAATTTGTGTATCACTCTAGAAGAAAACTATGTTAATGAATCAAGTAGAATTTTGCCTAAAATTTGCTGTTCTATTTGTTAGGCCCGGGACTTATTAGTTATGCGCTATATATATATATATATATATATATATACAGTAAGCTATGAAAATATATTTATGACAGTTAAGCTACACAGAGGCTCCTGCGTTTCATCGCCGAGGGAATCTTCAGGCTAAAATGCATGGAGTTATTTTGCCGGGTGATTTTATATACACGGCATTTCCCGGTAAGAGCGCCTCAGGCAGTAAGCAATAAACTTACTCCTTCCCAAAGAGGGGAGGCAAAGCCTGGGAGGGTACACCTCCTAGCACTCCACAGGACCGGCAACCAATAGACCGGAGTAAATCCAGACCCAGAGGCCCGGACGATACCGGTTCACGTACTAGACTCGCACTCATGTATATATATATATATATATATATATATATATATATATATATATATATATATATATATATATATATATATATATATGCAAGTGTGTATGTATATGTGTGTATATATATATATGTGTGTATGTGTATGTGTGTATATACATGTGTGTTTATGTGTGTATGTGTGTATACATATGCGTCTATATGGGTATGTGTATGCGTGTATGTATGTGTGCATGTGTGTATGTGTGTACATGTATGTATATGTGTATGTGTATATGTGCAGGTGTGTATATATACATAAATAGATATATATGCATTTGTGTATGTATATGTGTGTATATATATGTGTGTATGTGTCCGTGTGTATATATATGTATCAGCATAATTTGTGTCTTTAAGCCCGCGTCTAATGTCAGTATACCACTTTTTAACCAGTGTTTCTGACGGAGCAGATACCGAATAACACTTAACACGCCATTTGTTTGCTTGAACAGTATTTTTCCCATCAGAAAGTAATGTTTTATCAATCCAGATTTATCCGTTGTTTTTATAATTTAAATAACGGTAATTTGTAAACTAATAATCCGATTGAGCTCAAATTTTTACACGTGTTATTTGAAGGTTATTACTTTATAAAAGTCATATAGATTTATTGCAACTATATATATATATATATATATATATATATATATATATATATATATATATATATGCAAACATTGTTAAAAATTACAGAATTTCCTGGAACAATGCGAAAAACGTTCTCGGCGCGTTTCTCCGACGTTTTTTTTTTTTTTAACTCTCTTTTTTCTCAAGCTTTTTTGTTCATTTGCTTTTGACGCCGGAGGATGATTCGACGAAGAATCGAAAACATTTGTGAAACCTATGGAACATTATTATTTTGTTTTTAATTTTAATACAAAAAAACCATCAGAAAAATTTAAAAAATAAAAAGGTACAATTAACCAGACGAATTCTATTATGTTTTTTTAAACAATGTTTGCATAAATGAGAAAATGCTGCCTAAAATACACAATACGTACCCCCACACATTATATATATATATATATATATATATATATATATATATATATATATATATATATATATATATATATATATATATATATATATATATATTATAAGCCCCCTTTACTAAAGGCCGCGCACTCTGAGTCAGTTTAATAACAAGCAGTACAAATAGCTTCATGCAAGATCCAAAACAGTTTGTTGATCACTTTCAACTGCTCGTGTAAAATACCCGCCGACTCGGTATTTACAAAGTTAAATTCCTCCATAATTATTAGCTAATTCGTTGTGGCCAACGGGGGAACGCTCTTGACTACGAATCAGTGGCGGTTTGTGATCGGAGTTCGAGCCCGCTGACCGTAGAGAATTAACTTCCTGCAATGAAGATTGCGTTAGCATGAAACATCGATGTCTGCAGGTAATAAATAATCAATAATTATTTATAAATATTAATATATATATATATATATATATATATATATATATATATATATATATAATGAAATATATATGTATATATATATATATATATATTGAATGTATTGAAATATATATATATATATATATATATATATATATATATATATATTAAAATCGAAATAAGCAAAATTATATACATATATATATATTGTAGTTTGAAAGTCAAACCATTTATCGCACGACACTGAGATTAAAAAGCTAAATTAATATTCAAAATATACTGATCATACTATCGACATCCTAAACTTAGTTAATTTGCATATCGCTTTAAGAAACATCTCATTAATTCACTATTCGTTCTTATCATTTTCTAATTCAAGGATTGTTTTCATTTTTTATATTATATAATTCTATATATGTTATTTTTTTTCATGTCGTAGATACGAAACTTAGCATTCGGCGTGAAAAGTGTCTTTTCAGGTGAATTTTTTCAGGCGTTGGCGATCCAGCTTTACAGTGTAAATTCAAAACAAAACCACACACACAGACACACACACACAGACACAGACACACACACACACACACACACACACACACTGCTGCCAATGAAAAAAGAGACACAAGCATATTCTTTTATTCTTTTATTCTTTTAAATTAAAAACAAAGTCATTAACAAAAACATGCACACAGTGCGGCTAAGCATACAAGTCAGTGAGCATCTCCCCAATATTTTTTTAAAGAAATATTTTTTCATATCGTGCATAAAGAAACCTTGCTTCTTCAGAGCGATGAGAAGTAATCATAGTTCTGTAAGTTTGTAGTAGTCCGTATGGATGGAGAAAGACGTGTTGTTGATATAACGCTTCATTCACCTTTTAAATATGAGGAAACGCACATGCCCGCGAGACTTATCATTGGAGAGTTCATATTTTTTTCTCTCTAACGTTAATATATATATGCACTTCAACCTGTTTTCCGTTTGTCATTTTTCCCATATATATATATATATATATATATATATATATATATATATATATATATATATACAGGGTGGGCAAAAATAAGGGTCCTATTTTTAAAAATTCATAACTTTTTTATTTATTGATTTTTTTTTTTTTTTTTTTAGAATAAGTAAAGGACCCCTTCCGAAGCAAGCATGAGCCGTATTAGCCCTAAGGAACGTACCCTCATTTAGAAAACATTATTTTTGCTTAAAAAACTCAAAACAGTGTAAAAAACAATACTTTAGTTTTTGTAAGTTTTAAGAAGTGTTTTTCGGCTAAAATTTGCTTTGTCTATTTCAA
>OY744534.1:77238940-77281440 GCA_963556195.1 Sepiola atlantica
AATGTACGCGTGATTTTTATTGTTATTGTTTTTCTTATGAGCTAGTGAGCGAATTAACACTCATTTAATTACACATCGCTACCTAAGCGGTGATAGGGTTGGCTCCTTATTTAAATGCATTTTACTAAATTATGTCGCCCCCCCCCCATCATGGGACGTATTTTATTATTTTGGGGATTTATTTTTTTCTATTTTTCTATTTATACATACATAAAAGTAATCCGTGGACGCGTTTCATATATATATATATATATATATATATATATATATATATATATATATATATATATATATATATATATATATATATATATATATATATATATATATATATTAAAGTGAGAGTTATGAAAATATATTTATGGCAATTAAGCTAAACAGAGGCTTTCGTGTTTCATCCCCGGGGGGAATCGGCAGGCTAAAATTTTAGCCTGGCGATTCTCTCCAAGGATAAAACGCGAGCGCTTCTGTGTAGTATAATTGCCATAAATACATTTTCATAACTTACTACCTAGCTCTACTCACGTATCGAGCACTGTTGAAATAAATACTGAAAATTGACACATAAAAATGATATCTCCTTATAAAATTTCATGTGGATATATGAAATAATAATTATATATATATATATATATATATATATATATATATATATATATATATATATATATATATATATATATAGGGTGGGCCAAAATAAGGGTCCTATCTTTAAATTTGAATAACTTGAATTTGAATAACTTCCACAAAATAAAAGTTAAACTCACCAAACTTTATGTGTGTGTAGACTGACCCTTCCGAGATTTTTTGAAATAAACAAAACAAATTTTAGCCGAAAAACACTTCTTAAAACTTACAAAAACTGAAGTATTGTTTTTTACACGGTTTTGAGTTTTTTAAGCAAAAATAATGTTTTCTAAATGAGGGTACGTTCCTTAGGGCTAATACGGCTCATGCTTGCTTCGGAAGGGGTCCTTTACTTATTCTAAAAAAAAAAAAAAAATCAATAAATAAAAAAGTTATGAATTTTTAAAAATAGGACCCTTATTTTTGCCCACCCTGTATATATATATATATATATATATATATATATATATATATATATATATATATATATATATATATATATAGTAGGTATACCTCTGCGGAATTTTATTTCATTTTTTTAATGTTATTATTTTAAGCAGGATATTAAAATTTCAAAATAATTATCAACTAATTGTTGTTAAAGCGATGTTGTTTTAATGTCTATTTATATATTTTCTGTATTAACTAAATAACGAAATCGCGTATTTGTTCACCAACAAAATCGAAATGTACTGAGGTTTATTTTATTTCGTAATAAATTTTGCTAAATCTAAATATGTTTTTTTTAATGTTGTGTCATGTTATTATATTGCATTTTTTAAAAATTTTAATACATAATGGATTAATAACTAATTTTATTACGTAATGGATTAATAACTAATTTTATTACGTAATGGATTAATAACTAATTTTATTGCATAATGGATTAATAACTAATTTTATTACGTAATGGATTAATAACTAATTTTATTACGTAATGGATTAATAACTAATTTTATTACATAATGGATTAATAACTAATTTTAGTACATAATGGATTAATAACTAATTTTATTACATAATGGATTAATAACTAATTTTATTACGTAATGGATTAATAACTAATTTTATTACGTAATGGATTAATAACTAATTTTATTACGTAATGGATTAATAACTAATTTTATTACGTAATGGATTAATAACTAATTTTATTGCGTAATGGATTAATAACTAATTTTATTGCGTAATGGATTGATAACTATTTTATTACATAATGGATTAATAACTAATTTTATTACATAATTGATTAATGACTAATTTTATTACATAATGGATTAATAACTAATTTTATTACATAATGGATTAATAACTAATTTTATTACATAATGGATTAATAACTAATTTTATTACATAATAGAGTAATAACTAATTTTATTACACAATGGATTAATAACTAATTTTATTACGTAATGGATTAATAACTAATTTTATTACGTAATGGATTAATAACTATTTTTATTACATAATGAATTAATAACTAATTCTATTACATAATGGATTAATAACTAATTTTATTACATAATGGAGTAATAACTAATTTTATTACATAATGGATTAATAACTAATTTTATTACATAATGGATTAATAACTAATTTTATTACATAATGGATTAATAACTAATTTTATTACATAATGGATTAATAACTAATTTTATTACGTAATGGATTAATAACTAATTTTATTACGTAATGGATTAATAACTAATTTTATTACGTAATGGATTCATAACTAATTTTATTGCGTAATGGATTAATAACTAATTTTATTACATAATGGATTAATAACTAATTTTATTACATAATGGATTGATAACTAATTTTATTACATAATGGATTGATAACTAATTTTATTACATAATGGATTAATAACTAATTTTATTACATAATGGATTAATAACTAATTTTATTACGTAATGGATTGATAACTAATTTTATTACATAATGGATTAATAACTAATTTTATTACATAATGGATTAATAACTAATTTTATTACGTAATGGATTAATAACTAATTTTATTACATAATGGATTAATAACTAATTTTATTACATAATGGATTAATAACTAATGTTATTACATAATGGATTAATAACTAATTTTATTACATAATGGATTAATAACTAATTTTATTACATAATGGATTAATAACTAATTTTATTACATAATGGATTAATAACTAATTTTATTACATAATGGATTAATAACTAATTTTATTACATAATGGATTAATAACTAATTTTATTACATAATGGATTAATAACTAATTTTATTACGTAAATGATAAATAATGGAATTTAATACATAATAGATAAATAATACACTTAGTATATAATGGATTAATAATTGATTTTAATACATGCTGGATAATTAATGGATTTTAATGCATGGTGTATTGAAAATAGATTTTAATATATAATGCATTTGAATACATAATGGATTAATAATTGATTGCTATGCATAATGGACTAATAATGGATTTTGATACACAATGGATTAATAATAGATTTTAATACATAATGGGGTTTAATACATAATTGATCAATAATGGATTTTAATACATAATGGATTTGAATACATAATGGATTTATAATATATTTTAAAACTTAATGGATTTTAATACATAATGGGGTTTAATACATAATGGATGTTAATACATAATGGATCAATAATGGATTTTAATACATAATGGATTTTAATACATAATGGGGTTTAATACGTAATGGATTTTTAAACATAATGGATCAATAATGGATTTTAATACATAATGAATTTTCATACATAATGGATTTTTATACATAATGGATTCATAAGTGAATTTAATACATAATAGATTTTAATACATAATGGATTTTTATACATAATGGATTTATAATGGATTTTAATACATAAATGATTTTAATACATAATGGATTTTAATACATGATACATTTTAATACATAATTGATCAATAATGGATTTTAATGCATAATAGATTTTGATACATAATGGATTAATAATGGATTTTAATACACAATGGATTAATAATTGTTTTAATAATGGGTTAATCGGAAATAATGAAATAAGTAAGTGACGCAAAGGCGAGATACACGTACAGGCATACTAAACATAAATATCGCTTAATTAAAGTGTTTATTTGAATAAATCAAATCACGATGAGACAAAATATCATAATAAAAACATGTAAAGTTGTCGCATTCGTAAACATTATATTCTTTCGCCATTTCCCGAATTCATGAGTAAAGCAAATTGTTTACTCCGTTCAATATTGTAATCAATTATTGATTAGGTTTAAGAAGCATCAATGTGGAGAAATAAAAAAGAAACAGATCAGGAATAATAATTTAATAAGACAAAAAAGCGCTTATGAACTTGCAGGTAAACCAGAGTGTAAGACAATGTAATAAAGAAAATCGTTTTGCAGCTACTATTGTGCTATATAAATAAGTTGAACAAGTAAATCCTTTCATATATATTGTAAACATAAGTTGATTTTTTACGGTGAAGTTAAAGATAGAGAAATACAATACAGCTGTGAAAGTGCTCAGCGAAATTGGATGTATGTTAATAATGTTCAGAGCCAGAATAACTATTATGTGAAAGAATACATGTTGTTACTGGCCCAAGGAAAGAAAGAAAAGAAAATACATATAGGCCAGTCAGACTCAAATATTACTTTATCATATTAATTGCTATCGATCGATGACAACATCCGAAAGTGATCGATTATGAAGAAAAAAAATAAGAGTATAATATTTATTAATGTTTGTATTACAGAAGATCAAAACAACATCGGTACCGTCGGTTTTAAATTCTAACAAAGGGGATTCATAAAGGCCTCTTTATCGAACTTTATAATCTTCATAATATGTGAAATGTATCCAATTGTAAGCTCAATAAAGTTGTATTAAAACAAAATTGAACCAACTCAATAAAGTACACTTATCTGAATTTTGTAACGAAGCGCGCGTAAGGGATAGGAATGAATATTAAATTTGAATAAATTACTTTTGTGTGTCAAGTGAGAGATTAAAAAAAAAAAGACTCATCGAAGTACAGAAATACAGAAATTGTTAAAACCAATGGAAACTATAGTTTTAGATTAATTCACCATTGTCTTTCCATTAAAAAGAAGTAGAACGCTCTCAGACGTTAAGCCGCCGATAAAGTGTTAAAATTATCACAGTTTATTCGCTATTTAAAATTGCCCGTGTGGTTAAGGCGTCGGATTTGAGTTGCAAAATACTCGTAATCCGGGGTTTCGAATCGCATGACCGATAGTGAATAGTCATATCTCTATGCTGATGAGTCCCGATTATTAAAAAGGACGAAACGTATACGTACATAGATAATAAACAATAACAAATATTATATATATATATATATATATATATAGAGAGAGAACAAATCCAACAAAAGATATAAGTGTCAACTAATATCTTATAATTAGTGAAACCTGGAGTAATGTCTTTCCTGATTATGCTTCTCAACTTGTATGACCTGGATGGACTGTATGGATTCAACAAAAAGTATGTTTTTGGATTGATATGTTTGATGTTATGTATTTTTATGTATTTGTGTATATAATTTTATATATTTTCAAAGCGTAATTTTATTACCTGTAGTAGTATAACTGCGGTAATGGTCCTCTGAAGAGAAGAATTATCTTTGAAAACTCATGAGCTAAGGACTTAAGGATACTTTGCTTGAACTTTGAATTCTAATAAAATTTGATTGACACCTTATTTTATTACTTCATTTTATATTATAATATATATATATATATATATATATATATATATATATATATATATATATATATATATATATATATATACATATATGTATGTATTTGGTGGGCGTCCTCTTGGTCTTGCGGTTGAGAAGTCTTTTCTGTAGCTGACATTTATCATCCCACTATTCTTAGCAACATGACCAAACCATCGAATCCTCCTAGCCGACACCACATCTTCGATGGTTTCCGTCATGCCCAGCGCTTCGCGTATGCAAGCATTACTAAGCCTGTCATTCTTTGTCACCTTGAGGATTGTCCTAAGATGTTTCATCTCAGACACAAACGTGACCGGTATCGTCCGGGCCTTCGGGTCTGGATTTACGCCGGTCTATTGGTTGTCTGGTCCTGTGCACTTCTAGGAGGTGCACCCTCCCAGGTTTTGCCTCCCCTCTTTGGTGAGGAGTAAGTTTATTGCTTACTGCCTGAGGCGCCCCTACCGAGGAATGCCGACGGAGCTGCCGAAGCAATTAAAAAAAAAGCCAGAGTGCTCAAATTCTCGAGCGCTGGTTCTTTCCCACTTTCCCGACCATGTGTCACATCTTACCTTGTGGGAGGACGATAAATCGGACCAACATGGCCATAACTTCTTTTTCTCCAGTAGTCCATGTCTCTGAACCGTATATGGCTATTTGCAGAATGAGTGCCTTATACAATCTGACCTTAAGGGTATATATATATATATATATATATATATATATATATATATATATATATATATATATATAGAGAGAGAGAGAGAGAGAGAGAGAGAGCGAGAGAGAGAGAGAGCGAAAGAGAGAAAGAGATGAAAGAAGAGGGATAAACATGTACAAATGACAAATTTATTTTAACAACGATATATATATTAAGTTATGAACATTTATTTATGGAAATTAAGCTACACTGAGGCTTCCGCGTTTCATCCACGTAGGGAATCGTCAGACTACGGGGATGAAACGCGGAAGCCTCTGTGTAGCTTAATTACCATGAATATATTTTCATAACTTACTAGCTAGCTCTAGTCACGCATTGAGCACTATTGAAGTAAATACTGAAAAAAACGATACATAAAATATTCTATCTCCTTATAATATTTTATGTGAATACATGAAATAATAATAATAATAATAATAATAATAATAATAATAATAATAATAATAATAATAATAATAATAATTGTTATTTCGAATAACCAATGATCTATCGGCTGAAGAACGGGTACACTTCGTATTCTTTTGCTCAACGGGCGGAATTTTCAGCAAGTATCGATGTCCGATCAAATTGATGTATAGAGTTATTTGTTAAATATATATATATATATATATATGGTAACGGAAAGAGAGAGAGAGGGAGAGAGAGAGAGAGAGATAGAGAGAGAGAGAGAGAGAGAGAGAGTTTTCATGTGGGCAGACAGACAGACGAACTGAGTAAGAATTAACAAAATACTGTCACTGCAGATCTATTGTAATTAGCAATTTAAAAAAAGTAAAAGAAAAAAAAGAAGCGTTTTATTTAAAAAAACAACAACCTAAATTTGACCTGTAGAACACGTGACAGAGGAAAAATGTGCGACTCGTGACGTCATTCATACACACACTTGAGCGTGCAAAAAATGAGCACCCACTTTCACAAGTATAGAGGTGCGCGCACACAGAGGCGTACGCAGACATACACGTATACAAAGAGGCACACACACAGATGTAGGCTTACACACAGAGACATACATTTACGCTTAAAGGGACGTTTAGAATCCTGACAAGATCTCTCGGTGGGAGTCTGGCATCCGGTAGGATGCCCCATCCCCAGCAAAAATCTAAAGATAAGAAAATTGAGAAAAAACAAAAACAAAACCAAAAAAACCGCACACACAGATACCCCGTACATATTGAGACCTGTACACACACACACATGGGGGCATACGCATACACGTTCACACGCGTACACCCGTATAGGCACTTGCCCTTTTGGCTAAGATCAAAGTGTAGTATCTGTTCCGAGTGATACTGCACCCCATAGACTGGTATGTCTTGGCCTTCGGGGCTTGATTTACGCCGGTCTATGGGTCTGTCCTGTGCAGTTCTAGGAGGTCCACTCTCCCAGGCTTCGCCTCCCTTCTTTAAGGAGGAGTAAGTTTATTGCTTACTGCCTGAGGCGCCCCCACCGGGGAATGCCGACGGGGCTGCCCAGGCAATTTTTAAACCCCACTTTCCTGACCCGACCTTGGGTCACATCTTACTTGTGGGAGTAAGATAAAAACTGGCCTTGTGCCTAACTCCTGGAGAGGAGTAAATCAATACTCACAGAGAGACGACACACAAACGCAAACACATACAGGGTTACGGTTCCACGCACTAAAGTGGAACACACACACATATAACGTGTATACACATACAAATACACACACTCGTCCATAGAGGCACGCACACATACAGAAACACGTATACACAGAAATAGAGTCATGCACACGCATAGAGGTACGATCATACACACATGCGAAGATACACGCACATACAGAGGCACACATTCACATATAGAGGCACACGCACATTCATAGAGGCCCACGGATACAGATACGCACACACACATATAGAGGCATGCACACTCAGATATACAGACCTACACACATACGGAAGTACGCACATCTATACAGATGCACGCACACCCTCAAAAACGCGCATGCATACGTAAAGACGCGCACACATATACACACGCACACGTATGCAGAGGGACACATACTTATAGAGGCGAACACACATACAAATCCACGCACGCACGCACACATATATAGGCATGCACAGACATACAGAAATACACATACACATACAGAGGCACACACCCATATACCAACGTACACACACATACGGAGGTACACACATGCAGAGGTACGCATACACCCACAGAGGCACACACATACATGCACACGCACGCACACATATAGAAGCTCGCACACACATATCGGCGTACACACCCATACGGACGTACACATATACACAGAGGCACGCACACACTGAGGCACACACACATTCAGAAGCACGCACGCATAGATATAGATGGACGAACACACACACATATAGAGGCACGCATACACACATATAGAAGCAGGCACACACATATACCATCGTACACACGACATACGAAACACACACATACAGTGGCACGCATACACATACAGAAGCACACACACAGAAGCACACACATACAGATCTACGCATGCACACATAGAGAGGATCGCATACTTAGATATAGAGGCAGGCACATGCACGTATACCGTCGTACACACGCATACGGAGGTACACACATATACAGAGGCACGCGCACACTCACAGAAGCACCCACCCACACATCTAGAGGCACGCGCGCACGCACACACGCACGCACAGATATAGAGGTACGTACACCCACACGTATAGAGACACATCCACAGATATAGATGCACGCGCACACATATACAGGCATACGAAAACAGAGAGCACATACGCACACATGCAGTCAGCCCCCCCCCCCCACACGCACACACACATACGCACACACGCACACACACACACATGCAGTCAGCCCCCCCCACACACATACACACACACCCATGCAGTCAGCACACGCACACGCATGCAGTCAGCACACACACACACACACACACACCCACACACACCCACATGCAGTCAGCACACACACACACACATGCAGTTAGCACACACACACACACCCACACATGCAGTCAGCACACACACACATGCAGTCAGCACACACACACACACACACACACACACACACACACACACACACACATGCAGTCAGCACACACACACACACATGCAGTCAGCACACACACACACACACACATGCAGTCAGCACACACACACACACATGCAGTCAGCACACACATGCAGTCAGCACACACCAACACACATGCAGTCAGCATACACACACACACACACGTACACACGCACATACGCACACACATGCAGTCAGCACACACCCACCCCCACACACACACACCCATTACACACACACACACACACACACACACACACATGCAGTCAGTACACACACACGTGCAATCAGCACACACACACACACACACACACACACACACACACACAGAAATGCGCGCAATTGCGGACCGGAAGCAACCCAATTGTCGATGAGGTATGGAGGAGACGAAAAACAAATTGGAAAAGCTGAAAAGAAAAAAAGAAAAGATGTAGACGATGAGTTTAGGTTGATTTGAAAGAAGAAATAAAAATATGTAACTTTAAGGTTAAACAGCAGACAAACACGAAAGGAAAGAAAAGAAAGAAAGAAAGGTAGATAGATAGAAAGAAAAGATAAAAAAAAAAAAGATAGAGTGAGAAAAATGGAGGCGGGCAGATACAGGCTGGAGGGTGTATGGGAATGGTATCAGTTGCGATTTATAAGAATGGTGTGACGTGTGGATGGGGGGGGGGGCACCGTGTATGTGTGTATGTAGGGGGGTGTTGGTCTTGGGCGGGGCGGGGGAGGTTCCAGCGCGTCAAAAAAGGCATGTGTTGTTAGGGAGGGGCAAAGGGGGAGGTACTTAGTCGCTCAGTGCAAGGTGTTTAATGACCAGCGCTACAGTCAGTCGTTTGTCCTTCCAAGAGTCCTTCCGTGTACCCATCCGTACATACACAACGTGCGTGCACAGTATCAGAGGATGAGGTTGCATCTCTGAAACAGCGACGGCGCACACTAATAATAATAATAATAATAATAATAATAATAATAATAATAATAATAATAATAATAATACTAATAATAATAATAATAATAATAATAATAATAATAATAATAATAATAATAATAATAAAGTCTTCTTCATCTCTCTTTTCTAAGAACAAATACATTGAAGACATTGCCAAGGCTGCAGCAAAGAAGGTGGGCTCCCTCTACCGTGCTAGTAAACTCCTCACACCTGACATTATCCTGTATCTCTACAAAGCCACCCTCCGCCCATGCATGGAGTATTGTTGCCAAATCTGGGCTGATACATCATCCACTAGTCTCTCCCTCCTTGACAAGGTCAAAAAAAGAGTTGCCAACCTAATAGGTCCCTCACTGTCAACCAAGCTCCATCCCTTGTCCCATCGCTGCAATGTTGCATCCTTGTGCCTGTTTTACAAGTACTTCAATGGACTGAGCTCCGATGAACTGGCTACTCTAGTGCCCCCTCGACGAAAATTCTCTAAACCAACTCGACAATCAGCCAAATCCCATCCATTCACTGTGGAGGTCCCCAGATGCCGGAGAGTGATCTACTCCAATAGCTTCTTTCCTCGTGCTACCGGCCTCTGGAACTCCATCCCTGTTCCCTGTTTCCCCGACAGTACCGACATGCAGAAATTTAGAACTAATGTGAACAGACATCTCGCTGCACAGCTCCCAACTTAGGATGACACCCTAAACCTACTCCCTAATTCTATTTACATTGGCGTTCTGCCTTGTTTGCGGTGAAATATCATATAAAATTTTTTTTGCATCCTTCCCCCTCTCTTCTCCCCTTTATCTCTTTTTATTTTCGTTTACTCTATCTTTTTTCTTCTTTTTTTTAATTTTTCTTTTTTTTTTTTTTACTTATATTCCCCCCCCCCCCAAAAAAAAAAATAAAGACACACTGTCACTGGGGCGTAAGGGGCTACGCTGAATTTTATGGGGCAGATAAATTAGGGAATCGTTCACATTACATTTAAATTTCTGCATGTTGATACACTTGTGGAAACAGGGAGCAGGGAGGGAATTCAAAACGCAAGCTGTTCAAGGAAAGAAGCTGTTAGAGTAGAAAGCTTTCCGGCATCTGGGGACCTCTACAGTGAAGGGGTGGGATTTTGCTGATTGTCGTGTTTGTCGGAGGTATCTACGCTGAGGCGGGAACAAGTGCAGCAAAGTTCGTCGGAGCACATTTCATTGGAGTACTTGTAAAACAAGCACAGGGACGCAATACTGCGACGATGGGACAGGAGTTTAAACTTGGTAGACAGTTAGGAATCAATTAGATTGAAAAATCTTTTTTGGACCCTGTCTAAGGGGGAGAGTCTAGTGGTTGGTGCACCAGCTCAGACGTGGCAACGATACTCAATGCATGGGCGAATGGTTGTTTTATAGAGATATAGGATAATGGCAGGTGAGATAAGTTTTCTAGCCCGGTAAAGAGAGACTACCTTCTTTGCAGCAGACTTGGCAGTATCTTCTATGTATTTGCTCCAATTCATGTGACCTGTGAATGTTAGGCCGAGGAGTTTGAATGTTGGACTCTCGGGTAGGCTGCTATTAGCGATGGCAATCGATGGTTGCAAAGGTTTCTTATAATTGTTGATTAGGGTTAGGGTTAAGGTTAGTAGCAATTAATATTACCATTCATTGCTGGTTCCATTCTGTTACATCTTCACCTTTCGCTTTTTCTTCTTCTTTCTCTCTCTCCACTTCTTCTTCTTCTTCTTCTTCTTCTTTCTCTCTCTCCACTTCTTCTTCTTTCTCTCTCTCCACTTCTTCTTCTTTCTCTCTCTCCACTTCTTCTTCTTCTTCTTCTTCTTCTTCTTCTTCTTCTTCTTCTTCTTCTTCTTTCTCTCTCTCCACTTCTTCTTCTTCTTCTTCTTCTTCTTCTTCTTCTTCTTCTTCTTCTTCTTCTTCTTCTTCTTTCTCTCTCTCCACTTCTTCTTCTTCTTCTTCTTCTTCTTCTTCTTCTTCTTCTTCTTCTTCTTCTTCTTCTTTCTCTCTCTCCACTTCTTCTTCTTCTTCTTCTTCTTCTTCTTCTTCTTCTTCTTCTTCTTCTTCTTCTTCTTCTTCTTTCTCCACTTCTTCTTCTTCTTCTTCTTCTTCTTCTTCTTCTTCTTCTTCTTCTTCTTCTTCTTCTTCTTCTTCTTTCTTTCTTTCTTTTCTCCCCACATAGAAATTCCACGATTCATAAAGTAATGTAGGTTTTAATTTTATCACTATTACGTACTAAAAGTGTATTAGTTTTTTTAAATTTTAATTATTTAGATAAAACTTTAGCATATTTTTTTTAGATTAAATAATGCATTAAAAACTGTTAAACAGTTTTATTTCACAAGCAAAATAAAAAGAACTGCCGAAAAATCGAAGCATTAGGATAAAATTGAGTGCAAGGAGAAAATATCTACATCGTACGCATTTCATTTTTTTTCAATATTCGAAGCTTCGCGTCAAGCCAGCATCTTTCAATTTCGTGTGTATGTTCTCCGGTGTTGGGATCGACGAAATATTGCTGATGATTTACTGAAAAATTACGAAAATGGAGTTGGTTTGAATTAGAGTAAGCTCTCCATTTGTTGTAATTGGTTACTGAGCATTCAGCGACTTCTCGTTGAATAATTGGCTGTAGTGTCACACGGTCTTTTCTTTGAAAGTTAGAGCTAAGAGATAATCGTTAGGGTAAGAGGTTACGGTTAGGGTCTATGGTTAGGGTTAGTGGGTTGGGATTAGTGTTAGGGTAAGGGTTAGATGTTAGGGGGTAGAGCTTAAGGTTAGAGTCCCAGGTTCGGTAACGACACATTCTTTCGAAACCAATTCAGAGAAGTGTTTTCCTTGCTCTTGTACCGAGTTGACTGCAATGTGAGGTGTAGAATAGATTACTGAGCCTTCAGCGACTTCTCGTTGAATAATTTGCTGAAGTGTCGCACGATCTCTTCTTTGAAAGTTAGGGTTAGGGATTAGAGGTTGGGGTTAAGTTTAGGGGTTAGAGTTAGGGTTAGGGTTAGGGTTAGGGTTAGGGTTAGAGTTAGGGTTAGGGTTAGGGTTAGAGTTAGGGTTAGGGTTAGGGTTAGGGTTAGGGTTAGGGTTAGGTATAGGGTTAGGGTTAGAGTTAGGGTTAAGGTTAGGGTTACACTTAGAGTTAGGGTTAGGGTTAGGGTTAGAGTTAGGTTTAGGGTTAGGGTTAGGGTTAGGGTTAGGGTTAGAGTTAGGGTTAGGGTTAGGGTTAGAGTTAGAGTTAGAGTTAGGGTTAGTGTTAGGGTTATGGTTAGGATTAGAGTTCGGGTTATGGTTAGGGTTAGGGTTAGAGTTAGGGTTAGGGTTAGGGTTAGAGTTAGGGTTAGGGTTAGGGTTATTGTTAGGATTAGAGTTAGAGTTAGGGTTAGAGTTAGGGTTAGGGTTAGAGTTAGGGTTAGGGTTAGGGTTAGGGTTAGGGTTTGGGTTAGGGTTAGGGTTAGGGTTAGGGTTAGGGTTAGAGTTAGGATTAGGTTTAGTGTTAGGGTTAGGGTTAGGTGTAAGCGTTAGGATATAGAGTTAGATTGCTAGGCTCGGTAACGACACGTTCTTTTGAAACCAATTAAGAGAAGTTTTTTCCTTGCTCTTGTACCGAGTTGACTGCAATATGATGGGTAGATATTGCATAATAAAGTGTAGATATCATACCAAAGTAGATACATTATACATAGATAACAAACTAAAGCAGAACCTTAAATTATTACAACTTGTAAACCCTTTCACCTGGCGTTGCTCGTGTGAAGATATATTGCCGGTAGGAAATCGTTTAAAATATAGTCATGTTTACAACTTTTGCTTTAAAAGAAAAGTTAAAAATAACATTTGTAATATGAGATCAAGTAATACAAAAACTACATGTTGACGCTGCGCTTCTTACCGTAAAACGACAAATTCGCTTTAACGAATCGAAACGAATATAATTATTTTAAATCTTAATAATACCAATAAAATAATACTTTAAATGTTTCAACCTCTTTTAAAAATATATTCTTCACTGAGATATTATTTTTTATTTAATTGTATTTTTGTTTAATGAAACAAAGAAAATGTATTTAAAAAAAGATAAATTTCGTTTTTTTACGTTCTAATTTATTTTATGGAGCTAATATGAATCAGTTATTTTATGGAGCTAACCGATAATTCCCAGATGGAATCGAAATAATATTTCAATGGTGTCTTTAGATTCTGTGAAAAATGTAACTCTTTATTTGAATGTTCTGTTAACATATCTATTTCTAATACACACAAACAAACATATATATATATATATATATATATATATATATATATATATATATATATATATATATATATATATATATGTATATATATATATATACATAATTATATGTATATATATATATATATGTATATATATATATGTATATATATACATAATTATATGTATATATTTATATATATATCTTTATATATACATATTGCTATATATATACATATTTATATATATATTTATATATATGTGTATATATATATACATATTTATATATATATGTATATATACATATTTACAGATATATATATAAATATTTATATATATATATATGTATATACATAAATATTTATATATATATATGTATATACATACATATTTACATATATATATATTTATATATATATGTATATATATACATATTTATATATATATATATGTTTATATATATATGTATATATATACATATTTATATATACATATGTATATATATATACATATTTATATATATATATTTATATATATATGTATACATATACATAATTATATATATATACATATATATATATATTTATATATATATGTATATATACATATTTATATATGTATATTTATATATATACATATTTATATATATATTTATATATGTATATATACATATTTATATATATATATATTTATATATATGTATATATACATATTTATATATATATATTTATATATATATTTATATATACATATTTATATATATATTTATATATATATATAAATATATATATAAGTGTTATATTTATATATATACTAGCAGGGGTACCCGGCGTTGCCCGGGGCTCTCCCTCCTCTCCTCTCCTCTCCGCAAGCAAAATAGGATATTGAGCACTTTTCTCCCGGACAACGCCGAAGCCTCTGGGTCCTAAATTGACGAAGCCCCCCCCCCCGGTGCTGGGTCCTATACTGTAGAAGCGCCCCGGTGGCTATACTGTAGAAGCACCCCTGGTCCCTATACTGTAGAAGTACCCCTGGTCCCTATACCGCATAAGCACCCATCGTCCCTATTCTGCAAAAGCATCCGGGTCTTATATTGTAGAAGCACCCCTGGTTCCTATACTGCAGAAGCCCGTAGGTCCTATACTGTAGAAGCGCCCCCCCCCGGTACCTATACTGCAGAAGAACCCCCCGCCCAGGAGGATGAAGATGTTGATAATTTCCATCCCCCCCCAATTCTCCCCCCCCACCTGCGTCCCAAACATTCTCCCCCCCCTCCCCCCAAAGAACTATTTTTATTTTAAAAGTTATAAGTTTAGGTTGCTAGGTGCGGATGTGATTGAGCAACCCTTGTTTCACTGTTATCGATAGATCCGGACAGAAGTTATGGGATGACTTGATACAACCGGACAGTGCATTTTTATCAAGTTGTTACATGAATACATTGGCTGATTTCAAAATCACCAGTAAATAACATTGAAAAAGTTTCAAAAAATCAGACCCGCCCCCGAAAACTGGCCCCGTTGACCCGCGGGGACATTTTTTTTTTTGTAATTTTGAGATATTATGCTCCCAGGTGTTGTCCGGTCCTAAAGATGTCAACTTGTCGACAGTTTGGCGAGTAGTTTTTGAGGAGTAGCTGGACAGACAGACAGACAGACAGACAGACAGACAGACAGACAACTGGCCTTTATATAATAGACTAGCAGGGGTACCCGGCGTTGCCCGGGGCTCTCCCTCCTCCTCCTCCTCTTCTCTCCGCAAGCAAAATAGGATATTGAGCACTTTTTTCCCGGACAACGCCGAAGCCTCTGGGTCCTAAATTGACGAAGCCCCCCCCCACCCCGGTGCTGGATCCTATACTGTAGAAGCACCCTCGGTGCTGGGTCCTATACTGTAGAAGCGCCCCGGTGGCTATACTGTAGAAGCACCCCTGGTCCCTATACTGTAGAAGTACCCCTGGTCCCTATACTGCATAAGAACCCATGGTCCCTATTCTGCAGAAGCTCCCGGGTCCTATATTGTAGAAGCACCCCCGGTGCTGGGTCCTATACTGTAGACGCACCCCTGGTCCCTATACTGTAGAAGCACCCCTGGTCCCTATACTGTAGAAGTACCCCTGGTCCCTATACTGCATAAGAACCCATGGTCCCTATTCTGCAGAAGCTCCCGGGTCCTATATTGTAGAAGCACCCCCGGTGCTGGGTCCTATACTGTAGACGCACCCCTGGTCCCTATACTGTAGAAGCAGCCCTGGTCCCTATACCGCATAAGCACCCATCGTCCCTATTCTGCAAAAGCATCCGGGTCTTATATTGTAGAAGCACCCCTGGTTCCTATACTGCAACAGCCCTTGGGTCCTATACTGTAGAAGCGCCCCCCCCCTGGTACCTATACTGCAGAAGAACCCCCCCCGCCCAGGAGGATGAAGATGTTGATAATTTCCATCACCCCCCCTCCCAATTCCCCCCCCCATCCCCCCTAAAAAATCCCCCACCCCCACCCGCGCCCCAAACATTCTCCCCCCCTCCCCCCAAAGAACTATTTTTATTTTAAAAGATATAAGTTTAGGTTGCTAGGTGCGGATGTGATTGAGCAACCCTTGTTTCACTGTTATCGATAGATCCGGACAGAAGTTATGGGATGACTTGATACAACCGGACAGTGCATTTTTATCAAGTTGTTACATGAATACATTGGCTGATTTCAAAATCACCAGTAAATAACGTTGAAAAAGTTTCAAAAAACCAGACCCGCCCCCGAAAACTGGCCCCGTTGACCCCCGGGGACATTTTTTTTTTTGTAATTTTGAGATATTATGCTCCCAGGTGTTGTCCGGTCCCAAAGATGTCGACTTGTCGACAGTTTGCCGAGTAGTTTTTGAGGAGTAGCTGGACATACAGACAGACAGACAGACATACATACAGACAACTGGCCTTTATATAGGAGATGTATATATACATATTTATATATATATATTTATATATATATGTATATATATACTTATTTATATATATTTTTATATATATATGTATATATATACTTATTTATATATATATATTTATATATATATATGTTTATATATATACATATTATATATATTTATATATATATGTATATATATATACATATTTATATATATATATTTATACATATATATGTATATATATACATATGTATATATATATATATTTATGTATATATGTGTATATACATATTTATATATATTCATATATATGTATATACATCCATATTTAAATATATATATATATATTTATATATATATATGTATATATACATATTTATATATATATATATATATATTTATATATATATATGTATATATACATATTTATATATATATATATTTGATTTGGCTTTTGCTTCTTTAATTCCTTTCCATTCTTCTTCATATCTACCTGCTCTATCCTGGATATTGAGCTGTATACTTTTCACAATAGGCTTTACCTTTCCTAAAAGTTCGCTTTTAGTACACCACTTTATATTTATATATATGTATATGTACATATTTATATATATATTTCTATATATATATGTATATATATACATATATATGTATATATATACATATTATCATATATATATTTATATATATATATATATTTATATATATATATATTTATATATATATATGTATATATATACATATATATTGATATATATATGTATATATATGTATATATATATACATATATAGTTATATATATATATATGTATATATACATATATATACATATTTATATATACATATTTATATATATATATATATATACATGTATATATACATATATATATACATATTTATATATATACATATTTTTATATATATATGTATATATATACATATATATACATATTTATATATATCTATATTTATATATATCTATATTTATACATATATGTATATATATACACATATATATACATATATATCCATATATATACATACATATATTTATATTCATATATACACATATATAAATATATTTATACATACATACATATATACATATATATAAACATATGTATATACATATATACATAGATATATACATATAAATATACATATACATATAAATATACATATACTTATACATATATATATACATATATATAATTATTAATATATATAATTATTAATGACAATATACGTATAGCATATACTATCAGTGCCCTTTTACTTTGCAGTCTCCTTAAAAGATTCAGCTCGATAATTGTCAATTAGTTACAACAGAGCAAATATAAGTCAGGTTCATATTATATTCCAATAACCATGTTTTTATTTTATTATTCTTATTTTTTTACATTTCCAAAAAGGATAAAATTTCTGTGTGATATATTTTTTACGGTCCGTTTTATTTGTCTTGTGCCAAACAACTTTTTTTATGTTCATATCGTCTCTGCAACATTACAAAATGATCAGAAAAATTCACAAAGGGTAAAAAGTTCTTGGATTAAAATGTCTTGAAAAAACCTACACTATACACTATGATGATTTTGTAATGTTGCAGAAACGATATTAAATTAAAAATGTTGTTTGGCACAAGACAAATGAAACGGACCGTAAAAAAATATTTTTAAATCGTTGAACCACCACTTAATTCGTGTTTACACGTCGCATCTTCTCCAAACGCCTGCTGAATATAACGCGATGGAGACGATTTTAAACACGAAATATTGTTCTTTATTACGTTTTTGTTCGAGCATAGATAAATAGATAGATAGAGAAGTAGATAGATAGATAAAGAGAGAAGTAGATAGATAAAGAGATATATAGATAGATATATAGATAGATGGAGAGAGAGAGAGAGGGGGGTGGTGAAAAGTCACAGTCAGTGTCTAACACTATTGAAGGATGATGATGATGATGATGATGATGATGATGATGATGATGATGATGATGATGATGTCTTTTTGGCATTTCATACGAGTCGAGGAGACATCCTCGACAATCAGTCCGACAGAATGGGCTACTACGGCGAGAGCTTCCCTACTCTATCCGGCTGCGCTATTGTGCTGCGCAGTTCAAGGCGGTCCACTTCCCAGGCTTTACCGTCTCGCTTTGAGAAGGGGTTAGTTTATTGATACTCGCCTGAGGCGCCCTTTACCGGGGAATGTTGTCCGGCTTGCTCAGGCATTTTTTTTTGTGTGTGAGGCCAGAGTTCACCGCCTTCTGTGCACTGGTTTTACTATCCACACCTTTTATCGGGTTTATGCTGCATCTTTCCGCCGTGGGAGGAAAGTACATACCACTATTTGATGATGGGACTTTAGCAGACATTGCGAAAAATAGATGTTTATTACAGAGGTAACGAACCACGTCAAGTGTTGAGTACAATTTCGATTCATTAACAGCAACAGAGAAATAACACAACAATAAAAATGTTTATTATTTAAATGCACGGATATTTTCAGAGTTCATGTCGATTGAAATACCCACGCAAGAAATGACATTGTTTAAGATAGAATGAGACGCTTTTGACATGACGCTATGATTATAAATACGCACTTCAAAACGCACCCAGAGTCTTAGAGTTTATGATTCTTTAAGTACTCGCACACACACACAAAAAAAATTGACGAATTAAAAACAAAAGCGTTTTTTTTTTGTTTTCATGGCGGTGTTGTTGTAAAAAAAAAAATCACCGAGAAATGCACCGAGAATCTAAGAGCTTATTTAAAAAAAAAAATGTTTCTGAATTGTTGAGATGAGGATTGATAATTTGTATAATTTCGACAACGTTGTGATGATAACACTCAAGATGAGAACAGTAGTGTTATCATCACAACGTTTTCGGCCGCTGTAACATCCGGCCTTCTTCAGGTGTATCTTTTGGAACGCGGGAATATTTCTGTCGAACTCGGGAATCTGGACTGAATTTCGAACGGAACCCTTTATTTAATCCACGGTGGGGTAGCATGCTTTCGTTTCGTCAGCCATGACTGGAAGAAGTCTTCAGTAATTCGCAACGAGAGCATGCTACCCTCGTGGATTAAATCAAGGGTTCCGTTCGAAATTCAGTCCAGATTCCCGAGTTCGCCAGAATTATTCCCGAGTTCCAAACAATATGTATAAACACTAATTCAAAGGGTTTTCCAAAATTTAAGTTTCTTCTGACTATATAAGAGAGCGAAACGAGGTGTTAGGGTTAGGGTAAGGGTTAAGGTTAGGGTTAAAAAAGGAGTTAGGGTTAGGGTTAGACTTAAAAAAGATGTTATGGGGCATAGTGAAATGCGAGATAGTAATGTTCCTTCTTCAATCCTGAGCAATGTCGGCTTTTCCTGCTAATACAACGTATAATTTGTCAAATAAATGCAGAACGTTTCATTAATATTGGACAATACTTTTGTAGGGAACCGATTCTGGTTGTACACCGGTTTTGGGCACCACGGATTGTTCCCCCTTAGTTGTAACCGAAAGGGAACAGACCATATTAAGAATTACTCGTTGTCAGACTTCTCTCGTGGGACTCCCTCAAAATGAAGAATCTAGGTCCCTCCTGGTAATCAACGTTCCTATTTTAAAGATAAAGTAAAAACTAAATATATTTTATTTTGTATAATGTACGTTGCTTGTGTTTCATAATTGTCAACTGTAAATAAATGTGTTAATAGTATATTTCGTCTCAGTCTTTCGTTCTGATGATGGATATGTTTAGAATACTATTTCTATTTTAAAGGTATAGTAAGAACTAAATATCTTTTATTGTTTTGTATAATGTACGTTGCTTGTCTTTTATAATTGTCAACTGTAAATAAATGTGTTAACCGTAATTGTCTTAGCTTTTCGTTCTAATGATGGATATGTTTAGAATATATGTTTAATACATGAGCGGTGACATAAGATAACGTATGTTCTAACGCATTATTGTGATTAAAACTAAATGAACCCATTCGATTATTTAGAAAGAATAGCTTCCGTATCATAGATTGAGGCATGAGTTACTAGCGCCGACATTGATGTAACACGCGTGCGGAACAAAATGCCATTTTGTGCCCCCTCTGCCCCCCCGCCCCTTCGTACGCTTTTCGGGAAAAAGAAAGGAAGCGAACACGCTAGATCACGAACTCTACACGCCCCGACGCCGCCATTGATTTCGATCGGACTTAACGAATGATATTATATAAAGTGTTTTCCATCGCAGGCGAGACGAGGGATGCGAATCGGCCGGACAGTTACGCGAGCAAAACACGGAAAGCTCTTATCTGGTCTAAAAGCATGAGCTTACGTCATGTCACGCAACTGATCGCCCGTGCAACAACAACAACAACAACAACGGGGAAGGTGCGCGCGAAAAGAACATCCTGACCAGATGCTTCCCTTCTTTCTTTTTCCCTTGATTTATTTCTGACTATCTATTTACGTATCTATATCGATTGCTATCTATCTAGCTATATCCACTGAGATTAATCCGTTTTTACACCTATATGTATATTTATATCTATTTACGTATCTATATCTATTGCTATCTATCAAGCTATATCCACTGAGATCAATCCGTTTTTACACCTATATGTATATTTATAGCTATCTACGTATCTATATCTATTACTATCTATCTAGCTATATCCACTGAGATTAATCCGTTTTTACACCTATATGTATATTTATATCTATTTACGTATCTATATCTATTGCTATCTATCTAGCTATATCCACTGAGATTAATCCGTTTTTACACCTATATGTATATTTATATCTATTTACGTATCTATATCTATTGCTATCTATCTAGCTATATCCACTGAGATTAATCCGTTTTTACACCTATATGTATATTTATATCTATTTACTTATCTATATCTATTGCTATCTATCTAGCTATATCCACTGAGATTAATCCGTGTTTACACCTATATGTATATTTATATCTATCTACGTATCTATATCTATTGCTATTTATCTAGCTATATCCACTGAGATTAATCCGTTTTTACACCTATATGTATATTTATATCTATTTACGTATCTATATCTATTGCTATCTATCTAGCTATATCCACTGAGATTAATCCGTTTTTACACCTATATGTATATTTATATCTATTTACGTATCTATATCTATTGCTATCTATCTAGCTATATCCACTGAGATTAATCCGTTTTTACACCTATATGTATATTTATATCTATTTACTTATCTATATCTATTGCTATCTATCTAGCTATATCCACTGAGATTAATCCGTGTTTACACCTATATGTATATTTATATCTATCTACGTATCTATATCTATTGCTATTTATCTAGCTATATCCACTGAGATTAATCCGTGTTTACACCTATATGTATATTTATATCTATCTACGTATCTATATCTATTGCTATCTATCTAGCTATATCCACTGAGATTAATCCGTGTTTACACCTATATGTATATTTATATCTATCTACGTATCTATATCTATTGCTATTTATCTAGCTATATCCACTGAGATTAATCCGTTTTTACACCTATATGTATATTTATATCTATTTACTTATCTATATCTATTGCTATCTATCTAGCTATATCCACTGAGATTAATCCGTGTTTACACCTATATGTATATTTATAGCTATCTACGTCTCTATATCTATTGCTATTTATCTAGCTATATCCACTGAGATTAATCCGTTTTTACACCTATATGTATATTTATAGCTATCTACGTATCTATATCTATTGCTATCTATCTAGCTATATCCACCGAGATTAATCCGTTTTTACACCTATATGCATATTTATACCTATCTACGTATCTATATTTATTGCTATCTATCTAGCTATATCCACTGAGATCAATCCGTTTTTACACCTATATGTATATTTATATCTATCTACGTCTCTATATCTATTGCTATCTATCTAGCTATATCCACTGAGATTAATCCGTTTTTACATCTATATGTATATTTATACCTATCTACGTATCTATATCTATTGCTATCTATCTAGCTATATCCACTGAGATTAATCCGTTTTTACACCTATATGTATATTTATATCTATTTACGTATCTATATCTATTGCTATCTATCTAGCTATATCCACTGAGATCAATCCGTTTTTACACCTATATGTATATTTATATCTATATACGTCTCTATATCTATTGCTATCTATCTAGCTAAATCCACTGAGATTAATCCGTTTTTACACCTATATGTATATTTATATCTATATACGTCTCTATATCTATTGCTATCTATCTAGCTATATCCACTGAGATCAATCCATTTTTACACCTATATGTATATTTATATCTATTTACGTATCTATATCTATTGCTATCTATCTAGCTATATCCACTGAGATTAATCCGTTTTTACACCTATATGTATATTTATATCTATATACGTATCTATATCTATTGCTATCTATCTAGCTATATCCACTGAGATTAATCCGTTTTTACACCTATATGTATAGTTATATCTATTTACGTATCTATATCTATTGCTATCTATCTAGCTATATCCACTGAGATCAATCCATTTTTACACCTATATGTATATTTATATCTATTTACGTATCTATATCTATTGCTATCTATCTAGCTATATCCAATGAGATTAATCCGTTTTTACACCTATATGTATATTTATATCTATTTACGTATCTATATCTATTGCTATCTATCTAGCTATATCCACTGAGATTAATCCGTTTTTACACCTATATGTATATTTATAGCTATATACGTATCTATATCTATTGCTATCTATCTAGCTATATCCAATGAGATTAATCCGTTTTTACACCTATATGTATAGATATAGCTATATACGTATCTATATCTATTGCTATCTATCTAGCTAAATCCACTGAGATTAATCCGTATTTACACCTATATGTATATTTATATCTATTTACGTATCTATATCTATTGCTATCTATCTAGCTATATCCACTGAGATCAATCCATTTTTACACCTATATGTATATTTATATCTATTTACGTATCTATATCGATTGCTATCTATCTAGCTATATCCACTGAGATTAATCCGTTTTTACACCTATATGTATATTTATATACTTATATACGTATCTATATCTATTGCTATCTATCTAGCTATATCCAATGAGATTAATCCGTTTTTACACCTATATGTATATTTATAGCTATATACGTATCTATATCTATTGCTATCTATCTAGCTAAATCCACTGAGATTAATCCGTTTTTACACCTATATGTATATTTATATCTATTTACGTATCCATATCTATTGCTATCTATCTAGCTATATCCACTGAGATTAATCCGTTTTTACACCTATATGTATATTTATATCTATTTACGTATCCATATCTATTGCTATCTATCTAGCTATATCCACTGAGATTAATCCGTTTTTACACCTATATGTATATTTATATCTGTTTACGTCTCTATATCTATTGCTATCTATCTAGCTATATCCACTGAGATTAATCCGTTTTTACACCTATATGTATATTTATATCTATTTACGTCTCTATATCTATTGCTATCTATCTAGCTATATCCACTGAGATTAATCCGTTTTTACACCTATATGTATATTTATATCTATCTACGTCTCCATATCTATTGCTATCTATCTAGCTATATCCACTGAGATCAATCTGTTTTTACACCTATATGTATATTTATATCTATTTACGTATCTATATCTATTGCTATCTATCTAGCTATATCCACTGAGATTAATCAGTTTTTACACCTATATGTATATTTATATCTATTTACGTATCTATATCTATTGCTATCTATCTAGCTATATCCACCGAGATTAATCCGTTTTTACACCTATATGCATATGTATACCTATCTACGTATCTATATTTATTGCTATCTATCAAGCTATATCCACTGAGATCAATCCGTTTTTACACCTATATGTATATTTATATCTATCTACGTCTCTATATCTATTGCTATCTATCTAGCTATATCCACTGAGATTAATCCGTTTTTACATCTATATGTATATTTATACCTATCTACGTATCTATATCTATTGCTATCTATCTAGCTATATCCACTGAGATTAATCCGTTTTTACACCTATATGTATATTTATATCTATTTACGTATCTATATCTATTGCTATCTATCTAGCTATATCCACTGAGATCAATCCGTTTTTACACCTATATGTATATTTATATCTATATACGTCTCTATATCTATTGCTATCTATCTAGCTAAATCCACTGAGATTAATCCGTTTTTACACCTATATGTATATTTATATCTATATACGTCTCTATATCTATTGGTATCTATCTAGCTATATCCACTGAGATCAATCCATTTTTACACCTATATGTATATTTATATCTATTTACGTATCTATATCTATTGCTATCTATCTAGCTATATCCACTGAGATTAATCCGTTTTTACACCTATATGTATATTTATATCTATATACGTATCTATATCTATTGCTATCTATCTAGCTATATCCACTGAGATTACTTCGTTTTTACACCTATATGTATAGTTATATCTATTTACGTATCTATATCTATTGCTATCTATCTAGCTATATCCACTGAGATCAATCCATTTTTACACCTATATGTATATTTATATCTATTTACGTATCTATATCTATTGCTATCTATCTAGCTATATCCACCGAGATTAATCCGTTTTTACACCTATATGTATATTTATATCTATTTACGTATCTATATCTATTGCTATCTATCTAGCTATATCCACTGAGATTAATCCGTTTTTACACCTATATGTATATTTATATCTATTTACGTATCTATATCTATTGCTATCTATCTAGCTATATCCACTGAGATTAATCCGTGTTTACACCTATATGTATATTTATATCTGTCTACGTATCTATATCTATTGCTATTTATCTAGCTATATCCACTGAGATTAATCCGTTTTTACACCTATATGTATATTTATATCTATCTACGTATCTATATCTATTGCTATTTATCTAGCTATATCCACTGAGATTAATCTGTTTTTACACCTATATGTATATTTATATCTATCTACGTAGTTATATCTATTGCTATTTATCTAGCTATATCCACTGAGATTAATCCGTTTTTACACCTATATGTATATTTATATCTATTTACGTCTCTATATCTATTGCTATCTATCTAGCTATATCCACTGAGATTAATCCGTGTTTACACCTATATGTATATTTATATCTATCTACGTATCTATATCTATTGCTATTTATCTAGCTATATCCACTGAGATTAATCCGTTTTTACACCTATATGTATATTTATAGCTATCTACGTATCTATATCTATTGCTATTTATCTAGCTATATCCACTGAGATTAATCCGTTTTTACACCTATATGTATATTTATAGCTATCTACGTATCTATATCTATTGCTATCTATCTAGCTATATCCACCGAGATTAATCCGTTTTTACACCTATATGCATATTTATACCTATCTACGTATCTATATTTGTTGCTATCTATCTAGCTATATCCACTGAGATCAATCCGTTTTTACACCTATATGTATATTTATATCTATCTACGTCTCTATATCTATTGCTATCTATCTAGCTATATCCACTGAGATTAATCCGTTTTTACATCTATATGTATATTTATACCTATCTACGTATCTATATCTATTGCTATCTATCTAGCTATATCCACTGAGATTAATCCGTTTTTACACCTATATGTATATTTATATCTATTTACGTATCTATATCTATTGCTATCTATCTAGCTATATCCACTGAGATCAATCCGTTTTTACACCTATATGTATATTTATATCTATATACGTCTCTATATCTATTGCTATCTATCTAGCTAAATCCACTGAGATTAATCCGTTTTTACACCTATATGTATATTTATATCTATATACGTCTCTATATCTATTGCTATCTATCTAGCTATATCCACTGAGATCAATCCATTTTTACACCTATATGTATATTTATATCTATTTACGTATCTATATCTATTGCTATCTATCTAGCTATATCCACTGAGATTAATCCGTTTTTACACCTATATGTATATTTATATCTATATACGTATCTATATCTATTGCTATCTATCTAGCTATATCCACTGAGATTAATCCGTTTTTACACCTATATGTATAGTTATATCTATTTACGTATCTATATCTATTGCTATCTATCTAGCTATATCCACTGAGATCAATCCATTTTTACACCTATATGTATATTTATATCTATTTACGTATCTATATCTATTGCTATCTATCTAGCTATATCCAATGAGATTAATCCGTTTTTACACCTATATGTATATTTATATCTATTTACGTATCTATATCTATTGCTATCTATCTAGCTATATCCACTGAGATTAATCCGTTTTTACACCTATATGTATATTTATAGCTATATACGTATCTATATCTATTGCGATCTATCTAGCTATATCCAATGAGATTAATCCGTTTTTACACCTATATGTATATTTATAGCTATATACGTATCTATATCTATTGCTATCTATCTAGCTAAATCCACTGAGATTAATCCGTATTTACACCTATATGTATATTTATATCTATTTACGTATCTATATCTATTGCTATCTATCTAGCTATATCCACTGAGATCAATCCATTTTTACACCTATATGTATATTTATATCTATTTACGTATCTATATCGATTGCTATCTATCTAGCTATATCCACTGAGATTAATCCGTTTTTACACCTATATGTATATTTATATCTATATACGTATCTATATCTATTGCTATCTATCTAGCTATATCCAATGAGATTAATCCGTTTTTACACCTATATGTATATTTATAGCTATATACGTATCTATATCTATTGCTATCTATCTAGCTAAATCCACTGAGATTAATCCGTTTTTACACCTATATGTATATTTATATCTATTTACGTATCCATATCTATTGCTATCTATCTAGCTATATCCACTGAGATTAATCCGTTTTTACACCTATATGTATATTTATATCTATTTACGTATCCATATCTATTGCTATCTATCTAGCTATATCCACTGAGATTAATCCGTTTTTACACCTATATGTATATTTATATCTGTTTACGTCTCTATATCTATTGCTATCTATCTAGCTATATCCACTGAGATTAATCCGTTTTTACACCTATATGTATATTTATATCTATTTACGTCTCTATATCTATTGCTATCTATCTAGCTATATCCACTGAGATTAATCCGTTTTTACACCTATATGTATATTTATATCTATCTACGTCTCCATATCTATTGCTATCTATCTAGCTATATCCACTGAGATCAATCTGTTTTTACACCTATATGTATATTTATATCTATTTACGTATCTATATCTATTGCTATCTATCTAGCTATATCCACTGAGATTAATCCGTTTTTACACCTATATGTATATTTATATCTATTTACGTATCTATATCTATTGCTATCTATCTAGCTATATCCACCGAGATTAATCCGTTTTTACACCTATATGCATATTTATACCTATCTACATATCTATATTTATTGCTATCTATCTAGCTATATCCACTGAGATCAATCCGTTTTTACACCTATATGTATATTTATATCTATCTACGTCTCTATATCTATTGCTATTTATCTAGCTATATCCACTGAGATTAATCCGTTTTTACACCTATATGTATATTTATAGCTATCTACGTATCTATATCTATTGCTATCTATCTAGCTATATCCACCGAGATTAATCCGTTTTTACACCTATATGCATATTTATACCTATCTACGTATCTATATTTGTTGCTATCTATCTAGCTATATCCACTGAGATCAATCCGTTTTTACACCTATATGTATATTTATATCTATCTACGTCTCTATATCTATTGCTATCTATCTAGCTATATCCACTGAGATTAATCCGTTTTTACATCTATATGTATATTTATACCTATCTACGTATCTATATCTATTGCTATCTATCTAGCTATATCCACTGAGATTAATCCGTTTTTACACCTATATGTATATTTATATCTATTTACGTATCTATATCTATTGCTATCTATCTAGCTATATCCACTGAGATCAATCCGTTTTTACACCTATATGTATATTTATATCTATATACGTCTCTATATCTATTGCTATCTATCTAGCTAAATCCACTGAGATTAATCCGTTTTTACACCTATATGTATATTTATATCTATATACGTCTCTATATCTATTGCTATCTATCTAGCTATATCCACTGAGATCAATCCATTTTTACACCTATATGTATATTTATATCTATTTACGTATCTATATCTATTGCTATCTATCTAGCTATATCCACTGAGATTAATCCGTTTTTACACCTATATGTATATTTATATCTATATACGTATCTATATCTATTGCTATCTATCTAGCTATATCCACTGAGATTAATCCGTTTTTACACCTATATGTATAGTTATATCTATTTACGTATCTATATCTATTGCTATCTATCTAGCTATATCCACTGAGATCAATCCATTTTTACACCTATATGTATATTTATATCTATTTACGTATCTATATCTATTGCTATCTATCTAGCTATATCCAATGAGATTAATCCGTTTTTACACCTATATGTATATTTATATCTATTTACGTATCTATATCTATTGCTATCTATCTAGCTATATCCACTGAGATTAATCCGTTTTTACACCTATATGTATATTTATAGCTATATACGTATCTATATCTATTGCGATCTATCTAGCTATATCCAATGAGATTAATCCGTTTTTACACCTATATGTATATTTATAGCTATATACGTATCTATATCTATTGCTATCTATCTAGCTAAATCCACTGAGATTAATCCGTATTTACACCTATATGTATATTTATATCTATTTACGTATCTATATCTATTGCTATCTATCTAGCTATATCCACTGAGATCAATCCATTTTTACACCTATATGTATATTTATATCTATTTACGTATCTATATCGATTGCTATCTATCTAGCTATATCCACTGAGATTAATCCGTTTTTACACCTATATGTATATTTATATCTATATACGTATCTATATCTATTGCTATCTATCTAGCTATATCCAATGAGATTAATCCGTTTTTACACCTATATGTATATTTATAGCTATATACGTATCTATATCTATTGCTATCTATCTAGCTAAATCCACTGAGATTAATCCGTTTTTACACCTATATGTATATTTATATCTATTTACGTATCCATATCTATTGCTATCTATCTAGCTATATCCACTGAGATTAATCCGTTTTTACACCTATATGTATATTTATATCTATTTACGTATCCATATCTATTGCTATCTATCTAGCTATATCCACTGAGATTAATCCGTTTTTACACCTATATGTATATTTATATCTGTTTACGTCTCTATATCTATTGCTATCTATCTAGCTATATCCACTGAGATTAATCCGTTTTTACACCTATATGTATATTTATATCTATTTACGTCTCTATATCTATTGCTATCTATCTAGCTATATCCACTGAGATTAATCCGTTTTTACACCTATATGTATATTTATATCTATCTACGTCTCCATATCTATTGCTATCTATCTAGCTATATCCACTGAGATCAATCTGTTTTTACACCTATATGTATATTTATATCTATTTACGTATCTATATCTATTGCTATCTATCTAGCTATATCCACTGAGATTAATCCGTTTTTACACCTATATGTATATTTATATCTATTTACGTATCTATATCTATTGCTATCTATCTAGCTATATCCACCGAGATTAATCCGTTTTTACACCTATATGCATATTTATACCTATCTACGTATCTATATTTATTGCTATCTATCTAGCTATATCCACTGAGATCAATCCGTTTTTACACCTATATGTATATTTATATCTATCTACGTCTCTATATCTATTGCTATCTATCTAGCTATATCCACTGAGATTAATCCGTTTTTACATCTATATGTATATTTATACCTATCTACGTATCTATATCTATTGCTATCTATCTAGCTATATCCACTGAGATTAATCCGTTTTTACACCTATATGTATATTTATATCTATTTACGTATCTATATCTATTGCTATCTATCTAGCTATATCCACTGAGATCAATCCGTTTTTACACCTATATGTATATTTATATCTATATACGTCTCTATATCTATTGCTATCTATCTAGCTAAATCCACTGAGATTAATCCGTTTTTACACCTATATGTATATTTATATCTATATACGTCTCTCTATCTATTGGTATCTATCTAGCTATATCCACTGAGATCAATCCATTTTTACACCTATATGTATATTTATATCTATTTACGTATCTATATCTATTGCTATCTATCTAGCTATATCCACTGAGATTAATCCGTTTTTACACCTATATGTATATTTATATCTATATACGTATCTATATCTATTGCTATCTATCTAGCTATATCCACTGAGATTACTTCGTTTTTACACCTATATGTATAGTTATATCTATTTACGTATCTATATCTATTGCTATCTATCTAGCTATATCCACTGAGAACAATCCATTTTTACACCTATATGTATATTTATATCTATTTACGTATCTATATCTATTGCTATCTATCTAGCTATATCCAATGAGATTAATCCGTTTTTACACCTATATGTATATTTATATCTATTTACGTATCTATATCTATTGCTATCTATCTAGCTATATCCACTGAGATTAATCCGTTTTTACACCTATATATATTTATAGCTATATACGTATCTATATCTATTGCTATCTATCTAGCTATATCCAATGAGATTAATCCGTTTTTACACCTATATGTATATTTATAGCTATATACGTATCTATATCTATTGCTATCTATCTAGCTATATCCACTGAGATTAATCCGTTTTTACACCTATATGTATATTTATAGCTATCTACGTATCTATATCTATTGCTATCTATCTAGCTATATCTACTGAGATTAATCCGTTTTTACACCTATATGTATATTTATAGCTATCTACGTATCTATATCTATTGCTATCTATCTAGCTATATCCACTGAGATTAATCCGTTTTTACACCTATATGTATATTTATATCTATATACGTCTCCATATCTATTGCTATCTATCTAGCTATATCCACTGAGATCAATCCGTTTTTACACCTATATGTATATTTATATCTATTTACGTATCTATATCTATTGCTATCTATCTAGCTATATCCACTGAGATTAATCCGTTTTTACACCTATATGTATATTTATATCTATTTACGTATCTATATCTATTGCTATCTATCTAGCTATATCCACTGAGATTAATCCGTTTTTACACCTATATGTATATTTATAGCTATTTACGTATCTATATCTATTGCTATCTATCTAGCTATATCCACTGAGATTAATCCGTTTTTACACCTATATGTATATTTATATCTATCTACGTCTCTATATCTATTGCTATCCATCTAGCTATATCCACTGAGATCAATCCGTTTTTACACCTATATGTATATTTATATCTATCTACGTATCTATATCTATTGCTATCTATCAAGCTATATCCACTGAGATTAATCCGTTTTTACACCTATATGTATATTTATATCTATCTACGTCTCTATATCTATTGCTATCCATCTAGCTATATCCACTGAGATCAATCCGTTTTTACACCTATATGTATATTTATATCTATATACGTCTCTATATCTATTGCTATCTATCTAGCTATATCCACTGAGATTAATCCGTTTTTACACCTATATGTATATTTATAGCTATATACGTCTCTATATCTATTGGTATCTATCTAGCTATATCCACTGAGATTACTTCGTTTTTACACCTATATGTATATTTATATATATCTACGTATCTATATCTATTGCTATCTATCTAGCTATATCCACTGAGATCAATCCGTTTTTACACCTATATGTATATTTATATCTATCTACGTATCTATATCTATTGCTATCTATCAAGCTATATCCACTGAGATTAATCCGTTTTTACACCTATATGTATATTTATATCTATCTACGTCTCTATATCTATTGCTATCCATCTAGCTATATCCACTGAGATCAATCCGTTTTTACACCTATATGTATATTTATATCTATCTACGTATCTATATCTATTGCTATCTATCTAGCTATATCCACTGAGATTACTTCGTTTTTACACCTATATGTATATTTATATATATCTCCGTATCTATATCTATTGCTATCTATCTAGCTATATCCACTGACATCAATCCGTTTTTACACCTATATGTATATTTATATCTATCTCCGTATCTATATCTATTGCTATCTATCTAGCTATATCCACTGAGATCAATCCGTTTTTACACCTATATGTATATTTATAGCTGTCTACGTATCTATATCTATTACTATCTATCTAGCTATATCCACTGAGATTAATCCGTTTTTACACCTATATGTATATTTATGTTTAATACATCAGTTGTGGATTAAAATAACCTATATTCTAACAAAATCTCAACACCAATAATATTTATCCTTGTGTACATATGTTTCAGAAATTTCAATTTATTATCACTTTCGTAGAAATTTGACAAATATATGAATATCATCGTCAGCACATGAATTAGTTATCAATTCGATAAGGCAATATTCAATCGAATTGTTGAATAATTATAAACACAAAAATAAAACAACGTCCAAAAACCTTTTTTTCTTCTTTTATGACAGACTAAATAAGTAGAGTCCATACAAGTCAAACTATATATTCAAGGATTGGTTCAATTTTCTTCATTAAGAAAATTGAACCAATCCTTGAATATATAGTTTGACTTGACGGGGAGGGGGGGGGAGGCAAGCTTCAAAACCGTCTTATGATAGACTAGAAGGGCCCGTGTTCCGGCGTTGCTCGGGTGGAATACAAAAAGAATAATTTAACTATATAAAAATATATCCGTAAAAAAGTAATTTATAAAGAAAATTAAATATGTTAGATTTTAGAGTGTGTGTAGATTTTTTTGTGTGGTTTTTGTGTGCTTGAAGAAGGTTAGGGTTAGGGTTTTTTTTGGGGGGGGGGGGTGAAGGAGGTATTTTTTGTTTCGATACTTCTACACAATACGACCGGAACTAAACTGACTTTGCAAACTATAATTAAAACTTAGTTTCGGGTTATGTTAGGATAAGTTTAGGCTTAGGTTAGGGTTAGTTTAGGGTAAAAATTAAAAAAAAATCAGTTCGGTTCGTAATGTGTAGATTCTTCGGTGAAGTTCGTTAATGGTTGTTATCGCCACTTTTACTTAGTCAAACACGGGTATTTTCCATCATGGTGTTTTTTTTTGTTGTCCAGGGCTCCCCTAAAAAAATATATAAAAAACTAAAAATTAAAAAAAAAGTATATACCCCCTCTCCCCCATTTATATTTAAAACAAATAAAAAAAATAATTTGGCTGATAAAAACAAAAAGAATTCCCGTCCCAAAATTGAGAAACCATTCGGTTATCATTTTACGTTAAATTAATATTGAAAAGTGATCCCCCATCTTAAAATTTAACTTATATTTTTTTTAGTAACTCATTTTTTGCGTAAAAAAAGTAAGTAAAAAAAACAAAAAAACGTGAAACGCGGAAGATGGAACATGCTAGAATTTTCTCGTAGCATATTATTGTGACAACCAAAGAATAGGGCAAAGAGAAACGAAGTTATACACATATTTAGGATAGGAAAACATAATCTATATATTAATACGATAGCGTGTGTGTTCGTGTGTCACACTTCCGGCAAAAGCTCTGCGCATGCGTGCCGCACCTAGATTTTGAAAAACATTCAACACGCCTAATTTTCGAAACTTTTTCAAGTATTTCCCTTTGGCGCAACGGTTACCGACGTAGTATTTTTGACTTCGGCCCGACTGGTTTATAGTTCGATCCCAACCAACCTCTAAGATTTTTTTTCTACATTTCGAGGGGAAGGGGAAGAGAGGTAGGGAGGGGACGACCGGGAAGACACATATTAATACAATAGCGTGTGTGATTTTGTGTGTCATGCTTACATTAAAAGTAACGACCTTCCGAATCTTTGTATGCTACCCATGAATTCGCTTGGCATTTTGACTAAGATCAAAGTGTAGTATCTGTTCCGATGGATACTGCACTCCATAGACTGGTATTGTATTGCCCTTCGAGGCTTGATTTACGCCGGTCTATAGGTCTGTCCTGTGCAGTTCTAGGAGGTCCACCCTCCCCGGCTTCGCCTCCCCTCTTTGGTGAGGAGTAAGTTTATTGCTTGCTGTCTGGGGCGTCCGTACCGGGGAATGCCAACGAGGCTGCCCAGGCAATTTTTAATAGACAGAGTGCTCACCTTTTCGAGCGCTAGCTTTTCAAACCCCACTTTCCCGACCCGACCTTGGGTCACATCTTATTTGTGGGAGTAAGATAAAAATGGCCTTGTGCCTAACTCCTGGAGAGGAGTAAATACATATTCATGAATTGGAGTAAAATTTAATTTAATCGAAAACATTTACAAAGTAAGGTTTAGTCGTCGAAATATTACCTTCACTATGAATATTGTATATAAAGAGGTTTTGTAAATTGTTTCATGTATTGTTCATTTAAAAAAAATAAATATGCAAGTCAAATCTTATCATATTTTATTCAAACATGTATAGGTTAGGAACAATATAATTAGTATTGAAAACATCATTTCGTGTAATTTACACGGGTCCCGCTAGTCAAATATTATTCATTTAAAATTAATATTGTTATAAGCCCCTTCAATAAGATTAAAATTGAGCCCTGTTCGGGGAAGTTAAAAATAGACTGACACGTAGCTATGAGACATATTCTGACAACGTTCGTAGAATCTTTAGTCAGTCTTTCTTGATATGCCGCCTTTCGCATAAAAAGAACTTAAATTCCTTTCTTGAATGTGGTAATGTCCCGTGGCCTAATGGTTACAGTGCTTGCGTACGGTGCCTTGGTCAATTTTGTGGCAGGTGTTCGAACCGTGCGCCTGTCCGAGAGCTTATGTAGATATAAAATAATTTAATATTATTTATTTAAAATTAATATTGATCTTTATATATATATATATATATAAATAATTATAGTTTATTTGTGTATATATGTGTATATATATATATATATATATATATACACAAATAAACTATAATTATTTTTTTATCAAATATTGAAGTGTTTATTACCTACAGACCATATCGTTTCGGGCTTTTTGCCCTAATCAGTGGTGGATTAGGTGGTTGTAGGCAGTCGCATGGGATCACACGCAGTTTGCAGTTCATGAATAAAGCACGGACAACACGGCTACCGACAATCAGCACAGACAATGATTGAAATTGAGATATACTTAACCGGGGAGGCAAGGAAAGCGTTATTATTGTCAATAGTGTTCAACGCTCGTGCTTAACTCTCTTTCTCTTTCATATATATATATATATATATATATATATATATATATATATATATATATATATATATATATATATATATATACATATATATATATATATATATATATATAGAGAGAGAGAGAGAGAGAGACAGAGACAGACAGAGGGGGGAAGGAAGAAAGTGTCAATTGTAGCATAGAGATTATTGGAATATCTCTCGTATTTCATTGTTGTTTTTTATTTGTTAATACGTTTTATACATAAATTCAAACGAATTTGTCGTAGTTGTTTAGTTTTCGCTATGCTTTGCTAATAGAACCTATGAAAGAAACAGCAAATACAATTAAACTCAAATAATAGTAACGAAAATTTAAAAAAAAAATGCTAAAACCATTTCTTTTTACTTCTATTCGCTTGTTATTGTTTTCTCTATCGGTACTGTACTCAGTCCATGGAGGAGAAATCTCTCTAGACTGAAACAATGTTAATTTTGTTTCAAACCAGTGACTCACTTGGGGGGGGGGGAGCGAGCGTTTCATCACAGTAAAAAATGGAAATCAGTAAGAAAATTAATAGCCCCCCTCCCCGCAAAAATAAAATAAAAACTTACCAAAGAAGGCGTTTCTCCAAAGGTCCCTGGTATTTGTATGTAAATAAAACGTATAATGCAAACTGTTCTAAAAATAGAAATTTAAATAATCCCGAAGATATTTTATATTTATTCGCGTAAGGAGAAATCCTTTTAGACCGAGCATTGTAAATAAATGAAAGGCAAACAGCTATTTATATTCGGAGACGTACAATTTAATTCTCGTACAAATAATTAAAACAATCATTTATGTTTAGTCATAATAAATATTTTTTATTCATGTATTAGAATGTTTTTTGTTTTGTTTTTTAATGACGTAGGATTCAAAACGAATTTAAGCGTTCTACGAAAATTAATTTTGAGGTGTTTGTCTTATTTAGTTGCAAAAATAGTGTATCATTTTGAAAAGTATATGAGAAAATATATCGTAAATGAATAAGTAATTGAAGAATTAATGGAAAAGACCAAGATAAAGAGTGTACTTGCCTGTTCTCGGGAACATGGCCGACGTCGATGTGTTTGTTTTAACGTGACCCGGTTAACCAAAACGTATACATTTCAAGCAACCGGAATTACAGAATAGAATTCCAAGAATCATGGAATGTAGCGGTGCGGTAACAGTCTGTCGTCTCTATAAAAATAAACAAATGACCCGGTGTTGAAGGATGAGTGTGAGTAGTAAATTTATAAGGAGGGAATATTGTTGCTACTCTCTTTTGCGGAGATGTTTTGGGGAGAAGCAGAAATCTCGGAATAAATGTAATACTTTTTCTAATAATTATAAATGTGAGAATATTTTCGCATAACACGCTGTCGGAAGTGTTGTAAGTGCTAAAATATTTGTTTAGGAACTGTTCGGTTCTTTTCCTATTGAGACTGTAGACGCAGGGGGGAAATCGTGATTACTTTATATATAGAGAGATTTTACTTCAATCAAACAAAGCTTAATTTCTTTAGAAAATTTGATAACCTGAATAGCAAATTGTTTTCACTATTAAAATACTTATGAATGCAGAAAGAGAAAAAAAAGAATTGTTTACGAGTCAGGGATTATTACTTATCTTCGGAGATGTAAAAATAAAACCGTTGCCAAATATATGTATTTAAATATCGATATATATATGTCCCTCGGATTATATCTTGTTTCGGTGCCCAGTTCACTTCCTGTGTTCGTGACACTTGAACAACCAAGATGAGATTGAAGCTACAGTTCAGGAATTATTTGCTTTGAAGGACAAGAGTTGGTGTCAGCGTGGCATCAAAGAACTAGGCTAAACGTGACTCCAGGCGTTACAATACGATCGCCTCCATTTTGAATTCTGTCCTGTGGTTGTTGGAACTTGACGAATAAAGCAAATTAGTTACAACAATATTGCAAAACTATCGGCTATAGCACTAGAAATGACTACAGTATTAATTTCTAATGTCTCCACATCTTTTTATCTTGGCGTTTTCACTGATAGTAACCGATGGTGTTCCCTGGAATCTGAGCAGATTTCTAGTAATCTTCACATTGCAAATGATTTTGCGTCATCGCAACAGCGGCTTAAATTGATTTCTCGCTGACAGCAATCGTTGGTCTTCCCTGGGATTTGGGTGACAATAAGCCTCCCCAAAGTCCCAGTACTCTCCGCATACGTCCAGTGGAGGTCTGGTTAGTGCTCTCCCTCTTTTTATCCTCCTTGACCCTTGATGACTATTCCGTGTGGTATCAGCCGAGGCTTATTGCCATCACCTTTTATCTTGGAAGGGGGTAATTTTTTTTTGGGGGGGAGGGGGGAGTTTTAGATTTCTTGGGGGGGAGTTTAAGATTTCTTTTAGAGGGAGGGGCATTTTATGATTTTTCTGTGTGGAGGGCAGTTGTTTATTATTATTATTATTATTATTATTATTATTATTATTGTTATTATTGTTGTTGTTGTTGTTTTTTTTTTTTTTTTTTTTGTAACATCAGTCGTTACTAATGATTTATCGCCATTTGCTTTCCATGGGGTCTATTCGCCGGTGCATAAAGTATTGTTGGCACATCCGGGTTACTGCATTAATCCCTAGCCTCTGTCTCTCCCTCTCTCTCTCTCTCTCGCTCTCTCTCTCTCTCGAAAATGGTGCAAAAAATAATTTCTGAAACTTATTTGAATGTTCTAACTGTTAAGATATAGATGTCTATAACGCACAACCAAACAAATATTTTATACTACTACTACTACTACTACTACTACTGCTGCTGCTACTACTACTACTACTACTAGCTGACAAATTCGCTACTTGAAATACTTGAACCAAAATTTTTAATAATAAACATTTCATTCATAAGTTTCTTGACAAACACAAGACTAAAACTTTCGCATTTATTCGTATTGTCCCCTATAAGACTGCATATAAATAAATATTAACTATTTATTACCTACAGACATCGATGTTTCATGCTTACGCAATCTTCAATGCAGGAAGCTAATTCCCGACGGTCTGCGGGCGCGAACTCCGATCACAAATCGTCACTGATTCGCAGTCAAAATACTTACCAGTTGCCCACCAGAAATTAGCTAGGAGAAATTTAACATTATAAATACCAAGTCGGCGGGTATTCACAGCAAGCGCCGAAGAGTGATCAGCAACAACAACAAATCGTGTTATTAAATTCACTCAGAATGCCCAGCCTTAGTAAAGGGGGCTATATAATAATATTTATTAATAAATATTAATTATTTATTATCTACAGACATCGATGTTTAATGCTTACGCAATCTTCAGCGCAGGAAGCTAATTCCCGACGGTCAGCGGGCGTGAACTCCGATCACAAATCGTCACTGATTCGCAGTCAAGAGACTTATATATATATATATATATATATATATATATATATATATTAAAATAAACATAGTTGGAGTATCCGACAATTGTTTCAGAATCTTGTTGGCTCCTCCTCAGGGGTGTTACTCTAAATAGGTTAATATAAAAAGCTCTAATGTATATTGAGCACTTTTGAAAAATAATGTTTTTGTTAATTTAGTTAATATTTGAACTTAATTAATTATATATATATATATATATATATATATATATATATATATAAGATTGTTTGTTCAATGAATAGGAAAATACAGTGCAAGTGCAATATTTTCCGTGTGATTGACGGTTTTTATCACGAAAAATGTATTTTTTAACACTTAAACCCTTTTTGTTTTAAATATGACACATTCTAACAAACTGCACATTGCAGATGATATTCAATGAAAATATGCAAAAACTGAAACTTGTTGCACATCTTCAACGAGTTTGTTTGCAACTGTGAGTGGGTATTAGTATGCTGTTGCATCAGCACACTCGATAAATCTTCGATGTCAAACCAATATAAAAAATGAAGCATGTAAGGGTTAACATTAATAAAAAATATATTTTTTTTGATGAGTGGAATTTAAAAATCGTTCGTTAAGAAGTTAATTAATAACTAGTAAGGAGTGATTTGCGTTTGTAAGTGTTTTTATTTGGTGAGAATTCAAATTGTTTGCAAGTTATTTTGCACATATTTGTTACTTTGTTAATTTGGGCCCTGCGCTAAAAGTCCTTCGGCGTCGGCGCTTTCCGGATGTTAAACGCCGGAGAGTTCCGAATGAAAAATCCGTTGACTTACCTGGATTTACAAGCGTGACAAAACAAACAATTTTTTTTCGAAATTATATTTTATTTTTTTAAACGAAGTTTCAACTAAGTGTTTAAATGAAAAAGTTATTATTTTTTATTTTACATTTTTTCTTATTAAACATTTGTACGAAAGAAAGTTTTTTTAAACGAAAAAAAAAACAAAACAGTGATAATAAATGTGAAAAGTTAATCAAGTAAGTGTGTTTTTTTTTCATTTTTTTTGCGAAAATTATTATTTTGTTTTGTCAACTTTTTATGACTATTTTTGTTTATTTCGGGTTAGGAATTAGGGTTAGGGCAGTCGGGTTAGGAATTAGGGTTAGGAAATAGGGTTTTGGCGTTAAGGCATCCCCAAGAGTATTTATACTTAAGTTTTGTTCGCTTAGCGATCTTGCATTTATCTCCATACTTTTTGCATTTTTTTTCTTTAGCAATCAATTTATGGTCCTGGCAGAAATTTATCGTTCCTTCAGGAGTATCAACAGCCATTGATACCATGTAAAACAATTCTGTTGCAATCGCGTTTCAACAAGTTTGCAAGTTCAGCGTTTCATTCAGTTTGATTGCTTAGATGTCGTCTGCTTATGCGTCTCGCTTCGGGGCTTTCCGTCGTTTACCGTAAACCACCGGAAAGCATCGACGCCGAGGAACTTTTAGTGTGGGTCCCAAAATAAAAAAGTACCAGATATTCTTGTACCATATTTTGTGATGTATGAAACCGGGTTGCGAAGCTGAAGTCGAAGGGAGTCGCAGGTTTTGGAAGGAATCGAAGGGTTTTTAGAAAGGAGTCGGAGTAAGCTTTTTTAATCTCTGAGGAGCCCACAGACAGTCTGAATATTAAAAGACTTTAAAGTAATGAGCCGAAGGCTGAACTTTTGGGATCCTAGGAGTCGGAGTCGGACCTTATACTTTTCGACTCCGCAACTCTGGTATGCAGTCTTATAGGGGAATAAATGCGAAAGTTTAGTCTTGTGTTTGTCAAGAAACTTATGAATGAAATGTTTATTATTAAAAATTTTGGTTCAAGTATTTCAAGTATTTTAAGTAGCGAATTTGTCAGCTAGTAGTAGTAGTAGTAGTAGTAGTAGTAGTAGTAGTATAAAGTATGCTATTTTAAAGTAACATACACATGAAGGGTTGTGTTTCATCGGGAGAGAAATCATCAAACTCTACTCGTGTATTGAATCAAATACTTAAAAATATATAAGTAATATAAGTAGAGATAGAAGAAAAAAGAGCGATAAACATGCGACGATTGTCCAAATTTATTTCAAATTTCAATTGTTCAATGCAAGGTGTATTCAGTAATAAACTAATGTTTATTATTCTTTCCTTAAGCCAAGGCTTTTCAAAGATCGAGATCTTATCGTCAGAGGAGACATACAGATAGATAAGTTAGCTTTCGAAAAAACCAAAATTCAAATATTTGAAAAATATTATTAAAAAAATGTAGTGAAAGAAAAGTTCCGTAAAAAAG
>OY744534.1:77296440-77303940 GCA_963556195.1 Sepiola atlantica
CCGATGGCAGTAGCATAAATAGATGAAAGGTGGTCGGGATCGTTCGTTTTTTCTCGGTCGATCGTCAGGGTTATTCGCTGTCGCCCCTACTTTATGTTCTTGTGTTCCTTTGCAAATTAGAGAACGGAATCACTTTATTTTGGTAGAGCGCTAGTAATGGTGTCCACGCACGTCGATGATGGCACTGCTTTTTTTTGTGTGTTTAGCTGTAGAAACATTATAGCAGTGATTAAGACGCCCAAACAGTAAAAAGATGTCATAGGAACCGTAACAAACCTCATAGATTCGAATGGTCTTGAGCGGCGTGATTGCGCTGCTGGACTTTTCAGTTACACGCATGTTCTGATTCGAATTCTGGGGATTTGGGTTGTAACGCGGCTCCAGATTGAACATAATTAATTCGAAGTACAGTCAAAAGGTTAAAGTGTCTATTAGGGCTTGGCTTTGAAAGAGGCTTCTATTATAAGGTACAGCTGAGGTGTGTGCTACTTACTCATTTTATTTCCACTTAAGAAAAAAAGCAAGATTCTTTCGTAAAATAAATAATGTTATTTTGTGTTTAGCGCTAGAACTTTATAGCAGTGATTAACCTCAGCAAGTCTAGTGGCTTGAGTGACGCTGTTGCGCTGCAGGGACCTTTCAGCTTGACGGGTGGTCCGATTGAAATTCTGGGGTTTTGGTTTGTACCGTGTCTCCAGCTTGGACAGCATTAGTGGAAAGAACAGTCAAAAGTTGAAGCGTCTATTAAAGCTTGGCTTCGAAGGAAGTTTACCTTAAAGGATGCAGCTGATATGTGCGATACTTACGCCTTTATTCTCATCCCTTTCCGATTGGTTTACTACCCCTGTCTGAGAACCGCTTAGTAACGTTCACACGTTTGCTCTTCTCGCTTCTTCAAGAAAAGAGGAAGATTGTGGGCTCGCAGATAGTTCTATATACGTCCGTGTGAGGGGGTGCTTAGGGTGCCTAATTTGGTAAGTCATAGACATATCGAAACATTGGCCTCCCTGAGACGAACGTTGATAGAGGTCTTTGTGTTAGTCCTCGTGGTTGAGGGCGCTTTTCTCAACTCCATCCTTGACCCTTCAGTGGAGTACCATCGTAAACCGACGGATGAGCCGAATGCCGAGCCGCACTGAGATCAGAATGCTGCCGCGGTCCAGTGACCTCTCACGGTTTAGAAAGATACTATATCGAGATCTAGCGGTCGGTTCAGCTTTGGATCAGCTTGTGGAGAGGCTAGAATGATCGAATGGAAAAAAAACGCTCATTTCAACTGGCTGTTTAAAACAGGCTTAAGGATTTTCCGTAATGCACGCGCTATGAGGACGATGAAGAAAAAAAGCAGCAATACACGCCTTCTTCACTTGCAGCAAACCTCAACGAATTTGGAAGTAGGTCCACGACATGACGGCTCACATCGATCCCAAACGATTCATGTAGCATTATTTATTTATTTAGCGAATGCAAAGTCCTTCAGCCACGCAGTAGCCTCCTGGTCTGCTGTGTGGAGGGTGGCTAATCCTCCTCTCAGTCGTTGGAGAGGGCAGACTTCAATGATGTGCTCCATTGTCTGCTCCTCTCCACAAGCACACAGTGGGGATGGGCTGCTGCCCCATCTGTGAAGACTGGCCAAGCACGGGCCATGTCCAGTCCTGAATCTATTGATGGTTGACCACTCTCTCCGTGGGAGGTCAGTGCCAGGCACTTGTTTGTTAGGGTCTGTCACCAGGTGTTTATTAGGGACGCCCATTCCTTTTTCCAGGCTGATTGGATGGTGAAGTCAGTAGGTGGGATGTTCTTCCAGATGGAGCGTCTGGATGGAAGTCGAGCAGTGGGTGGGTTGAGGATGTCTTGGTTGATTGGTAGATGATGGGAGTCTTCAACCTTTTGAAGCATTTGACACCAACAACATGAACCCGCCGTGGACTATAGATAAACAAATTGTTTCTTTCAATCATAGTCGTAGCTATATTAGTGGCGTGGACCATATCTCTAAATTAATCGAATCTTTTTTCTGATAACAATATCATCTTGGTCTTATACAATCAGCTTAGGATTAAGTATAATGTGATAGGAAAAGATAACGTCTCGCGGATTTCTATAGAAGATGGGTGCACATCGCTAGTTTGTGCATTCGTCTAAGGCCAAATAGGTACGTGTTTCCTGCCTGATCATGGCGCACGCGGTCATGAGTCCAAGTGGAATTCTTTGCTAGTAGAATAAATGACCGCCGTCTGTGTTTTAATTTTTTGGTATTAGAGATTCTCCAAAAATGCCCTACTCCCTTATTTATGGTACCCTGGCCTACCCTAACACATTTTTTTTTATCTTGGAGGACATCATCCGTTATCTAATTCCATCCCATTTTCATTTTGCTACTGCTTAATTTTCACTTTAATTTAAGGATAGACTTATTTGTTTTCGAGTTTAAAACAACTAGTAAGTCTATACTTAGAAGAAAGAGATGGAGAGAAAGAGGGGAAGAGAGAGAGAGAGAGAGAAAGAGAAAGAGAGAGAGAAAGAGAGAGAGAAAGAGTCTTAATAACATACCTCTTATAATTTTATTTGGCTCTTTCTTTTTCTTCTTCTTTGGAAGTATTTAATTATCCTCTCTCTTATCATCTTTCATGTATATATATATATATATATATATATATATATATATATATATATATATATATATATAGAGAGAGAGAGAGAGAGAGAGAGAGAGAGAGAGAGAGAGTGGTCGTTTATTTAAAAGCATTGGGGTGTCAGTATTATTAAAATTGAAAATAGGAGCCTTCATCAATACACGAAGACGCATTGGCATGTTCTAAACTTCGAGCATGCCAATGCGTCTTCGTTCGACAACCATAATTTGAATTCATAACCGCCAACAACATCTCCGTGGATAACACACGATTACAAGGACATTATATAAAAAAAACCCAAAAGTTGTTTATTTTTATTTTTTTGAAAAAAATGACACAATACTGGTCAACTCTGATGATGGAATATTATTCCGAAATTAATAAGATTGAAGTAAAAAAAAAAATTAATCTTGCATTGATAAAGGCTTCTATTTTCAATTTTATAATACTGACCCACCAATGCTTTTAAATGAACGACTTATCTCTCTCTCTCTCTCTCTCTCTCTCTCTCTCTCTCTCTCTCTATATATATATATATATATATATATATATATATATAGTCATCTACATGCAGACGGTTTCGCTGTATCACAGCTCTTCAGTAGCGTGAGTTTGCTCTTTTATTTGTTTTTTCCTTATTTTCGCCAACAATAACCCACTGTGTAGTGTAGGTTTTTAAAGAGATTTCAATTCAAAGACTTTTATTATTTGTGGATTTTTCTGATGATTGTGTAGTGTTGCAGAGACGATATTAACATACACATATTGTTTGGGTCACGGCAAAAGAAACGGACCGCAAAAATACATCTCCTAGAAATGTTATGTTTTTTGGAAATATATATAAAAAAAATAATAATAAAAATTAAAAAAACATGGTTATTAGAATAAAAAATAAACCTGACTTACTTATTTTACTCATTGCCACCCCTCTTTCATATCTCTTATTTCCCTCGATTTTAGCTCCGGTGAGCGAAAAACGAAATCGGTCAGGTTGCCGCCATTTTAAATGTACGATGAATGAAACCAGTCAGCTTGCCGCCATTTTTATGTGAGCTACGAACAAAACCGGTCAGCTTGCCGCTATTTTGGTTTGAGCACGAACAAGACCGGTCAGCTTACTGCTATTTTGTTTTGAGCGACGAACAAAACCGGTCAGCTTACTGCCTATTTTGTTTTGAGCGACGAACGAAACCGGTCAACTTGCCGTTATTTTGTTTTGGGCGACCAACGAAACCGGTTAGCTTGCCGCCATTTTTAATGAACGATGAATGAAACCAGTCAGCTTGCCGCCATTTTGATTTGAGCTACGAAAAAAACCGGTCAGTTTGCCGCTATTTTGATTTGAGCTACGAACAAAACCGGTCAGCTTACTGCCATTTTGTTTTGAGCGACGAACGAAACCGGTCAGCTTACTGCCATTTTGTTTTGAGCGACGAACAGAACCGGTCAGCTTGCCGTTATTTTGTTTTGGGTGACGAACGAAATGTGTCAGCTTGCCGTTATTTTGTTTTGAGTGACGAACGAACCCGGTTAGCTTGCCGCCATTTTGAATGAACGATGAATAAAACCAGTCAGCTTGCCGCCATTTTGATTTGAGCTACGAAATAAAACGGTCAGTTTGCCGCTATTTTGATTTGAGCTACGAACAAAACCGGTCAGCTTACTGCCTATTTTGTTTTGAGCGACGAACGAAACCGGTCAACTTGCCGTTATTTTGTTTTGGGCGACCAACGAAACCGGTTAGCTTGCCGCCATTTTTAATGAACGATGAATGAAACCAGTCAGCTTGCCGCCATTTTGATTTGAGCTCTGAACAAAACCGGTCAGCTTGCCGCCATTTTGAATGAACGACGAACAAAACCGGTCAGCTTGCCTCCATTTTGTTTTCTTTTCTTCTTTTCCTCATCTTGCTGTAATATTTTCTCATAATGATTAAAAACAATATTCATAGCTGTGATAACATTTTTGTCTCACATAAAATTTTCAATAAAATATTTTTATTGCTTGGTTGTTGGGTTTTACGGCATGCCAAACGTCGTTTTGGCCATTTCACGCCGAAACCGCACACATAGTTTGTATACGATTGCGTTGTAGATTAATTTGTTTTATAAGTGAATATTTTGTTATCAAATAAACAGTTATTTATTCTACGGGGCTGGGAACAGAGAAAATTCTCAAAGAGAAAAAATTAAACCCGTATAGCATTTGACTTATATCTACAAAGAGGGGCCATCTTGAAGCTGACGTCAATTTAACCAACTCGCCCAATGAGACTACCCTTGAACAGAAGTCGAATTTGCAAATCTCTTACTTGTTAATGATATATGTCTGTTTTTAATTTCACTATTATTTCAACCAACGAATACGGTGCATTTATGATAGAATCAACAAATATGTTGTGTTTAAGTGCTGTAAAGCCTCTTCACTTCCTCATATGGAGTCGTTCTTTTGAGGCTGATGGTGATGACGTTTTTATAACTTCTACTTAACTCACAGATGGGTCCTCTGACAGGTACTACCACTCCGGGTCAGAGTTAACCAGAGAGTAGTAGGTATACAACTAACGGGAATATTTTGAATAATTCACCCCTACCCGACTTCAAGTTAATTTTTAAAAAATTGAATGCAATCAACGGCTTTTCTTTCTACATATTCAGAAAAGGGATTAAAAAAATGCTTTCAGATAGATGGAAACAGAATTTTTCCATCTTGTTTCTGTTGATGACTGTAAAGTGGGGGAGCCCAAATCAAAAAGTGAGGGGGCTAGAGGCCCCTCCCCCTTCCCCCCGGTTCCGCCGTCCATGATATATATATATATATATATATATTTATATATATATGTATATATATATATATATATATATATATAAAACTGTTCTGTTTTTTAATCTCCGAAACAATTACATGGTAAACAGCTGATGATCCCTGTTTAATATTTCACAATTCAAGTTAAGGGCACCTGTTTTTGTTTCACTTTTATATACTTGAATCCCCTTTTGCATTTGTCAATTTTCCAGCGGTAAGTCGGCTTATGCAAGTACTAAGCCTGATTTTTTTTGGATTTAGTTAGTATTCCTCGGAATTTAGACGGCATTTTCTTTTTTTGTTTAAAATGATTCAAAGCTTTTTTTGACTATATATATATATATATATATATACATATACATATATATATATATATATATATATATATATATATATATATATATATATATATATATATAGGGTGATTCATAAGTCACTTAGCTATTTATTTTTGAAATTCCAAACTTAAAAATACGGTAATACAAAACAGAAAGTTTATTCAACAAATTCATTTATGGGAGTTTTAAATTACAGCAAATTTTCAAAATTTTCATCTTCGTTCTGCATGCATAGCTCCATTCTTTTTTGCAAGGAATTTACGACTCTTTGTAGCATATTTGATTGATTAATTTTAACAAACTCGGCAGTGATTTTTGATTTGAGGTCGTCATTGCCTTTCAACAAGTGTGGGAGATTCATCAAATTTGGCCATATGAATAACAATAAAAATTCGCTCTTCAATTGTAAATGACATACTGCCTGAAAAAAGCACATATGATGAACACAAATTTAAATGAATAAAAATAAATAATATATACACGAACAAATTTAAAATAACAAATAGCAGTAATTAGAGAGTAAGATAAAAATTATCAAAAGTTTATAGTATGTTTGTGCTTTATATGGTAATCATTTTCAATAGCTAAGTGACTTATGAATCACCCTGTATCTGTATATATATATATATATTCATGCAAACATTATTAAAAACAATAGAACACTTCTGTCTGGTTATACCTTTTTAATCTTTTCAATTCTTCTAATGATTTTTTTCGTTTTCAAATGAAATAAATTGATTAAAGATCCGTATGTGTTACAAACGTTTTCGATTCTTTCTCAAATCATCGTCAAGTGATGACAGCAACAGATTGACTAAAAGTTGGAATTTTAAAAGTACATCGGAGAGACGTGCACATAAAACTATTCGACTACACCAAATAGATCAGCCATTACTTTTAATATAAAAAAATAAAAATAAATACATAGTAAATTATAAAGATTTAATTCATCCGTCTTCTTTGAACAAATTAGGCGTCCCTCCGATGTATTTAAAAAATTCCATCCTTTCACCAGCTTTTTAGTTGATTATTTGCCAGAAACACCTGAAAGTGATCTTTCATCAATTTGTTTGATTTTAACACGAACAAAATCATTAGGACAATTGAAAAGATGTTGTTTTTAATAATGTTTGCATTAATGAAAAAATGCTGCCTAAACACACACACACACACACACACACACCTATATATATATATATATATATATATATATATATATATATATATATATATATATATATACATACACAGATGATTGTTATGTTTTTTCAAGACCATAACGCTGTTTTAATATTTTTTCTCTCTATTCCCTCTTCTCATCCCCCTTTTTTTAATCTCTGTTTTTTTTTAAATCCCTCGATTAACCTTTGTTAACAGAGGGCGAAACCGGTCGGCTGGTCTTTTCTTTTTTTATTAACTTTTTATCATGAGTGATAAACCTCGCCTACCCTTTATCCTTGCGATAATAAAATTTGTTACTCCCAAAAAATCATGAAATATATATATATATATATATATATATATATATATATATATATATATATATATATATATTGCTTTTAAATATAATAAACGGAGTCATAGCGAAAGAGGCAATATTACAAGTAAACAAAAAAAAATGGAGGAAATATTAAATAATATTTAATCGTCGATTTAAAACGAATAAAAAGATCGACTAATATATATATATATATATATATATATATATATATATATATATA
>OY744534.1:77308940-77328940 GCA_963556195.1 Sepiola atlantica
TTATGCATTTTACTTGATCGAATTCATCCTATGGTTACAGAACTATTTCCGGAGAGAAACGCAATCTTTCAGAAAGATGATTGACCAATTCAGACAGTTGAAGTTGTTATTGAATAGCACGTAGAACATTCTAATGAAATTCAACATCTTCTCTGGTTACTAAGTACACGGTGCAGTTTAGAACAAACAGGTAAGGAGTCAATAACCCCCCCCCCACGGATATCATTACAAGAACTGGGGATTGTTTCAGCGGAAGAACGGACGATAATTCTTATTAGAAAATATTAAAACTTTATACAAGCTTATAACCCGTAGAATTTAACCTGTAATTTTTTTTATGGCAGTCGCTGCAGACAAGGTTTGAAGCCACTCGATATAAGGAACTAAAAAGAACGAAAGATGATTAAATCAAACACAGAAAAATGCATATTGATTGTAGTCTTGAAAAGATTTATTTAAAGAGAAAGTTTTCCAAATTCATCTCACTTATCTGTCTTTTTTGGTCTGAAGAGGCTGACTCTCTGTGAAGAGTACAACCGAAACATGTATGCACATATGTAACCAATAATTTTTGTATGAATAAAAATTTATACTTAATAACAACTCTACTTGTTATTGAGCACTTTTAATAAACACTGGAGTTTCAACGGATGTACATCTACAGAAACTAATACATGTACCATATATATATATATACTATTGTTTTTAAATTCCCGAAACAGTTTTTCATGGTAAACAACTGATGATCCCTTAAAATAGTGTTAGAAACAAACTAATATAATAACTGTAAATAATAAATTGACTTACATGAGTTTTTTTTCCACTGAAAGACTTGGGACTATAAGTTTTTTTGTTTTTTTGTTGTTGTTTTTTTTAATATAGTTTTAATGGTTGAGAAACTTCCGAGACTATATATATATATATATATATATATATATATATATATATATATATATATATATATATATATATGTAAAAAACCCTACTTATAAGAGGAATACTGAATTCACTACTATAAACCGTATTTTCGGATTTTATCTTACGTTATTGTTTGCCATAGGTATTTGAAAAAGTTAGCTCTGTGATAATTTCAAAATGGTGACATGATTAGAATTCTGTCATCATATCACAGGGGGAATCACACGCGTGAGTGTTGTCTGTTTTCTGTTGTTGTATCCATGGACTTTGTGCTCGATATAACATCTTGTAAATGCTTTTCATTGTGGTTTCTGAAGAACAGCGAGTAATTGCGTAGCATATTAATCGTTGCAAAACAATTTGTAAGACCATCGTAAAAAATAAATGATATGAGTAAAGACTGAATTTGGGTCATTGGAATTTAAATAATCACTATATATATATGTATATATATATTAATAAATTTTTATGTATATATAAAAGGAATCCATGAACACGTGTTTCTGGTTATCAGCCGTCATCAACATGGTTTACCTGGGCAAGGATCGAACCTATAATATTACTCCCGCTAAATATAAAATGAGCCCTCCTATCCTTCGCTTCAGCAAAAAGGAGCGTGCTCCTTTTTGGAGGGCTCCGTAAAGCCATATATATATATATATATATATATATGGCTTTACGGAGCCCTCCAAAAAGGAGCACGCTCCTTCCTTCGCTTCAGCAAAAAGGAGCGTGCTCCTTTTTGGAGGGCTCCGTAAAGCCATATATATATATATATATATATATATATATATATATATATATATATATATATATATATGGCTTTACGGAGCCCTCCAAAAAGGAGCACGCTCCTTTTTGCTGAAGCGAAGGATAGGAGGGCTCATTTTATATTTAGGGCTTATATATATATATATATATATATATATATATATATATATATATATATATATATATATATATATATATATATATATATATATATATATATATATATTCAAAACGAACAGTAAACTACGGCTAAATAACAACGTGCCACGTAAAAAAATCTGTATTTTCTAGACACGGATTCTTTTCTCGGTCGAAAATTTGAATTTTAAATGGAATATGAATGGATACATTTATTTATATTGAAAAAATCTGCATTTTCACTGGTTTCTAAACCATTGTAATTTTCAAACTTAAATTAATTCAAACAAACAGTGGAAATACCACTTACCTATTCAAACTCGTGCTTTCCAGAGCACACCCAGCTAAGTCGGACACAAAAAAAAAAACTGAATCTTCAAAACGAACAAAAGACTGCGGCTAAATAACAACGCGTCACGTAAAAATAAGTCTGTATAGGTCGAAAATTTGAATTTAAAATTTAAATAAGTGAATGTATTTATTTAGGGAATATTAATGGATACATTTATTTATATTGGAAAAATCTGCATCATAACCATTGTAATATCTATCTATCTATCTATCTATCTATCTATCTATCTATCTATCTATCTATCTATCTATCTCCCCCTCTCTCTCGCTCTCTCTCTCTCTCGCTCTCTCTCTTTCTCTCTCTCTCTCTTTCTCTCTCTCTCTCTCTCTCTCTCTCTCTCTCTCTCTCTCTATATATATATATATATATAATGTTTTCGTATTTGTTATTGTTTTTACTGGCGATAATGACAGTGTTTTATTTTTATTTTCCACTTCCTAAGCGGTACAGAAACATGCTGAATATTGCATTATCGTCCTTAATAGGACATATTTTTATTTTAAAAATGTTTGTTAATTTTTACATACCCTCGATTAAATTGTCTTTAGTATGACGTTTTACTATCAGACCAGGACGCCTTAGGGAGTGAAAAAATGTCAACAAAAACGCGTTCACTATCGCCAGTGAAAACAATAAAAAATACGAAAACTTAATATTCAGGCGATAATATATATATATATATATATATATATATATATATATATATATATATATATATATATATATATATATATATATATATATAGTAATCCAGGTAGGGTAAAAATCCACAGGGTAGAAATCCAAAGGGAATCAAACCGGGCTTATAAAAGAGTGCTCAATAAAAATATAGAGCTGTATTGTGAATGCTTTTATTCAAACATGTACAAGGTCTGCTACACTGACATGTCGATGTTATCGATCTACAGCTCTCAAGAGCTGAGGTCTCATCAGGCAGAGAATTTTTTTATGATCCAACCTGGTCGTTGAATTCCAGGAATTCAACGACCAGGTATATATTTATGTACACACACACACACACACACACACACACACACACATATATATATATATATATATATATATATATATATATATATATATATATATATATATATATATATATATATATATATATATATTCGGGCAAGGCGTCGTGGTCTGATGGTGAGACGTCGGACTACAGACAATCAGGGGTTCGATTCTTGTCTAGGTTAGCCATGCTGATGACAGCTGATAGTCACAAACACGTGTTTGTGGATTACTTTTATGTACCTAAAAATAATAAATATAGATTTAAAATAAAAACACATCTTATTAAGGGCGACAATGCAATATTCTGCATGATTATTTACCGCTTAGGAAGTAGAAAATACAAAAATAAACGCCGTCAATATCGCCACTAAAAACAATAACAAATACGTAAACTAAATATTTAGGCAATAAAAAATCGTACACATTCCGGGAAATGCGTCATGGTCTGATTGTAAAACGTCAGACTTCAAACAGTTAAATCGAGGGTTCGATCCTTGTCTGGGTTAGCCATGCTGATGACAGCTAATAGCTAGAAACACGTGTCCATAGAATACTTGCATACAAATTAATAAATATATATATATATATATATATGTATATACATATATATATATATATATATATATATATTTTAATTAATTTATAAATTATTTTTTTACGTGCACATGCACAAAAGGGAGACATGGACACGTGTTTCTGGCTACGAGCCGTAATCAACATATTTATCTGAGCATGGATCGAACCCTCGATGTAAATATTCGTTGTCGAGCGCTTTACCCCTAGACCAGAATAACCTGCGACATTTTGTGCTCGACTTTTGATCGCCTATAATGTTACGCTGATGTTTTGTTGTTGTTTATACTGGCGATAGTTGACCGGTGTTTACCGGTGCGTTTTTTATTTTTATTTTATTTTTATTTTTTATTATTTGTCGCTACCCCGAGCGGTTTATTTATTTTTTAAGAACATGCAGAGGACTGCATATTTTATTTTAATTTTGTTATTTATCTATTTTTTTTTAAATTTGCCCTTAATAGGACGAGTCATGAATTTTTCTAATGTACATAATTATAGATTTTTCAAATTATTAATTTATAAATTAATTTTTGCATAAATAGATTTTTTTATTTAATTAATTTATGAATTAACTTATTGCGTGCACAAAAGGAGGACATGGACACGTGTTTTGGGATATGAACCGTTATCGGCATGACTATCTGTTTACTCTATTTGCCACCATCCCAACACACACACACAGACACACACACACACACACACACACATATATATATATATATATATATATATATATATATATATATATATATATATATATAAAAGGAGATTGTAGTTTGCTTGAAGCATTGCTGGTAAATATAAGTGTAGGTTTGTAATCCGAGGCTGGAGCAATGTGATATAGGTACCGGAAGGTGGAGAAGGTGAACAAAAACAAACGAGAAAAAAAAACAAGAATGGAATCTCAAATCAATTTATTAATATTTCACGTAAAACAAATCAAATACCAGAACAGTAAATAAAAATGTGGTTACTGTCAGGCAAATAAAGTTCCGGAATAAGGTAAACTTAAATTTTCGAAAGAAAAACTTTGATTATCAAAATACCAAAAATTAACGACCTAGTGGTCGAAAAAACGAACGAAAGAGATGCACTGATGGAATCAACTGTTGTTGACAGAATACCGCAGAGAAAAAGAGTATTGATTTACTCCTCTCCAGGAGTTAGTCACAAGGCCAGTTTTTATCTTACTCCCACAAGTAAGATGTGACCCAAGGTCGGGTCGGGAAAGTGGGGTTTAAAAATTGCCTGGGCAGCCCCGTCGGCATTCCCCGGTAGGGGTGCCTCAGGCAGTAAGCAATAAACTTACTCCTCTCCAAAGAGGGGAGGCGAAGCCTGGGAGGGTGGACCTCCTAGAACTGCACAGGACAGACCCATAGACCGGCGTAAATCAAGCCCCGAAGGCCAAGACAATACCAGTCTATGGGGTGCAGTATCCATCGGAACAGATACTATACTTTGATCTTAAAAAAGAGTAGGTACGCAGAAAATGTTAATAATTCCTATCATAATTTAATTATATAATTATTCAGCTAAAGTTATCATCTTATTAATATTTGTTTATTTATATACTAATTACTATAATTTTATTTGATTTATTAACTTTTTTCTTTATTTATTCAATTCATATATATATATATATATATATATATATATATATATATATATATATATATATATATATATATATGAAATAGGGAAAACATTCTGTCTACAAAGATTGATAAAAAATTAGGCAACATTTTAATATCAAATAATGAATAATCAGTTTCTCCTCGGATATTATTTAGTAAAATTCATTACTGAGTGTCATTGAAGAAAGAAAAAAAAACCTGTAGTGCCCTGTACAGGGATTGAACTCACAGCATGCCTATTATGAGACGTTTGCTTTTAATAAAACATGCAACTCCTTTCATCGTCTTTCACATTTTCTCTTCGCTATCACCTGTTACAGTATGTTCAGTATTGATCGGATAGAAAGAATCACACACAGACACACATCGTCATTATCGTAATTATTATTTACTTAGAAATTATACCAGTCGAGGGTATGTCCTCGACATTCAGTCTGATAGTGGCTTTGTTGCTGTCGGCTGAGCTATAGTTTAATTCAGTCCAGGGAGGTCCACCCTCCCATGCTTTACCTTCCTTTTGAGAAATATTTAGTTTATTGTTAATCGCCCGATGCGCTCATACCAGGGAATACCGACGGAGCTGCTAAGACATTTTTGTAGGCTATAGTGCGTTACTCATAGTGCGCTTGCTTTACAAAACCATACTTTACCTTGTGTCTAACCTCTTGTACGATCCTATTTTTTCAGTGGTGCCTCATCGACAAACAAAAACCTTATAGTCCTACATCCAGGAATTGCTAACTGTGCACTACTAAAAAAATCAAGATCCTACAGCTGATTAATACCCCTTTCATAAACTGTATGAACATCAAAGAAAGACCTAATAACAAGAAGTACTACCTGGGTATGACCTCCCTAAATTTTAAAACCGGATATTACGACCACAACGGCACATTTAAAAACAAGGAACGCCGATTTAAAACAGCACTAGCAAACCATTATTGGAGGCTCAAAGAAAATGGACGCTCACCAGTAATTGAATGGAAAATAATACGACAGGCCAGTACTTGTAGAAATTTAGACGACCTGTGTAGATTATGTCTGAATAAGAAATTTGAAATCCTAAAATTTAAAGACATCGAACACCTATTAAACTGTAGAAGTGAAATAGCAAACAACTGCCTGCACAGAATAAATTTTACCTTAGGCTAACAACACATAATAAATAAATAAATAAATAAACTAATAAATAAAAAAAAACTAAACTAAAACTTAAAAACTTAAATAACTAAAACCTAAAATAGAAATACAAGCAATAACGTATTAAAATAAGGTCACCCATTATATTGACACAATAAAATAACATGGACGAATCGTTTTATGGAAAACAGAACAATAGAATAGGAAATAAGAAGTAAAATCAACCGAAACTTTGTTTGTGAAGCACAACGATTGACTAAGAGAGCAACAAAGAAACAAGAAAACAGAACAATAGAATAGGAAATAAGAAGTAAAGAAGAAGTAAAATCAACCGAACCTTTGTTCGTGAGAAGCCCAACGATTGGCTGAGAGATCAACAAAGAATCTGATTGGTTAACTAGCTAGACGTGTCTATAAAAACACCCGACAAAACTAACTCCATGCATTTTAGCCTGACGATTCCCTCCGGGGATGAAACGCGGAAGCCTCTGTGTAGCTTAATTGCCATAAATATATTTTCAGAACTTACTATATATATATATATATATATATATATATATATATAGTGACCAAAAAGTCACAGATACTTTGGAAATCAATCATGAACAAGGATAGTGTCGAAGAACGTACTCACACTTTAAAATTATTTTATCAGGTGTCAATTACTTTAACACAAATAGCTTATTGACGGAATTTTTAAGTGAGAGATGGTTCAAGTGACAATACAATTCGAAGCATCGTTCGTCGTTTTGAACAGGAAGAGGCAGTGAGGAATCTTCCGCGGGCTGGGAAATCTCGCAGTGTCACAACAATTGCAACCAGGAAAGCGTTAGGGACAGTTTTGAGTAGAATCTTGAAACTTCGACACGACAACGTTGCACAGAACTTGGGATGTTCCGATGTTCTCTTCAAAATAATCTGCACAGCTTGAAACCTTTTCCTTACAAAGTGCAGCTTATTCAATACTTAAAACTCGAAGATTATCAATCTTGGCTAAAATATGAGGTCACAATTCAAGATTTTGTTCGTAATAAACCAAATTTGATTATGTCAGATGAAGAACATTTTCGTTGGAATAGATTCGTTAACACCATGATTTTCCGATTTTGGGGCTCTGAAAATCCGCGGGCGATTTACCAAAGACAATTACATCCCACAAAGTGCAAGGTATGGTGTGCAATGACGGCGGACGTGATTATCAGGCCTTATTTCTTTCAGGATGAAGACGGAAATGCTGTCACTGTGACTTGATTACGCTACCGGGCCATGATTGAAAACTTTCTATGTCCAAAAATTAAAAAAAAAGGCCTGAATTATGGTTTCAGCAAGATGGGGCAACAGCACATACGGCTAGAGAGACCATTCAGTTGCTGAGGCAATGCTTTGGCGACAAGATTATCTCTCGCTATGGAAATATCAACTGATCTTTACGTTTCCCAGACTTCACTATATATATATATATATATATATATATATATATATATATATATATATATATATATATATATATATATATAATATAGCAATATATATATATAATATATAGAAATATATATATATATATACATATATATATAATATAGCAATATATATATATATATATATTATTTGTCGCTCCTCGAAAAAGTAGAGCACTGTAAGTGTAGTATTAACACAGCATGGCGTCACTAGCTTTAAATGCATCGTTCCTTTCATTAAAAAAAGTAGAACGCTCTACGACGTTAAGCCGCCGATAAAGTGTTAAAATTATCACAGTTTATTCGCTGTTCAAAATTCGCTGAGTGGTTAAAGCTTTGAGTTGCAAAATACTCGTAATCCGGGGTTTCGAATCGCATGACCGGTAGCGAATAGTCATATCTCTATGCTGATGAGTCCCGATTATTAAGGACGAAACGTATACGTACATAGACAATAAACAGTAACAAATATATATGTATATATATATATATATATATATATATATATATATATATAGAGAGAGAGAGAGAGAGAGACAAACCCTCACTACTCTAACTAATTAATACTACGAACACTCTAAAAATATTTTTGTATACTTTTATATTTTTTTATTTTTCCTTCTTTTTAACCACTTTTGTAATCAATTTAGTTTCATGTTGTGTCTATGTCTACATTGTTTAGCGTTTTACAAAGATGTTGTCAAAGTTGTTTTTCTCTATGCTATTATACATATTTTGTTTCTTCAGCTCCCATTATTGACTCTTTTCATGGTGGGATTGTTGTTTCATTAGCATATATCTATATTATTAGTCCACCCACATCTCAAATCTAATTACCCCACCATTTACTACTATGTACTCTACATAATGATTGAATTAAATAAAAAAAAACTCACAAAATGATAAAATTGAAAAAAATATTCCAAAATAATATAACATTTGTTTTTCTGTCCTACATGACAGATAGTACTATATTCACTATATATACATTTTACAAATATATTGGTGTTTGCCGAAACAATTATATATATATATATATATATATATATATATATATATATATATATATATATATAGTAAGCTATGAAAATATATTTATGACAATTAAGCTAAACAGAGGCTCCCGCGTTTCATCCCCCGAGGGAATCTTCAGGCTAAAATGCATGGAGTTATTTTTGCCGGGTGTTTTAGGATATAGACAAATCTATAGAAAAAAGAACAATAGAACAGGATATAGGAAGTAACACCAACAAGACCTTTGTTCGCGGGAAGCGCAACGATTGGCTGAGAGAACAACAAAGAATCTGATTGGTTAACTAGCTAGCCGTGTATATAAAAACACCCGGCAAAAATAACTCCATGCATTTAAGCCTGTAGTCCCTTTTGCATAGAAGAGATGTTGCTAGACTTTCTCCACTGTATTGATATGTTCATGGTAGGTGCTCGACTGAGACCCAATCCTTCCCTCCGTCTCCTGTAAAACTTTCACAACAATAACTTGTCTGGCTACAACCACAGACGACCACTTCCCTTTCTCTCTCTCAATACCAAAGCGCACCTTTGTTCGTGGGAAGCCAAACGATTGGCTGGGAGAACAACAAAGAATCTGATTGGTTAACTAGCTCGCCGTGTATATAAAAACACCCGGCAAAATAACTCCATGCATTTAAGCCTGAAGATTCCCCCGGGGATGAAACGCGCGAGCCTCTGTGTAGCTTAATTGCCATAAATATATTTTCATAGCTTACTACCTAGCTCTACTCACGTGTTGAAGTAAATACTGAAAATTGATACATAAGAAATTATATCTCCTTATAAAATTTTATGTGAATACATTAAATACTAACATATATATACATTTATATATATATATATATATATATATATATATATATATATGAAAATATTTGTTGTTGTTTATTATCTACGACGTATACGTTTCATCTTTTTTCAATCAAGACTCTTCAGCGTAGAAGTTTGACTATTCACTACTGGTCACACGATTCGAAACCCTGGATTATAAGTATTTTTCAACTCCAACCCAACGTCCTAAACCTCGCGGCCAATATCTGAACGGCTGATAAACTGTGGTAGATTAAATACATTTATAAGCGGCGATGACAGCACAGGCATTCTACTTATATTAAGGAATGATGCATTATAAAGCAAATGACGTCACGCTGTATTTGCACTACTACTAAAGTGCTCTACTAATTATTAAGGAGCGACAAATATGAAAATATTTGTTGTTGTTTATTATCTACGGACGTATACGTTTCATCTTGTTTCAATCAAGACTCTTCAGCGTAGAAGTTTGACTATTCACTACTTGTGACACGATTCGAAACCCTGGATTATAAGTATTTTTCAACTCCAACCCAACGTCTTAAACCTCGCGGCCAATATTGGTGTTTGCCGAAACAATTGTATGCTGAATACAAAATAAGTTTTATGAAATGACGTGAATGTGTCCTTTATAACATTGATATGGTATAAAATTACATGAAAATATTGAATATAGCATAGCAGAGAGAGAGAGAGAGAGAGAGAGAGAGAGAGGGGAGAAAGAGAGAGAGAGAGTGTGTGTGTGTGTGTGAACTATGGATATTACAGGAAAGATGAAGTGTAGTATCAGAACAGGTACTACACTTTGATGTTAGCCAAAAGATCAAATTTAACAACGAACTAGAATGTTGGGTAACAGTTATCTAGATTTGAATACTGCGTGCGATCAGGTCGTGAACCCTTGAAACGAGTGTACATTTATCCCCTCTTACGTGCAAACAACCTACTTAAATGCTTAATCTGTTGAGGACTTTTCTACTACCGAAGATGAACGCTTACCTGAAGTTAGCAGCAAGAAATGCTACTTGTGTGGTTAAATTATCACGCCAGAGTTAAGTGGACCCAAAGAAAAGAATTGCAAAAGATGACAAAAAAGTGTAAAGAATCGCGTCAAGCCGTAGTTGCCCTTAACTCAAGGTTATTTGCCGATTTTATTTTTTGTCAAAAACAGTCGTCTTCTTAAGCAATGCCGGTGGAAAAAAAAGGCTCATACCTTGCCCCAATATATCATACGAGGCTTCCACTAGGATACCACTCGTTGTAAACAAATTAATGCGGTAGTTATTGATCACCTAAAATAAAAGTCTTTGATAATTTGTATTCTTTGGATTATTCGGACTACTGTTCTCATCTTGGTCGATGTAACCTCCGATCCCCTTCAGGTGTGTTTTATCGAACTCGGGAATATTTATGTGGAACTCGAGAATATATATGAATTCTGAGACTATTACTTAGAACTGATTATTTCTAAACACCTTTATCCGTTGCGCCATGTTCTCATGTGGACAATTCTAGTATTGATTTGGGGAGCTTTAAACCTAATACTATTTTAGATGCGTAGTTTTATTACTTATTAGGACTTATTAATATATATATATATATAAATATATATATATATATATATATATATATATATATATATATATATATATATATATATATATATATATATATATATATATATATATGGTTGAACAGGAGTGCCAACTTCTGTTTGTTCCTTTTTTGATCCACTCTTTCTATTCGTCGGACGATAGATCTTGTGCTTTTAATAATGGAGTGTAAGAAGTCTCCATATTTAACACGAACGTTTTCGACCATCATTGGTCGTCTTCAGGCGGATGAATGATGAATGCAAAATAAAATTGGTGAATTTATTTAAGAGGACGTTTCCATGTGATTAAAAACATAAAATCATTCAACAGCATTTCAAAACGCCTTCGCACCCCTTATAACGAGCATGGTTAATGTTGGGCTTTTTTAATTGAATTCTCACACTCCATTATTAAAAGCACAAGATCTATCGTCCGACGAATAGAAAGATTGGATCAAAAAAAGAAACAAACAGAAGTTGGCACTCCTGTTCAACCAGATATGTATAAAAAAAGGAATGTTGTTTAACTATACAATATATATATATATATATATATATATATATATATATATATATATATATATATATATATATATATATATATATATACATATATAAAGATATACACAATACTGGTCAACTTTGATAATAGAAAATTATTCCGAAATTAATAAGATTAAAGTAAAAAAATAATAAATAATCTTGCATTGATAAAGGTTTATATTTTCAATTTTTAATAATTCTGACCCACCAATGCTTTTAAATGAACGACCTATCTTTCGAAAATACCAGCATGCCAATGCTTTCTTCGTTCTACAACCAGAATTTTTATTCATAACCGTCAACAACATCGGATAACACCCATGACAAGTAAATTATATAAGAAAACAAAAAAGTTTGTTTATTTTTATTTTTTTGAAAACAATTACACAATACTGATCAACTCTGATGATGGATTATTATTCCGAAATTAATAAGATTAAAGTAAAGAAAAAATAATACACTAATCTTGCATTGATAAAGTCTCATAGTTTCAATTTGTAATAATTCTGACCCACCTATCTTTCTCACTCATATATATATATATATATATATATATATATATATATATATATATATATATATATATATATATACACATATTGAACGTGAAAGAGGCCAGCTCCGTTGTTAGCTTCGTATCCAAATGACCTAAATAGACATCTGAAGGCTAATTGATGTAAACAAATTACCCTCAAGTGAATTAGAATTTTGATAAAGATATTATAGAACTTATTAACTATTTTAAGAAATATTACTGAATTAAAATTTATAAATCTCCACACAACTTTTAGGATGTACTAGCTCTGAACGTAAAATTCAAAATGCCGTATTAGTGGGTTCCCCCACGTGTGAGTTTGCTCTTTTCTTTGTCTTTTGTTTGGTTTCATCCAAAAATGAACCACTGTTTAGTGTAGTTTTTTTCAAGACACTTTAATCCAATAACTTTTTACTCTTTGTGAATTTTTCTGATGATTTTGTAATGTTGCAGAGACGATATTGACATAAAAATGTTGTTTGGCACAAGACAAATGAAACGGACCGTTAAAAATATATCTCACAAATGTTTTTTGGAAATGTGAAAAAATAAAAATAATAAAATAAAAACATGGTTATTGGAATATAATAGGAACCTGACTTATATATGTTATTTATCTACCTCCCACAGAGGTAAGATGTAGCACGGGAAAGTGGGATTTGATAAACCAGCGCTCGAGAAGTTGATAGTATATATATATATATATATATATATATATATATATATATATATATATATATATATATATATATATAATTTTAAACCGTATAACTGAAAACAAAAACGGTTTGTCATTTAATTTACGGTTCGATTCGAGGAAAATTTTGGAAAAATATGAAGATCTATGAGAACAATGTGTCATAAATGGCCGGGAAACAATTGTATTACCTATCGAAGTCGAATGCCTAAGTTTATTGCCACCCTAATCTCAGCATTCTTGAATAATCCTTGTCTTTCTCCATCGGACAAGGTCAAATACATAAAGAAAATACACGACAAGGCTCTATCTGCATAAGCGTGGATATGGCAATCCCACAGAGTTACGACAATCTAACAAAATCTGTGAGTATATATATTTTTTCTTGAACTTAAAATATTTCTCAGGGTAGGGTGAGAGTAAAATATTTTTTTTGGTATGTAGGGGTGGACGGTAAATATTTTTTGGGGTGGGCGGGATGGACGGTAAAAAACTTTTTTTTGGGGGGGGAGGGTCGGAAAAATATATATATATTTTTTTAACTTAAAATATTTCTCAGGATTGGGGAGAGTAAACATTTTTTGGGGGTGGGGGTGGGGGTGATGGTAAAATATTTTGGGTGTGTGTGGGTGGAGGGTAAAAAAATTGGTGGGGTTGGTCAGGGAAAAACATTTTTTTTTAACTTAAAATATTTCTCACTGTAGGGGGAGAGTACAATTTTTTTAGGGGGATGAGGCGCTCTGGGCTAGTTGCAATGCTGCTTCAGCCCCGAAATCATGCCTAAACCCAGAGTCATCATTTGATGAAAGTATCGTTGGAATCAATGCTGCTGTACAAAAGAAAAAAAAACAGTTATTGCATAAACATTTTGATAATTAAAGTAAAAATAAAAGTAAATTCGTATGAATCAGAATGGTACAACTTCGTTGACCGGTTTGATTTTGTTGTCCGCATTCTTGCAGGAGGGACTACGTAGTCGTTGCCAACACCCCTAAGTGAACGTGGTATTAGGCACCGACTCGGTTCGAATTTGGGACACCCAGGTCGTCAGTCCGTGTCGTTATCCACTTAACCACTTATAAATTCATGTAGATACACTAATATTATAAGGTAATATCATATATGCTGTATTTACTTAAACAGTGCTCAATGCGTAAATAGAGCTTAGTAGTAGTAGTATGAAAATATATCTATGACAATTAAACTACAGAAAAGCGTTAATGTTTCATCCCCGAAGGGAATCATCACGCTAAGTGCACATATTATTGTTATTGATAGTTGATATATATCTAAGTAGTGTTTAGTCTAGTTAATTAACCAATCAGATTCGTTGTTATTTTTTTTACGGGTTAATGTTTTCATTAGCCAATGGCCGAGCTTCTCTCAAACAAAGGCTTGGCCGACACCTCTGTATATCTTTTCATATATATGTATATATAATTATTTATTATATATTAGAACAGTAGTCAGAATAGTCAAAATAAACTAAAATAAAAGTATACTCCACTTTTAATTAGATTTACAGCAATTAATTTAATTAATTATATTTTATAAGGAATACAAGTGTTCGAATTTAACATGATAGCGATTTTTAAAAAGTAACGTTTTTATTTCATAACATGGATTTGTAAAATGACAGTTACAGGCGTTGATTAACAATCACTTCTGAAGGTTGAAGGTTCAATCCTTACTATGATTTTTAAAAAAGTTAACGCTTCCACCCTTTCATAGCTGACGGACCAATAACAATCTGCATACGAGGATCAAATAAAAAAAAAGTTCAGTTCGAAATTCTGTATCGGTTCCTATGTTCGACATATATATATTCTCAAGTTCGAAAAGAGGCACCTGAAGAAGCCGAAGGTTACATCGGCCGAAACGTTGTGAAAATTACCACCAAAAAGACGATAACAGTAATTTGAATAATCACAATAATACAACGTTTTTAGTTTTTCTTACCAATTTTATATTTGGTATTAATATGTTGTATGTTAAGGAAGGTTGATTTGAACCGTGACGGGATAACAGTAGCAATCAGTCTTCTGTGAGATCAGGTTTGACAAGCATGTGAACCGAGAAAGCGGAAGTAGGAATCATGTGAGTCGTGACGTGGAGTTTGGAAGGGAGAGATCGACTGGAAGCGGGTCGAGCACAACGTACGAAATGAGGTCTTCAAACGAGTAGTTAATGCAAACTGAGCCCCCCCCTCACCCACGGCGCTATGTCAACGACTAATAACACGAATAAAAATACAAGTTTTTATTATTTGGATTATCCGAACTACTGTTCTTATTTTGGATGTTATTCTCACAACGTTTCGGCCGATGCAAACTCCGACCTTCTTCAGGTGTGTCTTGTCAACATCAGAAAATCTTTCTGTCGAACTCGGGAATCTGTGTGGGTAGAAGTCTTAAGTAATTCGTAATTGAATTCTTAGTATCGCCTTCACTGGGGATTGAACCTTCAACTTCCAGAATACTACCTAATCATGACTGACGGAAGGAACGACAGCAAGCTATACCGTGGATTAAATAAAGGGTTTCGTTCGAAATTCCGTACAGATTCCCGAGTTACAACAGAAATATTCCCGAGTTCGACAAGATACACATGAAGAAGGTCGGAGGATACATCGGCCAAAACGTTGTAAGAATAACATCTAAGATCAGAAAAGTAGTTAGAATAATCCAAATAATACAAATTATGAATCATCATTTGAAAAAAATCCGAAAAATGCAAGTTGTCATAATAATTTTCCTGATAATTAAAATATTCCCTAACCAGAAAGGTTTTTTTTTACATAAACAAGGAGAAGTTACCATTTCTTCAAAGACGATTAGTATGACATAAAACATGCTATACCCCACTCTATCTAAAAACAATATAAATAGCAATAAAAATGAAATGAAAAGTGTACTAAGCAGACGCACCTCCCCAATCAAATCGTCTCCTTCTTTGGGGATCTCATTCACAAATATCCGAAGGCTTAGAACTAACCCCGATGATGTGGAATCCTTCTTCCATATAAACTTCAATAGCTTTTTCATCAAACCGCTTGCTCTACCTGTTACTTGTTTCACCGACTGTACCAACATGCAAAGCTAACAGCAAAATACAAGTTTCCTCTACAAAACAACCAAATCAAACAATAAAAAAAGAACCAAACCAAAACAACCAAACCAAACAACCAAACAAAAAAACAAACCAAAAAAACAAACCAAACAACCAAACCAAACAACCAAACAAAACAACCAAACCAAACAACCCAGAAAAAACAAAAAAACAAACAAACCAAACAACCAAACCAAACAACCAAACCAACCAACCAAACGAAAAACAAACCAAAAAACCAAACCAAACAACCAAACAAAACAACCAAACCATACCAACATGCAGAAATTAAAATGTAATGTTAACAAGCATCTTGCTGCACAACTTCTCACTTAAGTTGCCCCTATAAATTCGGCTCTTTATTAGCCCCTTACGCCCCAGTGGCAGTGTGCCTTGTTTGAGGTGAACTGAAGTAAGAAAAATTACATAACATGGAGAGTAGAAAGTGGTGGACCTTGGGTTTACTTTCGGCAGCCTCTTCACTCGCTTCCCCCCTATTTTGTCCTTTAGTCATCACATTCCAATCCATGGTGCATCTCTTCGAACTCGGAAATTTTTCTGTCGAACTTGGGAATCTGGACGTAATTTCGAGCGGAACCCTTTATTTAATCCACGGGGGGTAGCATGCTCTTGTTCCGTCAGCCATAACTGGGAGAAGTCTTCAGTAATTCGCAATTCTTCGTATCGTTCTCACCGAGGATTGAACCTTCAACCTTCAGATTACTATCACTTGAAACTGATTTTAACTTAGTATTATATCCACTGCGCCACGGATCCTCGCGGAGTTTACAGCGGCCGAAACGTTGTGATGATAACACTCAAGATGAGAAATGTAGTCCAAATAACCAAAATTATGCAAATTATCAATCCTCATCTAAAAAATTCAGAAATTTAAAGTGGGAGGATTACTGTTCTCTGGGTCGGCTGTTGTTTTGAGTGGGTAGTATTTAGAGATTTCCAATCCTCTCATAGTATTCATCATCAATCAACTCACAATCTATTCATCTCATTAACTCTCATCCTCGAGTAGTTTTTGCCTTGATAAGTGGTGATTGATTTGTAAAAATTAACAATTAAGTGACTCGTCCCCTGACAACATTTTAAGTAAGAAACAAAATAAATATGAAACCAAGCGAACCTCCAGAGCACTACAGAATTCACCTCTTCGAGAATAATTACCATAGAAATGAACGTATGCTTCCAATTTATAGCCGATATATTGTAGATTAATGTTGATGGATTGGAATTTCTGATAATCTGTGAATTGTACGAACAAGGAACAATAATAGTGGATGTATACACTCTCTGAATGAATTGTCAATTTGAAAACAGAATCCTTTTTTTGTTTTAAAGAATTTGTGTAAAAATGCCAATGTTCGACATCGTTTCCTGAGAAAACGGCATTATGCTTTCAGGGCACAGTGATGTAAAAACACGTTTTGGAAACCATGAAGTTAGACAATCTGGTATTTGTAGGATCTCTGACACTTTATCTGTGAAATCCATCTCCATGTATCTGCTTCTTATCACTGGTAGAGTGACTCCAAAACGGAGATCAACCGCAGCCGCTTGCGACTTTAAGCGCTTATCAAATGATAGAGAATTCTACTATTCCATGGACACACTTGACAAAACAGAAAACGAAATAGGCAATACAAACATAAGTTATATATGCAGAGACCCGACAGTTTATTTAGCAACATTTAGAGTTACATTATTTTTTAATGTAGCCGTAGCCGGTGGAGATGACCATCTCAAGACAGGTGCGAAATGAGCCACACGGTTTGGCGACCATGTCCTTGACTATAGTGGCGAACGCCCCCACCATGACAGCCTTCAGAGAGTCGACCGTGTTGTGGGCGTGCTTGTTGGTCTTGGCCTCGATCACGCCCTGAAATAAATAGTCAAGCGGGTTTCAGTCGAGTGAGGAGGGTGGCTACAAGTCCGGCGACTAGTGGCGAGGAACATTGTTTAGCAGCCACGTTTGTGTCGTCTTTGTCTTGCTTGCAGAAGCGGAGTCCTGCTAAAAAGACTTAGGGGCGTCCGGCGGCGATATTGTCCATTCTGATCTTCACCATGCTCGTCAGTATCTCCTGGCATTTCCTTTATTTTTTGTTAAGTGTCGATTTTTGCTTCAACACTCTGTATTTATGTAGGCGATGAGGGATATACGTATGAATGTACGTATATATACACGTGCCAAATGGCTTACTAATTTTTTTACTAACGAGTCACCGTTAATCGAGGCCCAGAGCCACTCGAGGACAAGGATTAAAGGTTTGTGTCAGGTAGATAGTCAGACAAACACCTTGAGGATTGGAGACCATGGTTGGATCTGGGCAGAATTTTATTACTTAAGGGGCCGGCTCAACAAGATTATGTTTACATTTGACATGAACACGACGATGCTGTAGTCATCTGGGTATCGCGTTTCACAGAGGGGCATTTCTTGGAAAGAAACTCTGCTCATGGAAGTTCCGTTCAGCTCTAGGTACACAAAGAATTTTTTTTACAGTTGCTGTAGTTAGACGAGTTTTTGCTCTGAATGTTTTACAGGGGACACCAGAATGCTGTTAATAAGATCTAACCCAGTATGGTACGGTCGTAGACAATTAAAACGTACATCCAAACATCTTCGTTCGGCGAGGAGGGTGGATAGACACCCAGAACGAGAAAAATAAACATTTTATAGGGTGGATCGACTTTTATATAGAGACGACGGTTATCGAGCATCGGAACGGAACCCACAAGTTTTAATACGCGGAGATATAGAATTACAAGATTGAATGTCCCGACGTGTGATCAGCTACTCGGAAAGAGATGGGCACCTCAGTCTATGTATAGTCAATAATTTAGGACAGGGGCAGGCAACCTCCGGCCCGCGGGCCACATCCGACCCGCGAAGGCTTAGCGTCCGGCCCGCCACCCTGCTATGCTTTATTATTGCAATCCGGCCCGCGGACCTCACAGTAAAACTCATATCATTTTGTGACATAGACGTAAAAGTAGGTTTCGATTAAGATTTACAGTGGGATGAAAATGTATAAATATCAGCAAGCGATGATGCATGTATATTTTATTTTTCTTTAACTATTAATTTCAAATCCTTGGCCTGAAATAAAAATAGAAAAAGAGAAAGAGACAGGCAAAGAGGAAACGAGAGACGAGGAAAGGGCATGAAACAGAGAATTGTGTGAGGTGTGTCAAAACGAATGCTAGATCAACTTGCTACTTCCCCCGTCATTATTTTTTATGATTCCAAAATGGCTCTTCGTCGGCGCCTGTTATAACATCATATACAGAAGTCTCTTGAACAAAAATATCAGATTTGTAGAGTGTTCAATGCAATTTCTGTACAATTTATTCATGTAAACAAAATATAGTAATTCTGAAATTTCGTTTTTAACTCCGGCCCGCGATCTCCTTCCAAAAGTCTCATCTGGCTCTCACTCTGAAAAGGTTGTCAGCCCCTGATCTAGGAGAAAGAACTACTGATATCACACGCTCTTTTGAACACTAATTCAGACATCGGTCATCTGTTTTTTCTGAACCAACTGCTAGTTATTCCAGGAAATTCTCTGATGTTTTATATACCACATTGACGTTTGGCGTCTTTTTGTACATATCTTATTTTTCATTCAACTGGGTGTCTCGCCACCCTCGCCGCCAAAAGGTTAT
>OY744534.1:77333940-77341440 GCA_963556195.1 Sepiola atlantica
TAGATTAAATTTTAAAATTCTGCAGATAAATACTTTTGCATTTAAAACAACACTGAAAAGGTTGAATAGATTGTGATTTTATCGCGATGTCTGTTCAAAAGTTATTGCATACCGACCTTCAGGTTGGTTGGTTGGTAAATGTAAGAATAAAGTTTGTATTTGAGATGCATCTACAGAGTGTTCGAAACTAATTTGATACTTTTGAAAACTCCTTGATTTAGAAGTTGGAGTTAATAAGCATTTCTGACTTTGATTCTAAAAAAAAAAAAAAGAATAATAATTTCTGATGCAAAATCACCGAAACCAAAAAAATCCCAAAAATCTTTTAGTGTTTGTTTTAGTGTTTGTTTTAGTGTTTGTTTTAGTGTTTGTTTACTTCATAAATTATTTTGATTTTGTTCATAAAACAAAACAAACAACAAAAATACAAATATTGAAGGCACATATCTTTGAAAAACATTGTGATCCTTTTTAAAATCAAAACTGTATTAATAATAGATGAAATAAATTACTAGAAAAAAAGGTGACCCCCATTGTGTCACTCACTGAGCTCGGGTTAAATTATTTGACTCAGAAAAATTGAGTTTGCAAAGTCAGTTAAATTTGAAACATAAAGACTAAATCTAAAATTAATCTTTTTTCCGCTCACTATATCTCTCTCCTCTCTTTTTCTTTCTCCCCCTCTCTTTCTCGTAGTGATAGTCCTTAAACAACAAAATGCAACATGGTCAAAAGGTGGGAGTTCAGTTTACATTAAATTTATATAAGAAACTGATCCCCTTTCTAAAATCTAAAATATTTGAAAAAAAATTCCAGTCATATCTTGGCCAATAAGTGATGTGTTCTCGAAATTCAAAATGCATCTCCTAGCGAATAAATATCATTCAAAGAAGTCGCTCTTAGTCTCCACCACGTTTGCCAGGCGTGACTTGAACCCGTGTCTTTCGAAAGACACATACACAACAGCTTCATCCCTTGTGTTGCAGGCGGTACGCTTGGTGTCATTCTCAACTGCGCCCTACACAGAATAATCCATGGGGTTGCAATCAGCTGAGTTGGGTGGCCAGATGTTGGCACTTCTGTAGTTGTAGAAGTTCCCAAACAGTCATTTCTGGGTTTTCCTGGAAGTGTGAGACGGAGCCGAGTCCTGCAGCCACACGTAAGGTCTTTCCGCAGCCCCCAATCACCCAGCCAGCGCTTTCGAACAGTGGACAGCAACTGAATATAGCACTCTGAAGCATTTTTCGAAGACGTGGGGCGGCATAGCGTGGCATTCGCTGACAACAGTACCTCCCCATCTCAGGACGTATTTGACTCTTATACAGGCAGAGCATTGCGTAAGGAGTGAGATACTTTTTACAGGGGGGCACATATTTGGGTTCAGTCGAGCACCTACACTGAAAATAACGATAGAGCAGAGAAAGACTAGCAACGTCTCTTCTGTGAGAAAGAGGCTGTAGGGAAGAGAAGAGGACATCGCCCACTAGATTTCGAAGTTGGTTTTGTACTCTGTCAAGGCAGAAGAGGATGCTCCGAGCAGCACCTCCCCAGATGTGGCAACAGTACTCCATCTTAGGATGTATCTGGCTCTTATACAGATAAAGGATTGCGTTAGGAGTGAAATACTTTCTGGAGCAGTAGAATGATCCAATCATTTTTCCAGCGACCATGGCAACGGATTTCATGTAAATCTTCCATTCTATGTTTTAGTCAGCTGGAAAGCATCCCCGCGATATTGTGTTCCACAAACGAGTAGTCTAGGAAAGAAACTTTCCTCATCGAAGTTTCGTTTAATATTAGGCAGAGAGAGAGAGAGAGAGAGAGAGAGAGAGAGAGAGAGAGAGAGAGAGAGAGAGAGAGAGAGAAAGAGAGAGAGAGAGGGGGGGAATTATTGACAGTGGTTGTAGCTAGACGAGTTTTTGTCGTGAATGTTTTACATAGAGGCAGGCATAGATTGAAGCTCAGTCGAGCACCTGCCATGAAAATAACGATAGAGCAGAGAGAGACTAGTAACATCTCTTCTGTGAGAAAGAGGCTGTAGGGAAGAGAAGAGGACATCGCCCACTAGATTCCGAAGCTGGTTTTGTACTCTGTCAAGGCAGGAGAGGATGCTCCGAGCAGCACCTCCCCAGATGTGGCAACAGTACTCGAATTTACGACGTATTTGACTCGTATTCGGGTAGAGGATTGCATAGGGCACGATACTATCATGTAGCAACTGGGGATCAGCTGAAGTAATAAAAAACATGAAGCCGTTTGCATTGTTTCGAAATAGAGATCATAGCTAAATGTTGAACGTTTTGCTTTACAACTAGCGTTGCCAGTATGGCCTCAATGCTCTTCTTCAGCAACCAGATACCGTTGTGTTTGTGCTCGGATACGTTTCTGTCGTTTCGGGTTGGTAACTGCGATGTCGGTTGATATGGCGTCTCTGCACTATTTGTTTGCCGTTCGCGGGAGAGGGCGCCAAGTCGATGTGATCCACCTTTTTAAAATAGGCTTCACATCGTGGGACAAAGCGTCTTCGTCAGCTGGCCAATACCTCTCCCCTCTCTTGGTCTAGTCAAGAAGCATAATTCTCAATTTTCTCGGTAGTCTGTTCCAAATGTATACTAGCTCCTCTAATCGCTCTCAATCCTTCGTAGGGTCCCGGAATATTGTCACACCAGAGATTTAATGAGAAACCCTATATTCTTTTTTGCGATCAGCCCATAACACTATATTTTCATTATTATTTTTATTTTTAACATCTGTTTATATTAACATTTTAAAAAAGGCGGGCGAGTATTTACCAAGCAGTGATATTCTTACATATGAAGTTAAGACGACGACACCCCTTCACTTTTTACCGGAATAGCTTTCACACCTAAAGATAGATACAAAATATCTGATTCATCAGTGATTTCAACCATTCTTTGTTCTTGCTTTAAAATTATTATTTCAAATTTTCTTTTAAATCTATTTCTTCGCTTTAAATATCTAGTTTTTCTCAATATTAAATTTCTAAATAATAAATAAAGGCAGGGGATTTCTACCCCCTCATTGTTATCTAGAGCCATAACCACCCATTTAATCGGTAGCGAATGCTTAGTAAAATCTATGTCAGCTTTCCGATAAACACTTACATTTGTTTAAAAGTAATATTTAATTATTTATTTCTTAACCCTTAAATGGTTTATTTTTTATATTGGTTTGTAAAAAGTGAAAAACGTTTCATAGAGGTAATATAAAGTAGTTTGAATGATTTTTGGAAAACATTTTGAACAATAATAAATGATGTTGCAAATGGCATAACCTTTTACATGTATCATACATGAATATATTATGAGGTGATATAATTCATTGTATATAGATTATCAGTATTTACTTCAACAGTGCTCAATACCTTAGTAGAGCTTAGTAGTAAAGTATGAAAATACAGTTATGGAAATAAGGCTACATAGAGGTGTCCGCAATTAAGATACCAAGAGGCACATATATATATATATATATATATATATATATATATATATATATATATATATATATATATATATATATATATATATACTAGCAGGAAGATCCCACATTACTCGGGGTTGTAATGAGGATTACTACTATATACTTTTTTACTATCCTCATAACACTATATCACTTTCTTTGTTAATAACCTAACCCTAACCATAACCCCTGCTACCGTTTTGCCTCCTAATATATCGAAATATCGAAAAAGGCTAAACTGTTGGAACCCCTCTGAGTTAGTGTCGTATACATGTGGTTTAAATCTCATTCAAATCGGATATTTGTATGTAAAGTTTAAAGGGAGTTTTTTCAAAATGGGTTAGGGTTAGGCTTAGGGTTGGGGTTGGGGTTAGGATTAGGGTTAGAGTTAGAGGTGGGACACGTAAATATTCGACAGATATAGGATAACGTAGTGATTCCGGACCATTTCCATTGTCTTCCCAGAGAATGTTATACATATGATATAAATGTCATAAAAATAGGATATATTTAAAATTTTAAGGGGGTTATGTCTTTCCCAGTAAATTTTACATAAGAATACACTTTTGAATTTTACATAAGAATACACTTTTAAATTTTACATAAGAATACACTTTTAAATTTTACATAAGAATACACTTTTAAATTTTATGTAGATTCTCTAACTATTCTTTCTATAGGGAACACATAAACATCACACACACGAATATACACATACATTAAGTTATATATATATATGTATATATATGCATAAATATATATATATATATAGTATTATAAATTACAATATTGTATGTATATAATTATATGTATGTATTTATATTTAAAGTTTTTATATTTAAAATAAAAATGTTATAACATAAAGCAATTGTAATAGCCCAATAGTGTAAGTCTATAGCTATGGTATACAACATTTTTATTTAATTAAAACCACGTCAAATGTTAGGAAGAACAGATTCACACCATTTCACATACAATTATTACCAGGGTATTTATAAAATGATCTTGTATCCTATGAACGTATTTCCTGGGGTTGTAGCTTTAGTGTTCGTATATAAACAAAGAAAACCAAAGAAAAATAATGAAAACAAAAAAAATGAAAACAAAGAAAAAGAAAAAAGAAATTTTCAAGCAAGTAAAGCCAGAATTGCGGTCCATACTCATCATCATTTTGTTGTATACTAATGGAGCTGTTAACTCTTAAAGGTCCAAGTCGCAGCATCCACACGTCAGCTAGAGCTATGGTATACAACATTTTTATTTAATTAAAACCACGTCAAATGTTAGGAAGAACAGATTCACACCATTTCCCCAAAAAAGTGTTTTTATTTCCAGCATACAATTGTTTCCGCTTACTACCAAGACATTTATAAAATGCTCCTGTATCCTATGCATTTATTTCCTGGATTACATTCCCTAACTCATCATCATTTTTTTTACTAATAGAGCTGTTAACTCCTATAGGTCCAAGTAACAGCATTTACACTCCATGTGCGTTTAGCTATTAGTTTTTTTTTTAATTCTTTATCATCGACTTTGATATTTATTCCAAATCACAGAAAATATATATAAATAAAATCCAAGTTTTACTAGCCTTAACATTTCCTTTTTTCTTTTTCTTTATTTCATTGTTTTTCTTTGTTTTTCTTTGTTTATATACGAACACTGAAGAGAGCCACCCAGGAAATAAACGCATAGAATACATTTGGGGTTTGTTCTTGTAAGCCCATTACATCAACTGCCTTCATCGCTTGTCTGGAGCCATTGTGCCATTCTCGCTTACTTTCGCGAGTGTGTACCCAGGTTTTTTCTTGGGTGGTCGGTGAATCTCAGACTCCTGTCCTTCGGCCGTGATCGATAACACATTGGACTCCGGGGTTTAGTTTTAGAAGATTGAATTACTGTAAACATAGACAGCGATTTAGTGGTTTACTGAACGGGAGGAAGAGAGGGAGAAGGGAGAAAGAGAGAGAAAAAAGAGAGAAAGAAGAGAGAAATAGATAGATAGATAGATAGATAGAGAGAGAGAGAGAGAGAGAGAGAGAGAGAGAGAGGGAGAGAATGAAGGAATCAAAAGGGGATTTTGTTTGGCCATATTGCGTCACCGCGCCGGTCTCCCCTACGTACTGGCAGTGGACCGGCGCTTCCTCACCGCGGCTTTGTTCGTCAGTCAGGAACAAAAAAGATTGACAAAGGCTCCCTCCGCCATGACGTTACTTCCGACTTCCGTTTTGGCTCCTATCCCCGTTTTGTCGCCCTCCTACACTCCCCATCTACCACTATCTAACACGATTTTATATTAAAAAAAAAAAACACCAACAAAATTGAAATAAGCCGTTTTGACTTCAAGTTTCGTATATATCCATTTAGATTAAATGAATTGCAAGCATTCTTCAAGCAATAGGATTTCAAGATAACTATATGTATGAACCACAAAATAATCACATTCTTAGATATAACATAAGACAACCAATAGAAATACCCAGTACGGACTATGGATTTTAAAATTAATGGCTCAGATAAATACTGATATACAAGTTAAGGTTTGATTTATTTTGTTTTACGGCATATCAACCATTTATGGCTCATTTAATGCCGGATAAAGTTGTCAAAGTGAATCCTATAGGTAGTATGATCATTTTATACTACTAGAAAACATTACTTTTCGGCAGTGATCATTTTCTTTGACCACCTTCTAGTATCGATTTGGGAGGAATATAATAACGAGAAGAAAGCTTTTGATTTTTAGAAAAATCAGATTGAAATAATACGGTTGAGGATGAACTTATAGATATTAGGGCATGACGTGACCAGCTGATTGATCGGATCGGGCCTTTCCGACCTCCAATCTTGCTGAAGTAATGGCCGAAGTGGGGTGTTGCAGGTACCGTGACTATTTATATAACCAAGCTACAAACTGCTCAGCAACCAAGATCACGTCCTAAGGTATCATGAGTCGCCACACACGGTCTACAAGTGACACTGTTTTCAGGGGGGGGGGGATACCCGTTTGCATGGGGTTTCAGTTCGGCGAATTCGTGGCACCGCCGACAGGGCGAATGAAAGTTAAGATGCTAAAAGAAATGTCCATTCACATATTTTCTTTTAAATTCCATTTCAGACATTGTTTTTGACTTCTTATGTGCGTGTTGCGATTGACTTGCCTCCCCACAAGGGCAGAATTTGACAATATCCAAATGCAGTTAGACTCTAATAACTAAATTCAAACCCCTAAATCAATTGAACGCAAACACAAGGCATCCAATACAAACTCAAAACAAACCTTATTTTGTCCTTTAGTCCTCACATTCCATAAGTGCTGTTTCTGACAAAGGGGGATGAATTGCTGTGTTCTGAGTCGGAATCTATCCATCTAACACTTATCGTTGGCTAGTTTTTGACCTTGAAGTAGTATTTTTATATTTTAGTTCCTTACATCAAGTGGCTTCATGCCTTGTCTGGAACGATTTCTATAAAAAAAAATAGAAAAGATCGACTCCAAAAAAAAAAAAAAACAACTAAACGCCCAAGACACAAATCCCTTTAATAATACTACGAACAATAACACCAAAACAAGACGAATAAAGGCAACTCACAAACTTAAGCTAAAAGTACACCCCAAAACAATTTCATATTATTTCTATTCCCAAACTATTTTATACCTATCAATTATTTCTACACCAAACATCTTTTTTCCTATGAAAAAACGAGTTGAATCTTAAATAATACTTGCAAAAGCACAATCCATACACAGATAACATGCATAGATACAAAAATAATTAAAATTAAAACAAATTATGTCAACTTTAAAAAAAACTTCCACGAACTACCACCACTACTCAATAACATGAACACACGTAGAGAAAAAATAAAATGAATACAATACGCACAAGTCGACCTGGCGATAACATTACTACTCCATTACCATTTCGTTCAGATAGTTGATAAAGACTATAGGAAAAGTCTAAACCTCACCACACACGTACGCACACGTACATAATGTTTGAATGCCCTACTAGT
>OY744534.1:77346440-77348940 GCA_963556195.1 Sepiola atlantica
TCACACATAAAATTAGATATGGACCCTTGAAACAAAGCTAAAGTGCTAGGCCAGATGGAGGGAGCAAAAGGTAGAACGTCCGCTCACTTCGATCGCAAAACTCGCGCTCTGCTTTTTTTTTTACGATTCTCTCCCGATCGGTGAAGTAATTCTGAGAATGTTTTTCACACATTCCTCGAAACGGCATACCTCAAAATACATACAATAAAACGTTTACGTTTTCATTTTCGTTTCAACCTTGAAATTATAAAAAAATCGCAGTCGAATTCCAAACGTGACGTCTACCCACACCTCGTTACCGTCTAGGTTAAAATTCGTATTTACGATCCTACTTTTTGGATCACCTCGGGGTAATCTCGTTATAGTATCGGTCACGTATGTCTAAGACATTGTGTCCATCGCTATACTTGGCCTGCTGAGCAGATTGGTTTGTCGTAGCACGTGAGCTGTCTCATTCAGATTCCCCACATTCCAGTGATGCTCGATGTCTATTATGTGAACTTCATCGCACGGGTAATCCTTTTTCTTTCTATATATGACCGGCGATACCAGACTTAACTGTCACGACTTGAGTTACTGTTCTCCGAAGTTCCTTCGTCTCGTCTTTAGAAAGACAACATTGTAAACAACTGCAAACCTTTCTACGTTTAGACTTGATGGAGTATATGGTCACGTTTCCCTCCATATGTGGCCTAATTCAGACAGGATTAAAAAAAAACATCTGCAGTATTCTATATCTCTATAAACCTGCCATTCGCCGTTGTCACATCTCGGCTGGTTAACTAACCACTTGCCTCTCCCCCTTGAGCAGGGCGCAAAGAAGAAATTCTAACCTAATAGGCCCCGCCCGGTCTGCTTAGCTCCAGCCCCTGTCGCATTACCGATATGTTGCATTATTATTATTATTAATTATTATTATTATCTATATATTAATACGATAGCGTGTGTGTTCGTGTGTCACGCTTACATCAAAAGCTCTGCGCATGCGTGCCGCACCTAGATTTGGGAAAGCATTCAAGTGACCTAATTTACGTAATACGTTCAAGTATTTCCCTTTGACGCAACGGTTAACGACGTAGGATTTGACGTCGGTTTTTAGATAGATCCCAACCAACCTCTTAGATTGTTTTTTCTACATTGAATGGGGGGGGGGGGTAAGTAGGGAGGGGCAACCGGGAAGACACATATTAAGACGATTACATGTGTGTGATTCTGTGTGTAACGCTTACATCAAAAGCAACGACCTTCCGAATCTTTGTATGCTACTCATGAATTGGAGCCAAATTTAATTTACTGTACAGCATTTACAAAGTAAGGAACAAGATAATAAGTATTGAAAACATAATTTCGTGTAATTTACACGGGCCCCGCTTGTTATTATTATTATTTTTTTTTTTTTGCTGGCAACAACTAGCTGCTTTTAGCTCAAATTAAAAAAAAAAAAAATGAAAAATATATTAAAAAAAAACTAAAACAATTTTTTTTTTAAAAGTGAAAAATCAACACAATTAGATTTAAATGACTTAACATCCCGTCCACATCCTCCACCTCGAATAAAGCCAGACTGACGGCAAGGGCTCGGTCTGCTAAGCTCCAGCACCTGTCGCATCACCGATATGTTGCATCTCTGTGCTTGTAAAACAAATGCTTCCACGGAATATGCTCCGATGAACCTGCTGCACCTAACGAAAATACCCCCGATTCATTCGACTAGCAGCAAGATTCAACCCCTTTAACCTAGAGGTCCTTAGATAACGGAAGATTTTCCCACTGTGATAGATTGATTCCTCGGAGCGTTACCTTTGGAATTACCTTAATGGTTGATTATCCAGAATTACCGAGACATAGGGGGAAAATAAAACAAACTGAGACATATCTGTATGGTTACTTACCCGTGACGGAATGAATATATATATATATATATATATATATATATATATATATATATATATATATTGTCTACCAAAAATTACTTAAATTAATCAAGTAGTTTTTATTTTATAAAAGAAAAGTAAATTTTATAGATAAACGGGTAATGTCGATATATCGGCGGCATTATTGGTCATATTCAAGGGAGCTAAGGGAGATAACACAGATATTACCCAAAATTCCAGACTGTATTTCTCTAGTTTGCAAAAGTTTGATTACACCCCTTTGGTATGCGATATATTCATTTCGTGACGGGTACGTAAATCATTACCGATATTTCTCAGTGTGTCTTATTCCCCCCCCCCCATGTCTCGGTAATTCTGGATAAGCACCCTTTCATGTTCCCTATTTTTTCCGACCGTACCAACATGCATAAATTTAAATGTAATGTGAGCATCTTGCTGCCCATCCCCCCCACCCAGGTTGCATCTTATAAATCTGTAGCTTTTTACGGTTCCGTGGTAATACAACTTGTTTAGGGCGAACAAAACTAAAAAAAAAAAATTAAAAAAAAGTAACACAAAAAATGAAAGATCCCTTACAGCCTGCCTAAGTTATATCTTACATAGGA
>OY744534.1:77353940-77356440 GCA_963556195.1 Sepiola atlantica
ACATCGTATCTTTTCAGAAGAGAAATTTCGTTAGTATCCAGACAAAAAAAAACTAATAACAATATTTTAAAAAAAGTTAATTATATTGGATTTCTCATCAGCAAATTTAATTAGGTTATTTTTATTATTATAACTAACAGAATACTCGTTTTAGGACGAATATAAGCAATATGTATAATATTAGTTTCTAATTTTTTTTCTTTATTTTGAGGTAGGCTCTGATTTCGGTAGCCACACCCTCTAAATGGCAAAGTTTACAAAAATACAATAATGTGTCTAAGTTACTCACCGTGTTGCCTAGAATACATATCACATAATTCATAATGATAACTTCATTAGTTTACGAGTTTAGCTCGCACTCACATATTCTTGATACTCACACGGTTCGGTTAAAACTTTATTGCTTAAAATAACTTGAAATTTGATGTAGAGCACTTTTTTCAACTAAATCATTTTTTTTTGTATTTTGCTGATTCTAAAAGTTTTTTTTTAGGGACACCCCTAAGTGGTAAAGTTTACAAAACATAAACTGGTCACGTTACTCATCGTGTTTCCTAGAATATATATATTCCATAATTGATAGTGATCGGTTCGTTAGTTTAGGAAATACAAAAAAAATACATATATATATATATATATATATATATATATATATATATATATATATAAACAAATAAATTATCAAATTACGATTATATCATTCTATGATTTAATGACAATTTTGTAAAAAAATGAACGTGTATTTGAAGACGTCGGAAGCAAAACATGGTTGGACCAGGTTGTTATAAACGACTTCGCTTCATCAAAATAAAAAGGATGCGAAAAATCCAAGGCCCTCCGAAAAATCCATATGGAAAATATAATAAAACCATGAGTTTATTTGTTTATTTATAGGTTTATTCGAATTCAAAAACATATTGAGATTTTCGTTCCCCTCATATATATATATATATATATATATATATATATATATATATATATATATATATATGTGTGTGTGTCTGTGTGTGTGTATATGTGTGTGTGTATCACTGTTTTTATTCATTTAAATAAAAACAATAACATACATAAAGTCTCTATTTAATATTTAGTTTTATAAGCTGGGTTGAACTTCTTTGCATTCCTATCCTGTGGATGTTTACTTTACCTGGGTTACGATATATATATATATATATATATATATATATATATATATATATATATATATATATATATATATATATATATATATATATATATATTAAGGTACTTAAGCTGTTTGTTTTATTTTATTTTATTTTTTTTATTTCTTTTTAATGCAATTTTAATTCCTATATAATTTCATTGCTAGCTACCATATCGCAGAATGGTTCTTGGGTGTAGTGTTTGGATATTATTATTATTATTATTATTATTATTATTATTATTATTATTATTATTATTATTATTATTATTATTATTATTATTGTTAATGTAATTGATATGCAAATTACCATATCACACGGTAGTCTTAAGGGTAATATATTATTATTATTATTATTATTATTTTATTATTATTATTATTATTATTATTATTATTATTATTTATTTATGTATATATTAGTGAAATTGTAAGCTGAATGATTTCTACACTTGATTATTGGGGAAATGGTAGTTTGATCAGTAACGTTGGAGAGCCATGAATATTATAACTGTCCTGTTTTTAAATCTCCGAAACAGTTACATGGTAAACAGCTGATGATCCCCGTGTTAATATTAGACACTTACGTTAAGGTCTTCTGTTTTTGTTTCACTGTTAGATACTTAATCCGCTGTTTTTATTTTATTTACTTACTATTATATTTTTTTATTTATGAATTTTCCAACGAATATTCAGTCTGCAATATTTCGGATTTAGTTAGTTTCTCTCGGAATTTAAACTACATTTTCCTTTTTTTTCTCTTAAATATTTTTTTTTTAAATAACGCAAAGCTTCTTTAGACTATATATATATATATATATATATATATATATATATATATATATATATATATATATATATATATATATATATATATATATATATATATGAACGAAGAGAAATAAAACATGTAAGAATAACAAATCTATATATCTCGTAAATTCGTCAGATCATAAAAAAACATTATTTGAAAAGCCTGGCTTAAAGAAGAAAAAAACATTTCTTTCATTTAATACACCTTGTCTTGAATAACTGAAGATGAAATGGATTTGTTATTCTTACATTTTTTATTTCTTTTTGTTCGTTTATCCATATTATTGCTATATTGGGCTTTAAACACTTCACAATAGGTTTAAAATTTTAAAAGTATACATTCTACGTTTAGTCTCATACCTTTATATATATATATATATATATATATATATATATATATATATATATATATATATATTATAATATAAAATGAAGTAATAAAATAAGGTGTCAATTAAATTTTATTAGAATTCAAAGTTCAAGCAAAGTATCCTTAAGTCCTTAGCTCATGAGTTTTCAAAGATAATT
>OY744534.1:77361440-77366440 GCA_963556195.1 Sepiola atlantica
GTTACGCCCTAACACATATATCAAATCTACACCCCTCCCCACACACACCAACTCGTCTACGCAATTCCACCTCTCCTTCGATATATCAAAATATATTAGCATGTTTTTGGATTCATACTTTCTTTAGCTTAAAAGTTTGAACCCAATGACGTGTTAAAATCAATATAAAAAGACACGTTCGCACCCGTTCTCCATAGACGCGCGCACACACGCACACAAACATATATATATATATATAAACGTAGATTTAGTATAAGGAACGTTTATGTTTTTGTCTTTTAAGGGAAGTGGGGTCTGATCAACTCTGCTGGGAAGCCATGAAATTAAATACTGTCTTGTTTTTAAATTCCCGAAACAGTTTTTCATGGTAAACAACTGATGATCCCTTAAAATAGTGTTAGAAACTAACTAATATAATAACTGTAAAAAATAAATTGACTTACATGAGTGATTTTCCACTGGAAGACTTGAGACTATAAGTTTTTTTAATTTTTTTATTTTTTTTTATATATATATATTTTTTATATAGTTTTAATGGTTGAGAAACTTCCGAGACTATATATATATATATATATATATATATATATATATATATATAGTAAGCAATGAAAATATATATGGCAATCAAGCTACACAGAGGCTCCCGTGTTTCATATATATATATATATATATATATATATATATATATATATATATATATATATATATATATAAAGTTAGGTATGTGTATATGTTTATATATTTTTATGTACAGGATTCACACCTAAACTAATGAACCGATCATTATTAATTTTGAAACACAGCTGCTAGGCGTTATGTGGGCTATATTTAGTTAAATTTCGTTTCATGCTAATGAGGAAAACCGTGACCATCGAAAGTAAAACCTGTTCACTAAAAAGTGACGTCATGTTGGTAAGTAGCAAGCGAGATCTATCAGGCAGTCAGACTGTTGATAATGAATGAGAGCTTCTTAAAAAAAGTATTGAAAAACTTTAAAAAATTAAATAAGAAAAGAAAGGAACACGATTCGATTTATACTGAAACTGAACTTTATTCAATATAAATTTTTAAAAAAGAATTCAGAATGAATAGATAAGTTGTGTGTTATTATTGCGTTAAAGTAAATAAACTTTCACGTTGTTTCATGGATTTTAAAGACTAAAATTCGGTTATTATTTTCTTTGTGAACAATCTGAAAGCAATTTTCTTTACAGAAGTTATTAAAATAAAAACATGCACAGTCAAGCAATACCGAATATAGTTTGTTAAAGTTACAATAATATCAACCTATTATTTGTTGTGTAGAAAATATTGTTGGTTACAATGTATATAAAATTACGTTTTTTAATTCAATAAAAATATGTTGGTATTTCTTGACATAATACGACAGTTGAACTAGGATATTAATTGAACCAGAATTTTTATAGGCAACTTAAATTCAATAAAAATATGTTGGTGTTTCTTGACATAATACGACAGTTGAACGCGGATATTAATTGAACCAGAATGTTTATAGGCAACTTAAATTCAATAAAAATATGTTGGTGTTTCTTGACATAATATGACAGTCGAACGCGGATATTAATTGAACCAGAATGTTTATAGGCAACTTAAATTCAATAAAAATATGTTGGTGTTTCTTGACATAATACGACAGTTGAACGAGGATATTAATTGAACCATAATTTTTATAGGCAACTTAAATTCAATAAAAATATGTTGGTGTTTCTTGACATAATACGACAGTTGAACGAGAATATTAATTGAACCAGATTTTTATAGGCAACTTAAATTCAATAAAAATATGTTGGTGTTTTTTGACATAATACGACAGTTGAACGCGGATATTAATTAAACCATAATTTTTATAGGCAACTTAAATTCAATAAAAATATGTTGGTGTTTCTTGACATAATACGACAGTTGAACGCGGATATTAATTAAACCATAATTTTTATAGGCAACTTAAATTCAATAAAAATATGTTGGTGTTTTTTGACATAATACGACAGTTGAACGAGGATATTAATTAAACCATAATTTTTATAGGCAACTTAAATTCAATAAAAATATGTTGGTGTTTTTTGACATAATACGACAGTTGAACGAGGATATTAATTAAACCATAATTTTTATAGGCAACTTAAATTCAATAAAAATATGTTGGTGTTTTTTGACATAATACGACAGTTGAACGCGGATATTAATTAAACCATAATTTTTATAGGCAACTTAAATTCAATAAAAATATGTTGGTGTTTTTTGACATAATACGACAGTTGAACGAGGATATTAATTAAACCATAATTTTTATAGGCAACTTAAATTCAATAAAAATATGTTGGTGTTTTTTGACATAATACGACAGTTGAACGAGGATATTAATTAAACCATAATTTTTATAGGCAACTTAAATTCTATAAAAATATGTTAAAACTGCCTCAATCTAGAAGTATTTCCATTCACCTTTAATGACCGAGGACAGAAAAAAAACGAAGTTTAATATCAGAACAGATATTATACTTTTAATTATTTTATTGAAAAAAAAAATACAATTTAAATTTCAAACAAATAAGGCACAAGGCCATCAAAGGTGTGGGAAGTTGAAAGTCGTTGGTCATTCTCTGTCTATCTTAATGTTTGCTAGAATCATAAGTTATCACGATATCACATTTATTATAGGGGTCCAAATCCACAATGTGTCGAAAATTTAAATTATATTTACAAATATATAATGAAAAATTAAAAAACAAACTAAAAAATAGTTTTAATCGACTTTCTTCATAACTTCGCCAATTTCAATTAGCGTAATGAAGACTCATGGGAGTCGAAAACGTTTACAGTTTTGGCGAGTTCCTGTTAACACTTGAACATTAGATCGTTGGTATACCAACTTGAAAAGATAGATAAAAAACGAAAAACAGGAATTGTCACTGTTGTTTAATCAAACATGCATAAACGAAGAAATGCTACGCAAAAAGTATACAAATTTCAGGCTGTATGATCCCACAACAAAAAGTGAACTTAATACCACCATGTATATATATATATATATATATATATATATATATATATATATATATATATATATATATATATATATATACCAATTCATTGAGTGAGACAACAAAAAACAAAGAAAAACGGATATTACGACTCTCCCAACACTTCCATGAGGAATAGACAACCGACAGTAATCAAATAAACAAACAAAATAACAAACGATAAATAATATAAAAAAATCAAAACCGATAAATAATTAAAAAGCTGATTGAATATTGAATTTTAAATAATCAAAACTATTTGAAAATAAATATATAAACAAAGTAAGTTTATTGTCAGTTTTACTCATTTTAAAGTGTATTTCTTGTCCTGAAATAAAATTATTATAAAAGCGTTGAGAGCTTTAATTGAATGTTTTAATCATTGTTTTTTTTTCGAGCACAAAACATATTTGTACAAAAGTACAAAAATGGATATTGTCCGAACTCGGGCTAATTATTTACACTCTGATGAGCTCTTGAGAAATGCATAATTACAAATTAATCGGTTGCTTTTCTCCACTGAGGCGACATACACACACACACACACGCACACACACACACACACACATATATACATATATATATATATATATATATATATATATATATATATATATGTAAATTAATAAATTCCAATTTTTTTTCTTATATATGTATATATTGAATAAGAATTATATAAGCCTAACCAGTTTTCGTATTTATGTATTTATTTATATATATATATATATATATATATATATATATATATATATATATATATATATATATATATAACCGGTTTTTGTATATATATATATATATATATATATATTTATATATATGTTTGATTAAACAGAAGTGCCAACTTCTGCTTATTCAGCTTTTGATCCGTATTTTTCTAGTCTTCGTACGACGGATTTGATGTTATAATCCAAGGAGTGTAAAAAATCTCCGTATTTTATGCGAACGTTTCCGACCGACAGCGGTCGTCGTCAGGCGGTTGCAAAATAAAATAAATTGGTGAATCTATCAAGAGGGCGCTCTTTTAAATTATTTCAACAGCACTTCAATGCACCTACACCCCCCCCTCATAACGGGAATGGTTGATGTTTGGTTTATTAATGCGTATAAACAATGTTTCTATTGTAGGGGGTGAAGGTGTATTGAAGTGCTGTTGAAATAATTTAAAAGAGCGCCCTCTTGATAGATTCACCAATTTATTTCATTTTTCAACCGCCTGACGACGACCGATGTCGGTTGAAAACGTTCCCACAAAATACGGAGATTTTTTACACTTCTAGGATTATAACATCAAATCCATCGTACGAAGACTAGAAAAAAACGAATCAAAAGCTGAATAAGCAGAAGTTGGCACTCCTGTTTAATCAAACATGCATAAAAGAAAGAATGCTGCCCAATATATATATATATAAATAAGAAAACCGGTTGGCTTATTTAATTCTAATGGAATAAGTTTACATTGAAATGTCGTATATATAGGCATACCCAACTCACTGAAACAAATCTCGATATTGCTCATTTGCGTATTTATTTATTTTAAAGTTTCTAATAAATTAATATTCCGTCATATACCTTTCTGATTTGTATTGTCAAATTTTCTTTTACATACGAAATCGATTTATCGATAGTTCTATTATTATAACTATAAATAAAATTTACTAAAAAGATTTTATAAAAGAAATGATAGCGTTTTAAAAACCTTTTTAGAATTTAATTTTCAAGGGAGATAATTTACTTCCGGCCTTTAGTAAAGCGTCAAATATCGCTGAAACGTCGAGAACAGATACTAAACTTTGATCTTATCCAAAGGGTCAAGGAACCGTAAACAATATTTTTTGTGACTAAGCATTTTTAAATAAAAAAAATAAACTGATTTAATTGGAATATTTTTTTAATGGATGGTATAGTGTAGTATCGGTTTTCTTGTCATACGATTTCCCTCCCAGGAATTACATT
>OY744534.1:77371440-77391440 GCA_963556195.1 Sepiola atlantica
CCCTTAATCGGAGGTGTCATCAGTTTTTTTTTTTTTTCATATATACTTTTATTAATTATTTTTATAAATAAATATTAAATTATATTCACTTACAAACGACGTCGTTTCAAGCTTATTCTCTTATCAGTGCATAGAAGTGATAACTTCAGACGGTCATAAAAAAACGAACCCGGTTCACAAAGTCACCCTTGCCTCCGCACAATTTCGCTCTATCCTCTCGGCCATAATAAAATTATCACGTGATACGGAGAGATTGTTGATTTCCAAAATATTTCACTTAAATACATTCTCATGCGTGCTTCAAAGATGTTGTCAATTTCCTTGAAGTGGTATTGAAATGTTTTTTTTTTAAAACGTCTCCTTAATAAATCTTTTATTTTGCATACTCATTCATACTCATTCATCCGCCTGAAGATGACCGACGTCAGTTGAAAACGTCCGCGAAAATATGGCGATTTTTTTATACAACATGGACGACAATACCAAATCGGTCGTGCGACGAATCGAAAAAACGAATCCCAAAATAAATAAATAGAAGCTGTCGCTACTGTTAACCCCAACATGCATAAGAGAAGGAATGCTGCCTAATTACACACACACACACACACATATATATATATATATATATATATATATATATATATATATATATATATATATATATATATATATATATATATATATATATATATATACGAAAACCGGTTAGGATTATTTAATTTTTATTTTAAATATATATATATATATATATATATATATATATATATATATATATATATATATATATATGTAAATTATAACTAAAAGGTAAACTTTTAGAGAGTTGGACCTATTGTGAAATAAGGAAAGCTCAATATACTGGATAGAGCAAAAATATGGTAAGTCAATGAAAATTGATAAGACCTGCAAATCGAAGCAAATCGATATCTTCAGTTGTTCAAAACAAGGAGCAGTTTAGTTAATAAAAAACATTTATTTTTCTTCTCTTTCATTCCTTAAACCAGGCTTTTCAAAGATTAAAATCTTATCACCAGAGGAAAAATTATGATTGATAAGTTGACAGGATTGGACATGGCCAAACTTATTTGATCCCTCTCCGAGGACAACAGACCTGAGTGGAATCGTCGTCGTTGGATTTTTATACAGATACTTCTGGATTTACCAATATTTCTGAGCCCCACGTTTTTTTTGGATTTCGTTATTGGAGATTCCCATGCCCGTTTGAACTTTAACACTTTTAAAAAAAAACTCTTTCAAATTTGAAACTTTGACAGTCCTATCCTGTCAACTTATCAATCATAATTTTTCCTCTGATGATAAGATTTTAATCTTTGAAAAGCCTGGTTTAAGGAATGAAAGAGAAGAAAAATAAATGTTTTTTATTAACTAAACTGCTTCTTGTTTTGAACAACTGAAGATATCGATTTGCTTCCATTTGCAGGTCTTATCAATTTTCATTGACTTACCATATATAGGGTGGGCAAAAATAAGGGTCCTATTTTTAAAAATTCATAACTTTTTTATTTATTGATTTTTTTAATTTTTTTTTTAGAATAAGTAAAGGACCCCTTCCGAAGCAAGCATGAGCCGTATTAGCCCTAAGGAACGTACCCTCATTCAGAAAACATTATTTTTGCTTAAAAAACTCAAAACAGTGTAAAAAACAATACTTTAGTTTTTGTAAGTTTTAAGAAGTGTTTTTCGGCTAAAATTTGTTTTGTTTATTTCAAAAATTTCGGAAGGGTCAGTCTACACACACATAAAGTTTGGTGAGTTTAACTTTTATTTTGTGGAAGTTATTCAAATTCAAGTTATTCAAATTTAAAGATAGGACCCTTATTTTGGCCCACCCTGTATATATATATATATATATATATATATATATATATATATATATATATATATATATATATATATATATATATATATATATATATATACACAGAGAGAGAGAGAGAGAGAGAGAGAGAGAGAGATGGCTAGATTGTGTAAACTTGCCAACCAGCGGCAGTCGACAAAAACAGCTATGATCGCTTTAACTTTATTTAAGTCATCAGACATCGGCGTTCCAATTTTCGTTAGTATGTTTGTTTAACGACACATCGACCCTTTTTTCTGTAATTCAACATCGAAAGTACACTGAGAACTTGCATCATTTGGATCATTCAGACTACTGTTCTCATCTTGAATGTTATGTTTTTAATTTGCTTTTCTTTTGGGTCAATACTTATCAGGCCAAGAGCCACTCGAGGATAAGGATTTATGAGACGGATGATTATCAGCCGAAAAATGAGGAGTACTATGGAAGTACTAACATTGATCGATGTTATGAACTGCGTTTGATTATAGAGGGTGGTGTATGACCAAAAGTTGTTGACATTGGGTTTGAAGACAACCAAATTGTAATCAGTAGGGAAGCAGTCCCACGATAATGTGTTCCAAAGGCGGGAGTTCCTTGCAAAGAAGCTTTGTCCATGGAAATTTCGTCTACAACTAGACACATGGAGGGAGAAAAGAAAGTCATTTTCTGTTGTGGCAACAATACGAGTTCTTACTGTGAATATCTTACACGGAAGAACCAAAGATTGGAGGTCAGTCGAGAACCTTCCATGGAAATAATGATAGAGTAGAGAAAGAATTGCAACGTCTTTTCTGTGAGAAATGTGTTGGCGAGAATAGAAGAGATTGGAGCTCAGTCGAGCACCTTCCATGAAAATAACGATAGAACAGAGAAAGACTAGTAACGTCTTTTCTGTGAGAAAGGGGTTGACGAGAAGAGAAGAGATTGGAGCTCAGTCGAACACCTTCCATGAAAATGATGATAGAACAGACAAAGACTAGCAACGTGTCTTCTGTGAGAAAGGGGTTGACGAGAAGAGAAGAGATTGGGGCTCAGTCGAGCACCTTCCATGAAAATAACGATAGAACAGAGAAAGACTAGCAACGTCTCTTCTGTGATAAAGGGGTTGACGAGAAGAGAAGAGATTGGAGCTCAGTCGAACACCTTCCATGAAAATAACGATAGAGTAGAGAAAGACTAGCAACGTCTCTTCTGTGAGAAAGGGGTTGACGAGAAGAGAAGAGATTGGAGCTCAGTCGAGCACCTTCCATGGAAATAACGATAGAGTAGAGAGAGACTAGCAACGTCTCTTCTGTGAGAAAGGGGTTGACGAGAAGAGAAGAGATTGGAGCTCAGTCGAGCACCTTCCATGAAAATAACGATAGAGTAGAGAAAGACTAGCAACGTCTCTTCTGTATGAAAAGGGTTGTAGAGAAGAGAAGAGATTGGAGCTCAGTCGAGCACCTTCCATGAAAATAACGATAGAGTAGAGAAAGACTAGCAACGTCTCTTCTGTATGAAAGGGGTTGTAGAGAAGAGAAGAGATTGGAGCTCAGTCGAGCATTTTCCATGGAAATAACGATAGAGTAGAGAAAGACTAGCAACGTCTCTTCTGTATGAAAGGGGTTGTAGAGAAGAGAAGAGATTGGAGCTCAGTCGAACACATTCCATGAAAATAACGATAGAGTAGAGAAAGACTAGCAACGTCTCTTCTGTATGAAAAGGGTTTTAGAGAAGAGAAGAGATTGGAGCTCAGTCGAGCAGCTTCCATGAAAATAACGATAGAGTAGAGAAAGACTAGTAACGTCTTTTCTGTGAGAAAGGGTTTGTAAAGAAGAAAAGAGATTCGAGCTCAGTCGAGCACCTTCCATGAAAATAACGATAGAGTAGAGAAAGACTAGCAACGTCTCTTCTGTGATGGGTCTGTAAGAAAGAGAAGAGATGATGTTCCACTAGATTTCCATACTCGATTTTGTACTCTCATACGACAGAAAAAGGATGCTCTTTTCAGCACCTCCACAGATGTGACAGCAGTATTCCATCGTAAAAGGTATTCTCACAGTGTTTCGCTCGATAAACTCTAACATTTAATCATATGCGTTGTGTAGAAATCAGAAATCTTTAAGCCGAACTCGGGAATCTGTACAGAATTTCGAACAAAACGTTATATTTAAATCAACGGGATAGTTTGTTCTCGTTTCGTCAGCCATCACTGGGTAGAATGTTCAGTTCTTCGTATACGATAATTTTTTACTCACGCACCGTGAGTAAAAAAAATCTGTTTTTCTTTCGTTTAAGAATATAAAAGAGCAATAACACTTGACGTAATTTAAGCCATAAATTATTTTCTGTTTGTCAGTTTGATAACTTTAAAAAGTTCCGAATTTTGAATGTTTTCCTGATTCAAAACATTTTAACCATTCCCCATATATTCATAATAAATTAAAATGGCTGACGTTTGATTTCTATCGTGACCTTTCAGCATTTGAAATAATTTTGAAACTTTTTGAAACTTTTTGAAAGTAAAATAAGAGTACGATTTAAAAAAAAATCGGCTTTGAACTGATATTTCAACCTCCAAAAATCTGTCACTTAGTACTGATTATAACTTTATAATTTATCCGTTGCGCTATGAGTAAAGGTTACATCGGCCAAAACGTTGTAAGAATAACATCCAACACGAGAATAGTAGTCCGAATGATTCAAATAATACAGATTATCAATCTTTATCTCAAATATTCCGAAACGCCATTTTGAAAAGAATTGTGACGTCATTGATTTTTGTGCTATGCCTTCTTGGCGAATGAAACAACTTTTTACGAATAAAAATTTACGAGGAATGCAATGGTTCTGAAGGATGAAAATATTGGATATTCTCATTCTACTACGATAGGCAAAGTGTGGTTATGGAATACAAGCGACTTTTCTTAAACCCATGTTTGTTAGCAAACACATGTCGGCATCAAAAGACAACACAAAGAACTAGTTCAATAAATATGCATTTATTCACAGTTTTTCTTTACAAAATATAGTAAAGTAGAAACACACGAGAGATTTACTCACAGTCGACACATGGGAGTTATTATTCCTAGTAAAAACAGGTTCACAACCCTGCATGTCTGCTTCGTTTGATGAACAGCGAGCAAAGAAGAAACAAAGTTAGTGTCATTCTCGGACCTTCTGAGTGCCGGGACGAAGACACGTGTTCTCACAAGATTTGGGGACTTGACCATTTTTCCGAAGGAGCACAATTCTGAATCCCACACACCTTCAAAAGGAGATAGTCCCAAAGTAGAGTAACTTTGTTGTCTCTACAGTGGTATTAGATTTGTATTAGATGTTTTTGCAATGATATTGTGGGGTCTACGTTCGCGCCGGAGATCCATAAAGAGTGAATACTGCGTTTTGGTTTATTTTATTATATTTAAAACTTAAAAATCGAAAATTGTAAAAATTAAAAGAAAAAGAATGGAAATGGTAATAAGGGGTTCAGGGTTGGGAGCATGCGTACAAATAGATATTTATCCATTCCCGGCCAACGCCGGGGGTACCTGGTAGTATGCTATAAAAGTACGAAAGTGTTGGCTTTTTAAATATTAATCTTCAACGATGTACTTTATTTACTGATTTACGTACTTTTTTACTTATTTACTGATTTACGTACTTTTTTTTACTTATTTTACTGATTTACGTACTTTTTTACTTATTTTACTGATTTACGTACTTATTTACTGATTTACGTACTTTTTTACTTATTTTACTGATTTACGTACTTTTTTACTTATTTTACTGATTTACGTACTTTTTTACTTATTTTACTGATTTACGTACGTTTTTACTTATTTTACTGATTTACGTACTTTTTTACTTATTTTACTGATTTACGTACTTTTTTACTTATTTTACTGATTTACGTACTTTTTACTTATTTTACTGATTTACGTACTTTTTTACTTATTTACTGATTTACGTACTTTTTTACTTATTTTACTCATTTACGTACTTTTTTACTTATTTTACTGATTTACGTACTTTTTTACTTATTTTACTGATTTACGTACTTTTTAAAAACTTTTTTACTGATTTACGTACTTTTACGTAATTATTTCATCGACTGTAGCATTCGATGAATAGGTAATATCGTTGTGTGTTGAGGGTTAGGGTAAGGGTTAGGGTATTGAGGGATGGAAAGAAAGGCGAGATTTTATGTCCACGCATTGCGATGACGTCACGATGCGAAAATTGGATCAGTCTCGATCGCTCAGTCTGGCTTGACTTGAAACAGAAGAGGACACGTTAAGTGTGAGCTGAGAAGTCATAGACCCCATCTCTCCGGGCAGGCGAGTACGTTAAGATGAGACAACTAATACCATTGTTGACTCGATGTTTTCTCTCTGCAGAAGAAATAAAAAGATATAGAACCATGTAACTTGTTTGTGAGGGCATTATACCCCAACAACCTTAATTATGTTCTACAAATCAAAAACAAAAACAACAGCCCCTCTCCCTTTCTCCCTCCCCTTTTTTATTTTATTTTTAGAACTTGAAGCATAAATCTTTTACTATAATGACCAGATTCGGCATTAAATAACCCAAAAAGGGTTGATATGCCGTAAAACAAAACTATCAAACTACCAAACCAACTGACGGTCCGACTACCCACCGGCGACACAAAATATAAGATGGCGGACACAGGGGAGACTACAAGGTATAGATTTACCATGAAATTCAAATGTTATTTCTTCTCACCTTTCCACTATATTTGTGTTTTTATTCAAATATTTCATAGGTTTAATGGTTGGGTTATGGTTAGGGTTAGGGTTAGGGTTCAGAATGTGTTAGCAATTAGTTAAAGTATTGTTATAACAGATGCTTAATTTTAAAAATATTTAGTTTAGTAATTTTTATTTTTACAGATGCCATTTAGAAGTTTGTTATTCTAGTTTGTTGCTTGCTTTTTCGTTTTTTTTGTCTGAATCTTTTGGCAGTTGAACTTCTGCTTCTTTTTTAACGTTTGTCGCGTTCTGGAATAACAGCGCGTATCACATTTCGTGCAGTTTACAATCTGCACAAATATCAACCAGTAGACCATGGTCAGGAATGTATAGCTTTACGAAATCATCTGATCAAAAGAGAACCTGAAGTTGGTATTTCTTAAATGCACATATGAGGAGGCATAAACAATTTGACAATATATATATATATATATATATATATATATATACACCGACACACACACAGACACACACACACACACACATATATATATATATATATATATATATATATATATATATATATATATATGGCCACACACACAATATATATATATATATATATATATATATATATATATATATATGAGAAAGGAAGAATGAGAGTAATCCTACGTAATGGAAAATGAAAAAGGAAAAACCAAGAGATATTTTTTATATATTCATCAATGTTTCGTCTTTATTGTAAGACTTCCTCAGGATGATAATTTTAAGGAAAATGTCATGCAAGTACATCGAAATATTGGGTTGACATGATGGACCAACCCATCATGTCAACCCAATATGCAATAATTTATCAATGTCAATGCAATAATTTATTTCAACCGTGCGGTTTTTTCTAAGCATCACTCAGACAATTACATTTTTGAGACTGATAGAAAATTGAATTTCCCTACGACAATTCAAACACAACCAGAGAGAGTGGTGGTAGCAACCAATTTGATAATCTTTTATAGAGAGGGGGAAATTTAAAACTTATATTTGACTATGGCGGTCGAAGGGGAGGGATCTTTAAGTTAATCAACTAAAAACTGCCGTGTCAAAATTATGACACATACGACTTGACGATATCATACATATAGACAACTTTACTCACGCGCATACACAAAACTAAATACGCACACATCCTATGCGCACGCACATACATAATCTCACTCGCACATTACCATAACTAAGCATAATCACATACACAACCTTTATTCATACATCTCTAGCCGAGACAAAATGCATCCGGCGAAAGTCGTGTTCTCAAACTCGGTAGGAGAAAAGAAAGAAAGAAACAAGCAGCCAGGCACAGAGAAGAAATAGACAAACCGCGTGTCATAGATTCCCAGTCCGTCTGGATTCCAAGAAAGAGAATCTAATTGAAATAAAATTATACGCACATACATATATGTATACATACAAATCCATACGCACACACACATACATATACACACACACACCTACACACATATATATATATATATATATATATATATATATATATATATATATATACATACATATATACATATATATATATCTCTGAATCTATTTGAAATATTGACCAAATGACAACGCATGTAGTTACTCACACATGTAAACATATACATACACACACATACATATACATATACGCATATATACACATATATACATACACACACATACATATATATCCACACACCTACACACAATATTTACATAACACTCTATATTCTTACTGATACAATATGAGTTCTAGAAATTAGTCTTACCTTATTTATATTTTAGATTAATTTGATAATCTATAGTTAAACCCTAATTCAAGTCTAATAATGTCTAGTGGTAATATTTGACATTTATACTTATATTAATTCAATAACTAGTGTATCACCTGCAGAAAAACTTTCTTACCACTATCTTATTTTAAGTAAATAATCTGAATAAATAAATATTTCAAAATACCATTATATACGCATACACACAAATACTATATATCACCAAGTCGGTAATTCTGTGTCTATAACATATATTATTATAAATATTTAGGGGGGGGGGTTACCGTAAATAATGTTATTCAATTTTGTGTCTTCACCGTTATAAGTCTAGAGGTCCATCGGATTACTAGTCATTGGTTATTTTAAATTTATATTTATGTCTGACACGGCAGTTTTTAGTTGATTAACTTAAAGATCCCTCCTCTTCGACCGCCATAGTTAAATATAAGTTTTAAATTTCCCCCTCTCTATAAAAGATGTATCAAATTGGTTGCTACCACCACTCTCTCTGGTTGTGTTTGAATTGTCGTAGGGAAATTCAATTTTCTATCAGTCTCAAAAATGTAATTGTTTGAGTGATGCTTGAAAAAACCGCACGGTGGAAATAAATTATTGCATCGACAATTATGTGATTTCGTGTTATTATATTTTATGTTATTCTTGCTCTGTTTACTACATTGAGCTCTCATACCCAGATTTCCTCTATGCACTTAAGATTGCGTAAGCATGACACATCGATGTCTGTAGGTAATAAATAATTAATATTTATTTATAAAATATTATTATATAGCCCCCTTTAATAAGGCCGGGCACTCTGAGTTAATTTAATAACAAGCAGTACTACAAGCTTCATTGCGAGTCCAATACTGCAATATGAGATCCCAAGAATGGCCGTGTTCTTGGTTAAAATATTCCTGAATTCATTTTTAGGGATGCTATGTGTTATCAAGTGTTGGTAGATGGAACTTTGAGGGGAGGTGAGATGGCAAGTTAGTCGGCGTCATATGCTAGTTCTAGTCATGCCGATATACGTGTTGTTTGCAGAGACACATTCTCTGATAGGGCATTTAAACGCGTATATGGCATTACTAGTTTTTAGTAAGCTATTGTCGGCTGGGTTATTTTTTATTAATAGATTTGTGGTTTTAGATTTCTTGTAATAAATAATAAATCTAATTTTAAAGTCATTATCTACGGGGGATATATGTTCATATATAATATTTTAAATTATTTTTTCATCGACTTGATAACACATAGCATTCCCAAAAATGAATTCAGGAATATTTTAACCAAGAACACAGCCATTCTTGGGATCTCATATTGCAGTATTCGTCTCCCCATAATGGAAGCGTTGTTTATTCAAGTAAATAAACCTAGTATCAACCATGCTCGTTATGAGGGGGGGGGGGCGAAAGTATGTTGAAGTGTTGTTGAAGTGGTATTGAAATGCTTTTTAAAAACGACTTCTTAATAAATTCACCAATCTTTTATTTTGCATACTCATTCATCCGCCTGAAGATGACCGACGTCGGTCGAAAACGTTCGCGAAAATATGGCGATTTTTTATACAACATGGACGACAATACCAAATCAGTCGTACGACGAATCGAAAAACGAATAAAAAAATAAATAAACAGGAACTGTCGCTACTGTTCAACCAAACATGCATAAGAGAAGGAATGCTGCCTAAGTACACACACACACACACACACACACACACACACACACACACACACACACACACACACACACACACACATATATATATATATATATATACACACACACACACATATATATATATATATATATATATATATATGTGTGTGTGTGTGTGTGTGTGTGTGTATGTGTGTGTGTTTGAAAAAAGACAAACGGAAAACAGGTAAAAATGCAGGAGAAAAACAAAAACAACAGATTTGACGGTTTCGTTCGTATTACGAACGTCTTCAGAAAAAGTGAAGATTTGGAAACAATTTTATTTTGAAGGCACACACATGGGAGAATAAAAGATGATCGATTTGACCATATGAGAAGACTTTTAGGGACATTGAAATATGATTTGACAAGTAAGTGACATATTCTTCTTTATTTCTTTTATCTTATTCTTTTTTATTTTTATTTATTTTCTTCTTCTGTTTCCTTCTCCCATGTGTGTGCTTTGAAAATAAATTTTTTTCCAAATCTTCACTTTTTCTGAATAAATACGTTAATACGAACGAAACCGGTCAAATTTCTTGTTTTTGTTTTTCTCCTGCATTTTAACCTGTTTTCCGTTTGTCTTTTTTCACACATTTTGTCCACCACGGCATTTCATTTTCATGACTTATCGTGCACCTTACCCCTATATATATATATATATATATATATATATATATATATATATATATGGTTACATAAACAATATTATAGCCTTACGTCAATAAACCAACGTTTCGATGCGTATTACCGCATCTTATCAAAGGCAGGGCTAAAATAAATTCAAAATAAAAACTGCGAAATTCTGAGCCTCGCTTTTATTTTAGCCCTGCCTTTGATAAGATGCGGTAATACACATCGAAACGTTGGTTGATTAACGTAAGGCTATAATATTGTTTATATCATTTTATAAATGCTCTACTTGGTATTGAGCACTCTTGAAAAACTTGGTTTTATGTTCACTCTATTAACACATTTGAACTTGATCAATTAATATATATATATATAAATATATATATATATATATATATATATATATATATATAATAACTGTAAAAAATAAATTGACTTACATGAGTGATTTTCCACTGGAAGACTTGAGACTATAAGTTTTTTTGTTGTTTTTTATATATATATTTTTTTTATATAGTTTTAATGGTTGAGAAACTTCCGAGACTATATATATATATTAGGTAAATTAATAAATCATTTTCGATCTTGTTGATACAATTTAGAAGCGTTTTTTGATAGTTTTGAAACACCTCAAGTTTTAGTTTACTAGTCTAAATTATAATAAAGTAGACTTATGGCCAAACGGGGCCCAAATTCTAGTATATATCAGACATTACATTGTTTGTTTAAACCCCAATGCCTTGTTAAAGCAGAATAAATTTTTTTGGACTATTAAAATAACTTTCAATGCTATTCATAATGTTTAACCATTCATTTATCTATTATTTTTTTTTATTATTATAGCTTATGTTTGAATTCATGTTTTGAAACGCGATTTAAATCCTAAATCTATGACGTCACGCTAAAGCTTTGATTATTTTGTTACGGTAATGTTTTAAGTTCTTTTTATATGAAAAAAACAAATAGTTCAGTTGGTCGAAACTCAGACTAAAAAAAAAAATCAAGTTTTTGGTTTCGATTTCTGGTCATGCCATCCGCTTTATTTGTTGTGAATTTATTGTTTACTATTAATGCGATATTCTCCATTTCTAAAAGTAGTCACGATCTTTGATATTTCGAAACGAGACAAATTACACAATATGTTTATTACGCTTAATAATGTGACCGACGAATGAACTGTGACTGACATACGGACAAAATCTCTATTTATATAAGAAGATCTCTTTCTATTTTTCAGAGTTGTTTTACCACTTGTATTGCAATAAAAGGATATGTTTGTAACCTGAATATTCGATATGTAATGTTGTGGGAGTTTAATGAAGAAGATGCTGACATAGAGAGAGAGCGGAAAATATGCAGCATATGTGGCCAAGATGTCATAACAGATCGACAAAATAAGAAATTAGTTTTAAAAGTTTCGTTCCGGTGATTTAAGCTTCAAAGATATTGATCATCGGACATCGACGAAGATTTTTTAAAAACACGTAAGTGTAGAATGATCTTCGCCTGGGTACTTGTAAATTGACAGCAGAACTCAATACTTCACAGCTCACCATATGTCGCCACTTAGAAAAGATGGGAAATATTATTGTGAAGTGTACAAAGTGGAGCTTGGGTTTACTTTCGACAGACTCGTAAGTCTCGCTTCCCTTATTTTGTCCTTTAGTCCTCACATTCCATGAGTGATGTTTCTGACAAAAGGGGAAAAATTGCTGTTTTCCAGGTCGGAATCTATCCATCTAACAAAGGAGTGTACAAAGAGGACCTTGGGTTTACTTTCGGCAGTCTCGTAACTCTCGCTTCCCTTATTTTGTCCTTTAGTCCTCACATTCCATGAGCGATGTTTCTGACAAAAGGGGAAAAATTGCTGTTTTTTCCAGGTCGGAATCTATCCATCTTACAAAGGAGTGTAAAAAGAGGACCTTGGGTTTACTTTCGGCAGCCTCGTACCTCTCGCTTCCCTTATTTTGTCCTTTAGTCCTCATATTCCATAAACGATGTTTCTGACAAAAGGGGAAGAATTGCTGTTGTCTGGGTCGGAATCTATCCGTATAACACTTATCGTTGGCTAGTTTTTGACTTTGAAGTGTTTTTTTTATCTCCTTACATGAAGTGGCTTTATGTCTTGTCCGGAGCGGTTTCCATTAAAAAAGATAAGGCATCTGGGTTTCTCATTTCTTAAGTCAGAAAAAACAAAGCAGATCATCTTTCTATGGCAAAATATTTCTTTTCAGGCAACGAAATGAGCCATTTCTTGATCGTGTCATAAAATAGGGATCAAAAATGAGTTTCCTGTGGCAATATTCAACGCAAAAAGGCAATGGGTTGATAAAGATAAATCTCCACAATTGACCAAAAACTAAGTAAAAACTTGTATGCTGACCAATTGCAGCATTTGGAAAAAAATCTGAGGAAAAAACGTCCGGCACTTGTCAATAAGTAAAAGGATGTCCTCGTCCGTGACAACGCAAGACCACACGCTGCAAAAGTTACGCAGGTAAAACTTTGTAACTTGGTTCGTCTGTTTTATCCCATCCATCATGTTGCCCTCATTCTGACGTTTCCTTTTAGAGGGTCAGACGATAAGGCCTTAAAGAAAATTTTAAGAATTTAATTTTTTCCACCCGCTCCGTATCATTGATCAATATTTAATGTTTCTACTGAAATTTATCTGACCATTTTGGTGTACTAGAAATCTACTTATATATATATATATATATATATATATATATATATATATATATATATATATATTACCTACATACATCGATGTTTCATGCTTACGCAATATTCAGTGCAGGAAGCTAACTCCGATCACAAATCGCCACTGATTCGCTATCAAGGGACTTACCCGTTGGCCACCGCAAATTAGCTTGGGAGTTTAACTTTGTAAATGCCAAATCGGCGGGTATTTACAGCAAGCAGCGAAGAGTGATCAACAACACAACAGCAAACTGTGTTGGACCTCGCAATGAAGCTAGTAATACTGTTTGTTATTAAATTCACTCAGAGTGTCCAGCCTTAATAAAGGGGGCTATATATTAATATTTATAAATAAATATTAATATATATATATATATGTACATATATATATATATATATATATATATATATATATATATATATATATATATATATATATATATATATATATATATGTGTGTGTGTGTGTGTGTCTGTGTGTGTGTGGATGCTTGTGTGTTTGTGTGTGTATGAGAGGTGTAAGGGAGGAGAAAAAAGCACATTTTTTATGCGTTATCTATTTCCTGTATTTTGGGTTGGGGTCACCGTAGTCAACTGTTCTGACTGCTTTTTTGCAGAACCTGCACATTAGTTTACGTTGGATGAAGTCGTTTATTGTTAACACTCGTCAGAAGAGTCATGAAGGTGCGGTGCGAATGGAAAGGCCGAGGGAAAGGGACAGGGAATCCGTGCAGGTAAGGGTGGTGGGGGATGTGCGAAGAAAAAAAAAGGAACAGAAGAAGAAGGTTATTATGCGACGAATACTTTTGGGGTAGGGGTGAGGAGTTACAAAAAGAAGGGCCAGGAGATAGAGTCGAGTTGGCGCGAAGAAGGCAGGCTCAGCTGCACTTGAGGAATTGTGCGAATGTAGTTTTCTGTCAAAGAAAAAAACAACGCGCGAAAGGAAATGGGAAAAGATGGCGGACGAGATGATAGTGTTGGTCGGAAGAAAGATGAAAGAATGAATTTTCTGTAGACAAAGGGGAAAAGAAAAGAAAACCGGGTCGAGGGGAAAAGATAACGAGGGGCGGGGGGGGGGGGGGGGCGTAGAAAAGTATGAAAAAAGAAAAAGAAAATAATGCATGTGTGTGTGTGTGTGTGTGTGTGTGCGCGCGCACGTACGTTCATGATGCAATATCTGTTGAAAAAAACGAGAAAGAGGAAACAGATTATAGTAAGAGACACGTGCCCCGTTGAATCAGTAGTTTTTATATACCTCCTCTTTCTCTTCCCCTCTCTATCTCTCCCCCGCTTCTCATCTCTCTGCCTCTATCTCCTCTTTCCCTTTTCTCTCTCCCCTCTCTTTTTAATTATTTACGCTATTCGCCCCCTCCTACAATTTTGTCTATCAATCGCACTTTAGTTATTTCATCTGCCTTTTATGAGGTCATCCAGTGTGCACGGTGCCTTTTGTGACGTCATCCACTGTGGACGATGATCAAAAGGCAAGATAACAAGTACGACCCACAGTTATAAGTGCCGCTTTGGCTTTTCCTTAAGAATACAAGAACAGCCATGATTGCGTGGGGAAAGCAGTACACTGGGAACTGTGCAAACGATTGAATTTCGAATACGCAGACAAATGGTACAAACATAAACTAGAAACAGTACTGAAAAACGAAAAACACAAAATCCCCTGAGATATGGATGTACAAACAGACAAACTCATACAAGCAATGAGACCGGATGTTATAATAATCGACAAGAAGGAAAAATCTTGCAAAATCGTAGACTTCGCCGTTCCAACAGACAACAGAGTGAACATCAAAGAGACGGAAACACGAAGCAAATACACGGAACTTGCCAGAGAACTGAAAGGAATATTGAGCATGAAGAAAGTCAGTATAAAACACCTGGAGAAAAGACTGGGAGAAATTGAAATCAAAGGACGGCAATGATCAAAAGAGTTGCAATCTTAAGGAAACCCCTCGAATGCGGAAACCAACCCGCATAAGCTACAAATGGTAACAAGTCACATGGAAGTACAAGAAGAAAACAAAATCACAGGAAAAACACCACCGCATGAACAGAAACCGCAAGTAATATCATAAGCTGCTCCCCGCCTCCGAAAATGATGCCGGCCTAGACTGACACACCACAAAATATTTGCAGAAGGTCAAGGAGGATGAAAAGATCGAGGTAAGACAGCACACACCAGACCTCCACTGGAAGAGTGCGGGGAGTGCTGGGACCTTGGGGAGGTTTATTGCCACCCAAATCCCAGACAAGACCAATGGTTCTTACCAGCGATAAATCAATGGTAAGCGACTGGTGCGATACCGCAAGGTCATTTGCGGTGGTTATCTAAAAGAGATGGAGAGTACTGGAAATCTGGGGAGGCTTGTTGTCACTCAGACTCCAGGGAACAGCATCGGTTGTTGTCGTGTAGCAATCACTGATGATGACTTGTGTGATAACTCCTAATGAGTACAAATAATAATCGTAAGAGCACTAGGAACAGTTCGATAAAAACTGGAGAAAAAACAGGAAGAAGTTGGAATCAAAGGGATCACTAAGATCATACAAAAGACGACAATGATCAAAACAGCTGCAATCTTACAGAAAATCCTAGAATGCGGAAACCAACTTATATAAGTTACGAACGGGTACCAGTCACATGGAAGTTACAATTGGAAAAAAAACACAGGGGTAACACCACCACACGAACCAAGGAACAGAAACTGCAAGAAAAATCATAAGCTGCTCCCCCCTCCAACGTAAAAAAAAATAAAATGGCACCGGTCTTAACTGATGCCACATAAAATAGTCGTAGAAGGTCAAGAGAGCTGACAACAACACTAATCAGCCATCCACTGAAAGAGTGCGGAGAGTGCTGGGACCTGGGGAGGCTTATTACCCCACAGATCCCAGGAGAGACCAATGGTCGTTGCCAGCGATAAATCAATGGAAGGCGGCAAAGTCATTTGCAGTGGTGATAGAAAAGAGGTTGCGAGTATTCGAAATCTTGGGAGATTTATTGTCACTCAGCCTCCAGGGAACGCCACTGGTTGTTGTCGGTGAGCAATCACTGACGATGACTTGTGTGATAACTCCTAGTGGGAGAAAATAGTAATGAAACAGGATGTCATAGTAGTCAACAAGAATGAAAAATTCTGCCAAATCGTAGATTTTCCCGTCTCGGCAGTTCACAGGGTGAAGATCAAGGGGAAAGAAAAACTAAGTAAATACACGGAACTTGCCAGAGAACTTGCAGCGGTTTGTAACATGAAGAAAGTCAATATAAAACCAATAATCGTAGGAGTACTAGGAACAGTCCCGAAAAAACTTGGAAAAATATCAAAGGGGAGACTATGACTATCGAACGGACGGTGATGATGAAAACAGCTGAAATCTTACGGAAAATGATCGAATGCGGAAACCAACCCACATAAACTACGAATGCTGAAGTTCACATGGAAATTGCAATAGAAATAAAACAAAAAGATAGAAGGAATGCCACTACATGAACCCAAGGGAACTGAGACTGCAAGAACTTTCATAAACTGACTGCCCTAAAAAATAACAACAAAAAACAATGTGATAGCACCAGCCCCGGCTGATACCACATCACATAGTCGTAGAGGGTAAAGGAGGATCGAAAGACCAAGGAGGTAAAGCACTACGTAGACCTCTACTGGAATGATGCAGAGAGTACTGGGACCTTGGAGAGGCTTATTGTCACCTAAATCCAAGCGAAGACTAACGAGAAATGAATGGAAAGTGATGAAGCAACATTATTTGTAATGTTTATCGAAAGAAGCGGAGAGGTTAGAGTTAGGGTTAGGGTTAGGGTTAGTACTGGAAATCTGAGGGGAGACTCAGACCTAACCATAACCTTAACCCTAACCCGGCGGAGAGTACTGGAAATAAGGGGGAGACTCAGACCTAACCCTAACCCTAACCCTAACCCGGCGGAGAGTACTGGAAATAAGGGGGAGACTCAGACCTAACCCTAACCCTAACCCTAACCCGGCGGAGAGTACTGGAAATAAGGGGGAGACTCAGACCTAACCATAACCTTAACCCTAACCCGGCGGAGAGTACTGGAAATAAGGGGGAGACTCAGACCTAACCATAACCTTAACCCTAATCCGGCGGAGAGTACTGGAAATAAGGGGGAGACTCAGATCTAACCATAACCCTAACCCGGCGGAGAGTATTGGAAATCTGGGGGAGACTCAGACCTAACTCTAACCCTAACCCTAAGCCGGCGGAAGGTATTGGAAATCTGGGGGAGACTCAGACCTAACTCTAACCCTAACCCTAACCCTAACTCTAAGCCGGCGGAAGGTACTGGAAATCTGGGAGAGACTCAGACCTAACTCTAACCCTAACCCTAACCCTAACCCTAAGCCGGCGGAAGGTACTGGAAATCTGGGAGAGACTCAGACCTAACTCTAACCCTAACCCTAACCCTAACCCTAAGCCGACGGAAGGTACTGGAAATCTGGGAGAGACTCAGACCTAACTCTAACCCTAACCCTAACCCTTACCCTAACCCAGCGGAGAGTACTGGAAATCTGTGGGAGACTCAGGCCTAACCTTAACCCTAACTCTAACACCACCGGTTATGATCAGTGAGCTATCACTGATGATGACCTGTGTTAGCACTCTTAGTGAGTACTGAACAATCATAATATTTACTAGCAGGACTTTATGGAAATTCCACGGTGCTTTCTACATCAATCTGTATAATTTAGTGTTACTGATAATATTCTTTTTTGAAATAATAAATGTCTGTCAGAAAATAATGACTTTATTCTTCTGCCAATAAAATAGTCATTGTTAGTTAAACATTCTTAATAAAAATGAAACGAACATGTCTCTTCTTTATTTATGTAAAATTGTAGCAATTTAATTCTTTTTTAAACAATAAATATTCTATGTCTTCTTACTGTTTCGAAAATTGTCAGCTAAATATTCTTCAAATCAACGAAACGAATGTGACTTTTGAAATGTATTTATTAACATTTTTACTGTTTTAGTCGACGGGATGATATAGATTCTCAAAGACTGCACAAATTTACATTGCTGATATATCAGCCATTGATTTTGGCATTGAACGAAAACAACAGACTAAGCAAATGTATAACATTCACAATCAACTCATTATTCAAATACATATAATATAACCTCTGCTACACGAAACCAATCGTCTTCTGTCGGATACCGAGTAATATTGACATTCGTGGAAACGAAAAAGTCAATGAAGCTGCAGAGTACCGAAATAAATTCCCACACGAGGATCTAAAACAAACAACTAAAAAAATGATAACAACTAAATACAAACATTTTAGAAATATTTGCACGAACAAAAAAAACTGAAAAAGATTCCAAATCAACGATCGACTGTCGTGCCTCTTTTAGAATAGAACAGTATTGGTGAACTGTTTTGAGTTTAATGAAATCCGTTTTATACATTATCAGGTGGGTGACCCGAACGACCTTTTAAAGCAGGTCAATCCGATTGACATTTTTCGATTATTGAAGGCAGTAAGAAAGTAAAGTGGTCGACCGTAGTTGAGGACAACCAGAAAAATTCCTTTTCATTGGCTACTAGACATACATGTAGTGCAGAGAGCCACTCCTTGGCAGAATAACTCCACTTACCCTTGACCTTCACCTTATAATGCTGAGTGTTTTAGTAAGAAAGCATCGAGGACATTTTTTAGTCTTTAGAATGACTTGTCTGAGGATTGAGCCCCAGTCTCTCGGCCCATCAGCGAACACTCTAACAATTATATCAAAAATGTCGTAAGAGGCAATAATCTTGTACAAAATAATATATATTACTGTTTTCTACAAGGTATTTATTGATGAAAGCTGTTAACAAAAACATTTACTAAAACAGAATACTTTTTTATGGAAATCGCTCCAGACAAGGCATGAAGCCACTTGATGTAAGGAGCTAACAAAAGAAATTACCACTTCAAAATAAAAAACTAGCCAACGATAAGTTTTAGATGGATAGATTCCGAGCACCCCCCCCCCCCACACACACACACAACAATTCTTCCCCCTTTGTCAGAAACATCGCTTATAGAATGTGAGGACTAAAGGACAAAATAAGGGAAACGAGAGTTACGAGGCTGCTGAAAGTAAACCTAACGTCCACTTTCTACTCTCCTTACAAAGAAAAAATATTTCTTTTGCCTTTTGTCGGAATTAAGTGAGCCACTGGAGTTGATATGCCGTAATACAAGCCATACCGAACTAGGCCAACGAAAATGCTAATTCAAATTTAAATCAAACAGACTAGCGTGGTAGATTAGTAACTAGATATGCGAGAAAGGCGAACGAGAAAATAATACAATAAACTTAACGAGCCGCTGTGAAATGCTGAAATCTAATTAAAAAAAGCGAACTGGACAACCAAACATCAGAGTTCTTCTGTCCGACACATTTGTCGACTGCGTGAAGATGAATACAACAGCAACAACAACAGCAACAGCAACAGCAACGGCAACAACAGCAACAACAACAGCAACAGCAACAACGGCAACAACAGCAGCAACAACAACAACAGCAACAGCAACAACAGCAACAACAGCAACAACGGCAGCAACAACA
>OY744534.1:77393940-77398940 GCA_963556195.1 Sepiola atlantica
GAGAAAAGATGTGCGTGTATGTTTAGAGGTAGACAGATTGATATAGAGAGGAGGGCAGGTAGAAAAAAAAACAGAGATAGCGAGAGGGGCTAAATGCATGTATGTATAAGAGGGAGATAGATAAATAGATATATAGATAGAGAAAGAAAGAGAGAGAGGGGAGGAAGGAGAAAGAGGGTCTGCGGACTGAGAAAAATATTTAGAGAGAGGATAAGTGTGTGTATGTTTAAGCGCGAGAGAGAGAGAGAGAGAGAGAGAGAGAGAGAGAGAGAGAGAGAGAGAGAGAATGACCGACAGCTGTTTTTTCAAATCGCCTGACGCAACGAACTAGAATGTTTGAACATTAGCCAGTATTTCTCCTTTTCTTTTTTCATTTTCGTTGGGGGCAATGCGAACTTAATACTATTATTGGCAATCGCCATCGAAGTGGTTTTGCAGTGGAGTTTCGTTCAATCGCCTTATTCGCAGTCGGAAACTCAGATAAACCATTGTGACCTATTACAAAAACGCGTGAGGAGAAATTGTGTCTGTACGTCCGCACCTTCCAGTACTAGAACAGAACTGACCTTTTTTTGTAACTTATTTCGACTTCTTCTTACACTGCTATCATTCTTATCTACATACTTTTTATTTATCTTCCTCCCACAAGGTAAGATGTGACACAAGGTCGGGAAAGTGGGATTTGAAAAGCCAGCGCCCGAGAAGGTGAGCACTCTGGCCATCAAAAAATGCCTGGGCAGCCCCGTCGACATTCCCCGGTAGGGCGCCTCAGGCAGTAAGCGATAAACTTACTCCACCCCAAAGAGGGGAGGCAAAGCCTGGGAGGGTGGACCTCCTAGAACTACACAGGACAAACCCACAGACCGGCAGAATCAAGACCCGAAGGCCAAGACGATACCGGTCTATAGGCTGCAGTATCCATCGGAACAGATACTACACTTTGATCTTGGCCAAAAGGCCAAGATTTTACATACGAGGTGTCTCGAAAAATAACGGGACTGATATCAATTGCAAACAACATGATATATATTATGTTACAGAATTTTTTAGATGAGGACTGATAATTTGTATTATTTGGATTATTCGGACTACTGTTCTCATCTTGGGTGTTATTCCTACAACGATTCTGTTGCTATAACGTCGAACCTCCATCGGGTGCCTCTCGCCGAACTCGGGAATCTTCATGTCGAACTCGGAAATCTATACGGTATTTTAAACTGAACCCTTTATTAAATCCACGAGAGTAAAATGTTCTCGTCCCACGGTAGAAATCTTTACCAATGTTTATTTTGTACTTAGTATCGTCTGTATATATTCTTACCGGATATCCGGTTTATCACGTGGTGTCACGGGTGCGTTTGAAAGTTGAATTTTTCCAGATGTTATCCGTTGTTGAAATAATTCATCTGAGATCGCAAAACAGCTTTGGCTAAGCATAGAGATAATAACCTGTTATGGTTTGAGTCAACAGATATGGCTACATACGTTTGTACAGTCTTATAAATGCCAATTTAAAAATAAAAATATAATAAGTCAAAAGTGAATAGCTACTATTATATATTTCCGATGATATTTCGAGATAGATCTCCTTATCAAATTGAAAAGAACTCAGTTTTCTGGTCTTCTCTTCTACACAGAGATGAAAGAAGTAAATGATTCATACAGTTTCTACTTCCTTCGCCGACGGCCAGTACCCGGAGCCTTACAAATCAACAGTAAAAGTTCGAAACATCGATAGTTTACGCTAATTGACATATTTTTATGTTTAAGATATCAATATAGCTATCATATATCAAGTATGTCACCCACCAAAGAAACATTAGAACTCTCAGAGTCTCAGAGGAGCCATATTATAGGTTAATATGAATGTGAATAAATCAGCTTCAAATCACCGCAAACCTCGGATTTCACTTTCCCTATTAACCGAGTGGCTGTCCAGGGAAAAAAAATTAATAGAATCTCGCCTAGGTCCATCAGGACCGTCTGACAACAGTCTTCATCATTAATGATAATAAGAGTGTTTATTTACTTCCTTCTTGTTAGTGTACTCTTCTCAGTATGAAACGCGGACTAAATCAAATATTAAGTGACAATAAATAAGCTTAAACATTAACTTAACGTGTCAAGAAAGTGACGTAAGTATGGAAGGACTTGGCGGATAACAAGGTAGAGACGGAATCTTGGGTTGTGTCTACTAAACTGAGAAACCGGGTTTCCGAGATCGTTTCCCCCTTTCATATTGTAGACTGGGGAGGATTACAATGTGAGCGTGCGTCTGTGAGTGCGGTAACTGCACAGGCCGCGATCGTCCACTTGTTGCATTCGTCTGAAGTCGGTGCTCGATCCCGACACTAGTCGGTCGCAGTGTCAATCGTGTGGTCTCAGTCAGTGCTGCAACAGAAGTTGTCTCCCTCAAAACTAAATTCCGACTCAAGTTTAAAACAAGTAAAAAGTTTATTTTTTGAGGTTGCAATGATGCTCCCGTATTTCTACTGTAGAACGGGCCTGCAAATCTAAACTCTTAGCCAGTTAGAATCAAAACACAAGTCCTACTGAACACAGTCTTTCAACTTAAGGTTAAAACACCCATCTATCTGAGAGACGCACAGAAAACCAACTACCTCGTCTGCCCCTCCGCTGGAATATATATAGATATCACTTGGACCATACTAGATGGACCACTTGAGATAATCAGCTGCCAATTATTGACACAAAATACTGACTGACCATGAAGTCCACAATCTGGTATGAACATTTATTTCGGAAAACCTCCAGTGGGTTATAACCACAGCAGGGAATCTCGTACCTGAAGGAACATTACTTTTTCAAGGACCTTTAGTAGTTTGATTTCTCAATATGCCCCCCATTTAAAGATGCACTTACTTTTCCAATCGGAGAAATCAAATTCGGTGTGGCCAAAAAGCAATCCAGACATATTTTCTATTTCTTGGGTGGTTTCTCTTCTCTTGATTTAATATGTCTCCCAGAGCAAGCCTGTTGTTTGCATGCAACTATGCAATCCACTAAACATGCAGTCTTGCACACGTTTACAGATATAATACCAATAACGAATTTAATGTCCTTTCTATTCTTCTCTGCCACGTTTCTATGCATTGTTCGAAAGACTCGTCTGTGGTGGCCCTCAACTCAGTCGTTACGGCACTCTTGATTGGTTTTCATGTCGCCAAAGAAGGAATAACTGAAAATAAATGAGAAAAAAATAAACACTACAATTAATTATGTTATTCATATATATATATATATATATATATATATATATATATATATATATAAAGAAGTTAAGCTACCAACATTTGTACATTTGAGAAAACGTTTTTTCAAAAATTGTTTATTATTTTATTATTTTAATAATGTTATTATTTTATAACGCGTTTCGAGCATCTTGGCTCTCTTCAGATATTCCATCCATTTGAAATAAATTGGTTTATTTTCAACAGTTTGGCGTTTGGCGCACACGTGTGTGTATGTACGTGTTTTTAAATCTTTTACTTCTCTAGGGCAAAGCTATGTGTTTTTTAAGCATGTGTGTTTCTTACTTTTATCTCTTCGTGTGTGGTGATTAAGTACATTTTGGTCAGTTTCTCCGGTGATAAGAGTACCCTTGAGATTTTATTACGACTATGTCGTCTCTGTGTGTTCGTGCGTGTGTGTGCGTATATAGCTGACAACTGAAAGAAATCAAGTCAAATTTTTCGGATAACCAGTTGAAGGTTACAGAGAGAAAACATGGTTATAGTTGCAACTCAAATATGTTTTAGAAGATTTAGTATAGATTTAGGCCATCAAATATGTTTTAGAAGATTTAGTATAGATTTAGGCCATCAAATATGTTTTAGAAGATTTAGTATAGATTTAGGCCATCAAATATGTTTTAGAAGATTTAGTATAGATTTAGGCCATCAAATATGTTTTAGAAGATTTAGTATAGATTTAGGCCATCAAATATGTTTTAGAAGATTTAGTATAGATTTAGGCCATCAAATATGTTTTAGAAGATTTAGTATAGATTTAGGCCATCAAATATGTTTTAGAAGATTTAGTATAGATTTAGGCCATCAAATATGTTTTAGAAGATTTAGTATAGATTTAGGCCATCAAATATGTTTTAGAAGATTTAGTATAGATTTAGACCATCAAATATGTTTTAGAAGATTTAGTATAGATTTAGGCCATCAAATATGTTTTAGAAGATTTAGTATAGATTTAGGCCATCAAATATGTTTTAGAAGATTTAGTATAGATTTAGGCCATCAAATATGTTTTAGAAGATTTAGTATAGATTTAGGCCATCAAATATGTTTTAGAAGATTTAGTATAGATTTAGGCCATCAAATATGTTTTAGAAGATTTAGTATAGATTTAGGCCATCAAATATGTTTTAGAAGATTTAGTATAGATTTAGGCCATCAAATATGTTTTAGAAGATTTAGTATAGATTTAGGCCATCAAATATGTTTTAGAAGATTTAGTATAGATTTAGGCCATCAAATATGTTTTAGAAGATTTAGTATAGATTTAGGCCATCAAATATGTTTTAGAAGATTTAGTATAGATTTAGACCATCAAATATGTTTTAGAAGATTTAGTATAGATTTAGGCCATCAAATATGTTTTAGAAGATTTAGTATAGATTTAGGCCATCAAATATGTTTTAGAAGATTTAGTATAGATTTAGGCCATCAAATATGTTTTAGAAGATTTAGTATAGATTTAGGCCATCAAATATGTTTTAGAAGATTTAGTATAGATTTAGGCCATCCCGTTTGACTGCGAGAATCCTAACAGTCATCGTTTTTTTAGCTAAAAGAATGATCCAGGTCGGTTTCAATGTCCATATATCTAAACAACATCATGTCAACACCTGTGTGCCCCAAGGGTCGATACTTGGGCCTATATTATACCTGATCTTCATAAACGACCTCCCTGATCCAATCACGTCTAAGATGGGTGTATTTTCTAATGACACCCCACTATCTTTC
>OY744534.1:77403940-77421440 GCA_963556195.1 Sepiola atlantica
TCTATCTATCTATCTATCTATCTATCTCTCTCTCTCTCTCTCTCTCTCTCTCTCTCTCTCTCTATATATATATATATATATATATATATATATATATTTAAATATTTTCTTTGTCGTACAAAACTTGAAAATAGCATTGAAGAGACAATATTTATTATTCATAATGAATTTAAGAAATTAAAAAGATGAAAGATAGCGAGGGAAAAGGGTGAAAAAAAAAAATTAAAAATACAAAAAAAAAAAATACAAAATAAAATAAAGAAAGTTCAATCAAATAGAAACAACATTAAGCCCGAGGAGATTTTCTCTTTGTTTGCAAAGAGAAGGTCTCAAGGACTTAATATAAATTGTTTCTAAGATCTTGAGATGATAAGGGGAGTGCGACTTACTAAGAATGGAGAATAAGTCGACACTGAATTTAGAGGCACAGGTGCGATTATTTATTTTCCCTCGCTATAATTCTCATAGCATCTTTTTATATTTTTTATACATTACCTCGATATTTGGCTCTGTTGAGCGAGGTACGAAACCGGTCAGCTGCCCTTTCATCTTTTTAATTTCTTAAATTCATTATGAATAATAAATATTGTCTCTTCAATGCTATATATATATATATATATATATATATATATATATATATATATATATATACCATGTAAAATATATATATATATATATATATATATAAATATATATATATATATATATATATATATTAATCTTATACGTACATAAAAGTAATCAATAGACACGTGTTTCTGGCTCCCAGCTATCACCAACATGGCTAACTTAGACAAGGATCGAACCTTCGATATTGATGTCTATAGTCCAGCGTTTTACCATTGGACCAAGACGCCCTGTCTAGAAATATGTACGATTTTTATCACCTAAATATTTAATGTATTTTTATGCAATTATTTTTATTGGTGATTGCAGCGTTCGTTGTTTATTTGCGCACTACTACTTCGATTGTCTCACTTTCCTAAGTGATTAAGATGCAGAAAATTGCATTATTAGTCGCCCTTAACTTTATAGGACGTATTTTTCGTTAATATTTATATTTTCATTTATTTTATACGTACATAAAAATACATTATATATATATATATATATATATATATATATATATATATATAATAAGTACATAAAATAATTACATAAAAATGCATTATATATATATATATATATAGAGAGAGAGAGAGAGAGAGAGAGAGAGAAATAGATCAGAGAGAAATTAAAGGACTTTAAAATTGGTGTACTTGTACCAATTTTTATGTAAGCAATTAGATGATATCTCATCTTTTTATTTAATAGATTACGCCTATATTTAATGATTATGAATGCCTCATATGTAAGCACATCGAGAACACTATTTCATTTTATTAATTAACTTCCATTTAAGTTTGAAGCCAATGTTTTTATTTTTTAAATCCCAGATATGAGTAGCTAGAGAAGTGCATTCAATCAGGTGTCTGTTATTAAATGTATAGATTGAAACTAGCTACCGGAACAGTAGCAGAAACTCGCTATGAAGCGAGCTGACTGCTACTTTTCCGGTAGCTAGTTTCAATCTATACATTTAATAACAGCCACCTGATTAAATGTATATATATATACATATATATGTCTAGAAATTTTCTGCTTCGATCGACCAGCAGTAGAACCTATGTAAACAGTCTCCTTAGCCAGAGAGTTAATAGCGGTGGGTCTGTTGTTACTATTTATTTCATTGACGTCAAAAGTGCTATCATTATTAATATCAGCTTCAATAATATTATGGTTACTATCATTATTGATGTTCCGAGTATTGTTTTGTATTACCGTGCATTTGTAAACTACACTTTCATGTTTACAGGCGCCATTCAACGGGCATAAATTTCGTTCATTACATTTACAAAGAAGGTTAGATGGAACTGTGCTATTGTTTTTTTTGGGGGGGGGGGCTAAGTTTATTTTCGCAGAGTTAGAGCCTATTATATTTTGTTCAAAGTTTGAGACAGTAGAGAAATAAATTCTTATAGTCTTTCTATTGAAAAGTTACTTATATCCAAGTGTCTTCAACAATTAAAAAAAATGTTTTAAGGATATTAGTTTGTATATTTTTACTGAATGGTATTTTTTTTACAGAATAGTGGATTTAAGGATATTAGTTTGTTGTATATTGTTAATGAATGATATATATATATATATATATATATATATATATATATATATATATAAATTTAAAGTAAATAAACTACACACACATTAGGGCTGTCCGCATTATAAATTATTTCGACCTAGATGGGTCTCATCAGACGCGTAAATAACCACATTTCGGAATTGAATTCCGAAATGTGGCTGTTTAGGCGTCTGATGAGACCCATCTAGGTCGAAATAATTTATAATGCGGACAGCCCTAATGTGTGTTTAGTTTATTTACTTTAAATTTATTCCTGCTCTGTTAATAAGTACATTAAGCTCTTTTACTCAGATTCCCATCGAAACCATTCAATTCTGCACACACACACACACACACACACTATTTATATATATATATATAGAGAGAGAGAGAGAGAAAGAGAGAAAGAGAGACACACACACAGACAGTGATAGTAGAGAACAACATGTGCGGTTAGTAGGAGTTGGTATGTTTATATTTTCCTCCCCTCCGAGAAGTTAGACATAAGATCACGTGTGGTTTTGAAAAGCCAGAACACTATGGCCTACAACAATGTCTGAGCAGCCCAGTCGGCATTCCCCGGTACGTGCACATCATGCGATTAGCAACAACTTAACCGCTTCTGAGAGATAAGGTAAAGCCTGGGAAGGTGGATCTTCTCGGACCGAACAGAATCATATCTCATCCCGACAGCAACAAAACCACTGTCGGAGGATTCGAAGTGTTGCTCCCAATCAGGGACGGAATATACACTTTATTCGTTGTCTTGTTGATAAAGCAATTATTCCAAAAGAGGTTCCGTTAATCTGGGAGTAGATTTCCTCATTTTCTGAAGAGAGTAAAAATGAATGAATGAAGGAAGTAGCCTTAAAATTGCTGACGGTGTGCAAATCAGACATCGGAACAGTTTAATTGGCAGAGAATGAAGGAAGGAAGTAGCATTAACAGTTTAATTGGCAGAGAATGAAGGAAGGAAGTAGCATTAAAAGTTTAATTGGCAGAGAATGAAGGAAGGAAGTAGCATTAAAAGTTTAATGGGCAGAGAATGAAGGAAGGAAGTAGCATTAACAGTTTAATTGGCAGAGAATGAAGGAAGGAAGTAGCATTAAAAGTTTAATGGGCAGAGAATGAAGGAAGGAAGTAGCATTAACAGTTTAATTGGCAGAGAATGAATGAAGGAAGTAGCATTAAAAGTTTAATGGGCAGAGAATGAAGGAAGGAAGTAGCATTAAAAGTTTAATTGGCAGAGAATGAAGGAAGGAAGTAGCATTAAAAGTTTAATGGGCAGAGAATGAAGGAAGGAAGTAGCATTAAAAGTTTAATTGGCAGAGAATGAAGGAAGGAAGTAGCATTAAAAGTTTAATGGGCAGAGAATGAAGGAAGGAAGTAGCATTAAAAGTTTAATTGGCAGAGAATGAAGGAAGGAAGTAGCATTAAAAGTTTAATGGGCAGAGAATGAAGGAAGGAAGTAGCATTAAAAGTTTAATTGGCAGAGAATGAAGGAAGGAAGTAGCATAAAAAGTTTAATGGGCAGAGAATGAAGGAAGGAAGTAGCATTAAAAGTTTAATGGGCAGAGAATGAAGGAAGGAAGTAGCATTAACAGTTTAATTGGCAGAGAATGAAGGAAGGAAGTAGCATTAACAGTTTTATTGGCAGAGAATAAAGGAAGGAAGTAGCATTAACAGTTTAATTGGTAGAGAATGAAGGAAGGAAGTAGCATTCACCGTTTTATTGGCAGAGAATGAAGGAAGGAAGTAGCATTAACAGTTTAATTGGCAGAGAATGAAGGAAGGAAGTAGCATTAACAGTTTAATTGGCAGAGAATGAAGGAAGGAAGTAGCATTAACAGTTTAATTGGCAGAGAATGAAGGAAAGAAGTAGCATTAACAGTTTAATGGGCAGAGAATGAAGGAAGGAAGTAGCATTAACAGTTTATTTGGTAGAGAATGAAGGAAAGAAGTAGCATTAACAGTTTAATGGGCAGAGAATGAAGGAAGGAAGTAGCATTAACAGTTTAATTGGTAGAGAATGAAGGAAAGAAGTAGCATTAACAGTTTAATGGGCAGAGAATGAAGGAAGGAAGTAGCATTAACAGTTTAATTGGCAGAGAATAGAAGGAAAGAAGTAGCATTAACAGTTTAATTGGCAGAGAATGAAGGAAGGAAGTAGTATACAACAGTTTAATTGGTAGAGAATGAAGGAAGGAAGTAGCATTAACAGTTTAATTGGTAGAGAATGAAGGAAGGATGTAGCATTAACAGTTTAATGGGCAGAGAATGAAGGAAGGAAGTAGCATTAACAGTTTAATTGGTAGAGAATGAAGGAAATAAGTAGCATTAACAGTTTAATGGGCAGAGAATGAAGGAAGGAAGTAGCATTAACAGTTTAATTGGCAGAGAATGAAGGAAGGAAGAAGCATTAACAGTTTAATTGGTAGAGAATGAAGGAAGGAAGTAGCATTAACAGTTTAATTGGCAGAGAATGAAGGAAGGAAGTAGCATTAACAGTTTAATTGGTAGAGAATGAGGGAAATAAGAAGCATTAACAGTTTAATAGGCAGAGAATCAAGAAAGGAAGTAGCATTAACAGTTTAATTGGTAGAGAATGAATGAAAGAAGTAGCATTAACAGTTTAATTGGCAGAGAATGAAGGAAGGAAGTAGCATTAACAGTTTAATTGGCAGAGAATGAAGGAAGGAAGTAGCATTAACAGTTTTATTGGCAGAGAATAAAGGAAGGAAGTAGCATTAACAGTTTAATTGGTAGAGAATGAAGGAAGGAAGTAGCATTCACCGTTTTATTGGCATAGAATGAAGGAAGGAAGTAGCATTAACAGTTTAATTGGCAGAGAATGAAGGAAGGAAGTAGCATTAACAGTTTAATTGGCAGATAATGAAGGAAGGAAGTAGCATTAACAGTTTAATTGGCAGAGAATGAAGGAAGGAAGTAGCATTAACAGTTTAATTGGCAGAGAATGAAGGAAAGAAGTAGCATTAACAGTTTAATGGGCAGAGAATGAAGGAAGGAAGTAGCATTAACAGTTTATTTGGTAGAGAATGAAGGAAAGAAGTAGCATTAACAGTTTAATGGGCAGAGAATGAAGGAAAGAAGTAGCATTAACAGTTTAATTGGTAGAGAAGAAGGAAAGAAGTAGCATTAACAGTTTAATGGGCAGAGAATGAAGGAAAGAAGTAGCATTAACAGTTTAATTGGTAGAGAATGAAGGAAAGAAGTAGCATTAACAGTTTAATTGGCAGAGAATGAAGGAAGGAAGTAGCATTAACAGTTTAAATGGCAGAGAATGAAGGAAGGAAGTAGCATTAACAGTTTAATTGGTAGAGAATGAGGGAAAGAAGTAGCATTAACAGTTTAATAGGCATAGAATTAAGGAAGGAAGTAGCATTAACAGTTTAATTGGTAGAGAATGAATGAAAGAAGTAGCATTAACAGTTTGATTGGCAGAGAATGAAGGAAGGAAGTAGCATTAACAGTTTAATTGGCAGAGAATGAAGGAAGGAAGTAGCATTAACAGTTTTATCGGCAGAGAATAAAGGAAGGAAGTAGCATTAATAGTTTAATTGGTAGAGAATGAAGGAAGGAAGTAGCATTCACCGTTTTATTGGCATAGAATGAAGGAAGGATGTAGCATTAACAGTTTAATTGGCAGAGAATGAAGGAAGGAAGTAGCATTAACAGTTTAATTGGCAGAGAATGAAGGAAGGAAGTAGCATTAACAGTTTAATTGGCAGAGAATGAAGGTAGGAAGTAGCATTAACAGTCTAATTGGCAGAGAATGAAGGAAGGAAGTAGCATTTACAGTTTAATTGGCAGAGAATGAAGGAAGGAAGTAGCATTAACAGTTTAATGGGCAGAGAATGAATGAAGGAAGTAGCATTAACAGTTTATTTGGTAGAGAATGAAGGAAAGAAGTAGCATTAACAGTTTAATGGGCAGAGAATGAAGGAAGGAAGTAGCATTAACAGTTTAATTGGTAGAGAATGAAGGAAAGAAGTAGCATTAACAGTTTAATGGGCAGAGAATGAAGGAAGGAAGTAGCATTAACAATTTAATTGGCAGAGAATGAATGAAAGAAGTAGCATTAACAGTTTAATTGGCAGAGAATTAAGGAAGGAAGTAGCATTAACAGTTTAATAGGTAGAGAATGAAGGAAGGAAGTAGCATTAACAGTTTAATTGGCAGAGAATGAAGGAATGAAGTAGCATTAACAGTTTAATTGGTAGAGAATGAGGGAAAGAAGTAGCATTAACAGTTTAATAGGCAGAGAATGAAGGAAGGAAGTAGCATTAACAGTTTAATTGGCAGAGAATGAAGGAAGGAAGTAGCATTAACAGTTTAATTGGTAGAGAATGAAGCAAAGAAGTAGCATTAACAGTTTAATGGGCAGAGAATGAAGGAAGGAAGTAGCATTAACAGTTTAATTGGTAGAGAATGAAGGATAGAAGTAGCATTAACAGTTTAATGGGCAGAGAATGAAGGAAGGAAGTAGCATTAACAGTTTAATTGGTAGAGAATGAAGGAAGGAAGTAGCATTAACAGTTTAATTGGTAGAGAATGAAGGAAGGAAGTAGCATTAACAGTTTAATTGGCAGAGAATGAAGGAAAGAAGTAGCATTAACAGTTTAATGGGCAGAGAATGAATGAAGGAAGTAGCATTAACAGTTAAATTGGCAGATAATGAAGGAAGGAAGTAGCATTAACAGTTTAATTGTAGAGAATGAAGGAAAGAAAGTAGCATTAACAGTTTAATGGGCCGAGAATGAAGGAAAGAAGTAGCATTAACAGTTTAATTGGTAGAGAATGAAGGAAAGAAGTAGCATTAACAGTTTAATGGGCAGAGAATTAAGGAAGGAAGTAGCATTGACAGTTTAATTGGTAGAGAATGAAGGAAAGAAGTAGCATTAACAGTTTAATTGGCAGAGAATGAAGGAAAGAAGTAGCATTAACAGTTTAATTGGCAGAGAATGAAGGAAGGAAGTAGCATTAACAGTTTAATTGGTAGAGAATGAAGGAAGGAAGTAGCATTAACAGTTTTATTGGCAGAGAATGAAGGAAGGAAGTAGCATTAACAGTTTAATTGGTAGAGAATGAAGGAAGGAAGTAGCATTAACAGTTTAATTTGCAGAGAATGAAGGAAGGACGTAGCATTAACAGTTTAATTGGTAGAGAATGAAGGAAGGAAGTAGCATTAACAGTTTGATTAGCAGAGAATGAAGGAAGGAAGTAGCATTAACAGTTTAATTGGCAGAGAATGAAGGAAGGAAGTAGCATTAACAGTTTAATTGGTTGAGAATGAAGGAAGGAAGTAGCATTAACAGTTTAATTGGCAGAGAATGAAGGAAGGAAGTAGGATTAACAGTTTAATTGGCAGAGAATGAAGGAAGGAAGTAGCATTAACAGTTTAATTGGTAGAGAATGAAGGAAGGAAGTAGCATTAACAGTTTAATTGGCAGAGAATGAAAGAAGGAAGTAGCATTAACAGTTTAATAGGCAGATAATGAAGGAAGGAAGTAGCATTAACAGTTTAATTGGCAGAGAATGAAGGAAGGAAGTAGCATTAAAAGTTTAATTGGCAGATAATGAAGGAAGGAAGTAGCATTAAAAGTTTAATGGGCAGATAATGAAGGAAGGAAGTAGCATTAAAAGTTTAATGGGCAGATAATGAAGGAAGGGAGTAGCATTAACAGTTTAATGGGCAGAGAATGAAGGAAGGAAGTAGCATTAAAAGTTTAATGCGCAGAGAAAGAAGAAGTTCGTTGATCTTGCCCGACCTTCAACCTAGTTCCGTCTCTCATCCCTTCAACGTCCTCAGCCCCGCACACAAACCGCTCCCGGGTTCCGTTTAAAGCACAAGCTAACTTTTAACGGAACGAAACGTGGAGGTGACGTCACACAAGGCACCCAGACGAGAAATACTTTATCTACGGACGAACGCCGTCTGTGTTCGTATGCGCGTGTCGGAAGTAAGATGAAAAAAAAATGTATCCATGTGTGAGCAAAAAAAAAAAAGACTCCACCCTCTACCCACCCCGCCCAAAAAAGTAGCGAAAAATAAAAGAAATAAGAAGTTCGTGTGTGTGTGCGCAGGGGGGGGGGAGGGATGTAGATGACTCGTGTTTTCGTTCATTAATGAATAGGTCTTAAGCCTGGATAAACAATCCTGCAGGCTGGAATATATAACATTGTCGCTTTGCTTTTACAGGCAAAGGAAAGGCTATTTATATAAAGGTATATTAAAACAGATACACGACGCTTACAATCCTGCAGGCTGTAGTATATTGCATTGTTTTCTCAAGTTACTTTTTGGGGAGGAGTGTTAATTTTTTAGGGGTAGACTTTATTTGTTAGCCAGCTTTGTAACCCTTTACTTTCCTATTGGGCTCTTGATCGGCTTACCTTTTGGCTAGCCTGTTTGGATTCCAGATGATTGTACGCCGGTGGTGGTGTCTCTTTTTTAGGCTTAGTTTGTTTCATAACTGACCGATATTGAAGGTAGTTTAGTATCATTAGTAGAGGGCGAAGTTATAGTGCTTTTCTGGTATGCACTTATCGGGTGATAGTGCTGGATATCGAACTCAGGGGTAGCTACCCGAGAGGTTTTTTACAATCTGAATTCGCTAAAAGTCGACGTATTCCCAAGTGCCATTTTGATCATGGATGTGTGTTCTTGAAGGTATTCCTGGCGTGGATGACTTGGTCAGTAATTGCCATGCTAATGTCTCGGCTTTAGTTTCGGTTGTTTTACCTCTGAATTTATTTCTTGCTGGCGTCATTATTATTCTTAGTTGTCAAAAAGTCGTCATTTTTTAAAACTTTATTTTATCTAACAAGGAAATCTTGAAATCTTTTTTATTTTTTGCAATTTATTAATACTAGCAGGACCCCGTGGACATGTCATGGTACTTTTTACATCAATCTGCATTATTTACGGTTAATAATATTTCTCTTTAATTAATGTCTGTCAGTGTTAATACTATTAAGAAAAAAATAACTCTTTCTTCTTCTTCCATAAAAATAATTATCATTGTCAGCTAAATATTCTTTAAATAAATAAAAACAATCAATATTGTTTTATTACTGTAAAAATAATTGACAGCTAAATATTCTTCAAATTAATAAAAGGAATGTCACTTTTTGAGATGTATTTATTTAAAATTATACTGTTTTAGTCGACGGATCAACCTAATTTAATTTTGGAACAATTCATTTTAAAATGGGTAAAGTTAGAATTGTTTACCTTAGCGACATGAGATTAATCGCCAATCACCATCTTTGCTGATAGGAAGATCTCTTTTTTTGTTGTTATTATGCAACTACATCAGTTTTTGTTATTTGAAACTCCTTACATCAAGTGGCTTTATGCCTTGTCTGGAGTGACTTCTATTAAGAAAAAAAAGGCCCCGGGGTGATCGTGTACAATCCTACATCCTGCAGTCTATTACATTCTTGTTTTGCTGATCTTTCAAAGATGCGTTTTATTCTATTACGGACTTTCTCTCTAATTAGGTCAGTCACGAATAAGCTTCTTGGCCTTTTGGCCAAGATCAAAGTGTAGTATCTGTTCCGATGGATACTACACCCCATAGACTGGTATTGTCTTGGCCTTCGAGGCTTGATTCCGCCGGTCTGTGGGTTTGTCCTGTGCAGTTCTAGGAGGTCCACCCTCCCAGGTTTTGCCTTCCCATCTTTGGGGTGGAGTAAGTTTATCGCTTACTGCCTTAAGTTCCCCTACCGGGGAATGCCGACGGGGCTGCCCATGCATTTTTTGTAGGCCAGAGTACTTACCTTCTCGGGCGGTGGCTTTTCAAATCCCACTTTCCCGACCTTGTGTCACATCTTACCTTGCGGGAGATAAATAAAACGATGAAGCTTGAGATAGCATTTTCGCCGGTCTGTCATGCTTACACAGCCAGTTCAACAAAGCCCCGGTCATTTTTGAGTAGGTTAATCTTGCTTCTTTCACGCTGGGGTATTATTTTGTCCAGCCTAAAGGAAGTCCATCTTCATAGGCGTTACCTTTTCTCTCTGAAAAAAAGATTACGTAATTGCTAATTGCTTGAGGCGCCCTTACCGGGATGTTTAAAGGGTTGCTAAGGTATTTTTTGTAGTTCAGGCTGCACATCCTCCTGTTCTCTGGCTCTCCAATTCCCACCATTCCGACATTGTGTCACATCTACTCGCGGTGGAAAAGAAGGTAAATACTTACCTTTGAAACAAGAATTTTTATATTCGTCCACAAACCACTATAAAAGGCTCTGTCCGTATGCCTGTCACGTTTGACTTTAAAATAAAAAGTTTAATTGTTATACGCGCAGATTAAATGGACGCATATGAATTTTCTCTATACGAATGCCCGTTCAGTCTTGAGAGACAATGGACAACCCCTGTAAGGTTGGTTCCGCGTGTAATTGTGAAGCAAGGGTTGTGCGATCCCAACATCACCTCTCTTAAATTGGCACTGCTTGATTCTAGTTGCAAGGAGAAGTGCAAGACGACCGGAAACACTGCCGAGGTAAGCGGAGAGCACATATAACACCTGGTATTTCCAAATGGTCACCCATTTTACTACTAATCAGGCTCAACGTCGCTTAACTTCGGTGATCTAACGAGAACCGGTGTGTGAACATGCTGCAAAGAAGGTGGGCTCCCTCTACCGTGTTAGAAAACTTCTCACATCGGACATTATCCTGTATCTCTACAAAGCCACCATCCGCCCATGCATGGAGTATTGTTGCCACATCTGGGCTGGTACATCATCCACTAGTCTCTCCCTCTCAGACAAGGTCCAAAAAAAGAGTCGCCAACTTAATAGACCCCTCACTATCCACCAAGTTCCAGCTCCTGTTCCCATCGCCGCAATGTTGTATCCTTGCGCCTGTTTTACAAGTACTTTAATGGATTGTGCTCCGATGAACTTGCTGTTCTAGTGCCCCCCCCCCAATACGTAAATACACTAGATCAACCCGACAATCAGCTAAGTCCCATCTATTCAGTGTAGAGGTCCGCAGATGCTGGAGAGCCTTTTACTCTAATAACTTCTTTCCCCGTGTTGCCAGCCTCTGGAAGTCCCTCCCTGCTTCCTGTTTCCCTCACTTTACAATGATTAAAACATGTATTTTCTGTATGTTAATATTTAATCTATTTCATATTTTTCTTCTTTTGATCTGCTAATGTTCAATACCCTTTCTCAAGGATGAAACGTTGTTAGTCTTTCTCTGCTCAATTGTTATTTCCACTGTAGATGCCCGACTGAGCTCTAATCTCTGGTTCCTTCCTGTAAAACATTTACAGCAAGAACCTGTCTCCATACCACCGCTGCAAAGACCTTTGATTTCTGCCTTTGTGTACCTAAAACCAAACGGAACTTCCATGAACAGAGTTTATTTCCAAGAACTTCCCATCTGTGGTGGGACACGTTACCACGGGACTGATTCCTGCAAACTAGAACATGCTAATCTTCAAGTTCAATGTCAATAAGTATTTGTCGAGCCGTCCTTTAAAGTAATCAAATTTTGCCTTTTTCGTCCATCACTCAACTGACCAGCCTATTGACCCTTATCCTCGAGTGGCTTTTCGCATTTGTATGTGGGACTTAATAGTTTCTTCTTTATTTATTTATTTATTTATTTATTTAAAATTGTAGCAATTTAGTTCTTTTAAAACAATAAATATTCTTTAAATCAATAACGAAATGCAACTTCATTTAAAATTGCATTGTTTTAGCCAACGGGACGACGAAAATTTGCTTTTGGAACAAGGGAGGTTTTTTTGGGGGGGGGAGAGATGGGTTTGCAACTCGGATTTAGGCTTAGATGTAGGGTTAAGAGGGGGTTTGTTTAGGACGGCTTGCCACTCGGACCTAGGATTTGTAGTAGAGTAAATAATTTTTTTTTTACTATTTTTTATCATGACCCCCCCCTCCAAAAAAAAACCGCACAGAATGTATCTCCTACAGCAACAAAAATGTTTGGTAACTGCGCTAAAAGGCTAGAATGGCCCGAAAATGGGAGGATCGTTTACGTTAAATTTATATGCGAAGCTAATCCCTTACTCAAAATTCTTAAATAATTGTTTTATTTTATTGCTAAGTTTAGAGGGTGTTCACATGTTTGCGTCTAGAAAAGTAGAATCTCATTTGGTTGGTGTGTTTGGGGGGGGGGCAGGAAGTGTGTTAATCTACAAATTTATAAGATATTTAATAGATGTTCTGAACTTCTAATCGTGGCCATACAATTCGAGAAAAGTTGAAAAACACGCCATAGACGGGTACTTCACCTAGTATGTATATAAACTTGTAGATCCCGTCTGTTTGTTTATTTTGGGCGTTTTTGGAGATAGATACCCAGGTTATATGTTAGCCATTATAGTATAAACCATTATGCACTCGTGTCGTCGTTGTCGTCGTTGTGAACCCAGGTTGTTGACCGTCTGCTGATAAACCCACTCGGACACCGATGTTTATATTAAACGTTTATTTAAAAAGACAATCACAGAAAAACACCAGAGAGACAACTTGAATACACGTTACAGAGAGAGAGAGAGAGAGAGAGAGAGAGAGAGAGAGAGAGAGAGAGAGAGAGAGAGAGAGAGAGACAGACAGACAGACAGACAGACAGACAGACAGACAGACAGGCACGCAGGCAGACAGACAGACAGACAGATACATAGACGGATAGCCAGCGCGGAGAAAACCTCTAGACGCGTCCTCTCTGCTTGAGTCTTGCGAGACAAAACAGATCGAAAATCCCCCCCAGGTAATCACGTGGTTTCGTGACTTCCGTCTGGTGTCACCTCTGACTCTTGAACTGTTCCACTGAAACACGTCTCTCGTTATGAAACACTCATAACCATATATATTCAGAACATTCAATACACCGTCTACTTGGATAAGTATATTTCCTTTTGATCAAAAGGTTTACAATAATATTGTGGGACCTACGTTCGCGTCAGACAATTTATTTATAACTTCAAAATAGAGGTCGAACCACATAACCGTATATATCCGGAAACAGCATTCTCCCGATTACTTGGATAAAAAAGAAATTTTCTTTTGATAAAAAAGAATGCAATAATATCATGCAGTCTCCGTTTTGTTGTTTTATTTTTTGGAATAAATTTATTTCCACCTTGTTCGGTCCTGTTTAAATCTGAAAATGAATTAAAATATTACACACGAACAGGAAACAAAAAACTCTAGAAATATCGCATAAATATCTTATGTACGTATACGCCATGTGTATGCGTGCAGATGTGTAAATCTTATTTTATGTGTGTGTCCAATGTGAGTTTATCCAGTTGTTTCAACTAACATTATATATATATATATATATATATATATATATATATATATATATATATATATATATATATATAGTCTCGGAAGTATCTCAACCAGTAAAACTATAAAAGGAAAAAAAAAACAAAAACAAAAAAAAACCTCAAGTCCGAAGTCGTTCAGTGGAAAATCACTCATGTAAGTCAATTTAATTTTGACAGTTATTATATTAGTTTGCTTTTAACATTATTTAAGGGATCATCAGTTGTTTACCATGAAAAACTGTTTCAGGAATTTAAAAACAAGACAGTATTTAATTTCATGGCTTCCCAGCAGAGTTGTTCAACCCCCACTTCCCTTTAAAGACAAAAACATAAACGTTCCGTATACTAAATCTAAGTTTTGTTCCGTATAAATGTTTTGCTAACTTATATTGTTAAAAAAGTAAAAAAAAGTCCTCCTTACCTGTGTTGTTCGTCTGTCTAATAAAATTTATCCGTTACTTACAAAAATGTTGCTGCATTTTAAAGTGTTTAGACGTATATATATATATATATATATATATATATATATATATATATATATATAAATTTTTTTTTTTTTCAGTTTTGAAGGTTAAAAGAACTTCCGAGACTATATATATATATATATATATATATATATATATATATATATATATATATATATATATATATATATATAGAGAGAGAGAGAGAGAGAGAGAGAGAGAGAGAGAGGGAGAGAGAGAGATAGAGAGATAGAGAGAGAGAGAGAGCGGAGAAAGAAAGAGAGCGATATATATATATCAAAAGAAATTCTGCGCACCCTAGGAGGCTGGGATGACCGATGGGTCATGGATGGGTAACACGCACTTGACCAAGAGAAGCAAGAAAAATGGCAAATAAAAAATAAAAAATAAAAAATAAAAGATACCCACACACCCGCAAACCCACGCATGCGCAAAAACAATAACAAATTCCTCAAATGAAACAACATTTGCTTAAATCGAAAGACATTTCTTCAAATGGATTTTCATATCTGATGAAAGCGGACCCACCGCTTGAAACGCGTTATATAAAATTATAAAATGGTAAAACAACAAAATAATAAATAAATGTTGAAAAAAACATTCTACAAATGTTGGTAGCCTTACTCCTTTACATATATACTTTTCTCTCGTTGGAACTGCACTAATACTGCACTACCCTCTTTTCTATATATATATATATATATATATATATATATATATATATATATATAGAGAGAGAGAGAGAGAGAGAGAGAGAGAGAGACAGACAGACAGACAGACAGACTGACAGACAGGGAGAGAGAGATGGAGATGCTGCATGCTGGCCCTATTCACCTCATCTCCGGTGCATGTATTGATTTACTCCTCTCCAGGAGTTAGGCACAAGGCCAGTTTTTATCTTACTCCCACAAGTAAGATGTGACCCAAGGTCGGGTCGGGAAAGTGGGGTTTAAAAATTGCCTGGGCAGCCCCGTCGGAATTCCCCGGTAGGGGCGCCTCAGGCAGTAAGCAATAAACTTACTCCTCCCCAAAGAGGGGAGGCGAAGCCTGGGAGGGTGGATCTCCTAGAACTGCACAGGACAGACCCATAGACCGGCGTAAATCAAGCCCCGAAGGCCAAGACAATACCAGTCTATGGGGTGCAGTATCCATCGGAACAGATACTACACTTTGATCTTAGCCAAAAAGCCAAGTATCTCCGGTGCATGTAGCTCTTCTGATGTGTTCTCATGTTCCCATCGATTTCTGCTTCATTCAATCATTCGCCTTAAGGAGTCGCGTTTTAGTTTGAAATGGACAGCATCAACTCGAGAGGAGACTCGATCTCTACAAATACAGATAGGATAAGATCATCGATACGATTCGCACCGGTAATTGAAAGCTGACATCTTACGTTTAAGGTACTGTACTCAGATGACGGGGGAGACAGGGGCTAGAACATCGACTATCTATATAATAAAATCGACAGACCAGATATCGCAATTCACGTTGTAATGTAAATTCTAAATTAAGTTTTTTAAAAATATGCTATAATTTCAAACAACTTCCAATTAATATCATGACCAAACGATAGCGTAAACATTCTATTAACTTTCACAAATATCCTGAAACAGGGCCAGTACGCAGCATCTCCATCTCCCTGTCTGTCCATTTGTCTGTCTCTCTTTCTCTCTCTCTCTCTCTCTCTCTCTCTCTCTCTCTCTCTCTCTCTCTCTCTATATATATATATATATATATATATATATATATATATATATATGGTAAAATGAAAAAGGAAAACCAAAAAACTGGATGTTTTTTTATGTGTACATCAACGTTTCGTCTTTATTTATAAGACTTCATCAGGATGATGATATAGGGAAAAGATATCATGCAAGCACGGATACATGTAGGGTAGACATGTTGGGAAGAAAAATAAAATAAAATGAAAAATAATAGCAGCGTCTAAGCTGGACGTCCGTACTTGTTAGAGAATGAAAAATGAGTGGGAGAAAAAAGGGAAGGGTGGAGGGAGCAAGGACTACTGTGGCTGGCGATGAGAGAAAGAGGTGGGGGATGAGCAGGGGTAAAATGGATGGCAGAGAGAGATTGGGGGAAAAGGGGGAGGGGGTGTCTGACCAGATGGCTGCGGTCGAGACCGAAGGGGAAGAGTGAGTTGGAACGTTTGTGTGTGTGGGGTGTGTGCAGGGAAATGGGGATGGGCAGAGAGGGAGGGGGGGGGGGGCTGTGATCTCGGTGGATGGGCGAAAGCCATAGTCCCAGAGAGCGTTTGAAGAAAATGAGGGAATTTAAGAAGAGGCATGCGTCCAATTGTATCAAGCATAGGTAGCACCACACACAAAATCGCACGGGCCATAGCTAACATCCTCACTCCACTAATGGGTACCATCAGTCCCTCCCACATAAAAAATTCAGGCGACCTTCTTAGCAGAATAAAAAACATCAACGTAGAAAATAAAAATATACACAGCCTAGATGTAACTTCGCTCTACACTAACGTACCTGTAAAAAAATGCCTACACTTACTTCACACACATATAAAGAAAACAAAAACCGACCTACCTTTTCCCCCCAACATTTTTATAGAAATAATTAGACTCATCACTGACATAACATATTTCCAATTTAACGAAGTATTCTACAAACAAAAATTTGGACTCCCCATGGGCAACCCCCTTAGCGGTGTATTGGCCTGCCTCTTTTTAGAATTCTTAGAATCCGGTCCTTTCAAATATAGACTACCTCCTAACATCGAATACTTTAGATACATAGATGATATTTTAATTTTCCTCCCCACAGACACACAAATCATTCATGTTAAGGATAAACTCAACACAGTAGAACCCTCCATAAAATTCACCCATGAGACTGAAATAAACGGCTCTATTCCCTTCCTTGATACTCTTATAATTAAGTCCAACAATAAACTAGAATTTAAGGTACACCGCAAAAACACTCACAAAAATGACTACATACATTTCTACTCCCACCATCATAGCAAGATCAAAACAGGTATAATTATAGGCTTCTTCCTACGCGCCCTTAGAATATGTAGCCCCCCACACATAGATGAAGAAATAAAATACATTTTTAATTCCCTAAAAACATTGCAATACCCCACACATTTCATATTAAATGCCAAGAAAAAAGCCTTCCAAATATTCTCCAGAAACACCACACAAAAAAATCAAACCCCTAACACCTCTCTCATAGACAGACCCCTTCTCCTACCCACGCATTCCAATAACACATTCATATGCAACACGCTCAACAAATTAGGCATTCCAATAGTACAAACCACTTCTCAATCCATAAAACAAACTTTAAACACATCCAGACATTTCCAAAAAACACCCACATCCCATGCCGGCTTATACACTGTCCCTTGCAATGATTGCCATCAATTCTACGTGGGAGAAACACAACGCGAATTAAAGAAACGATTAAATGAACATAAAAGGGATATAAAAAACAACAACCCTCTTAGTGCACTTTTCTCCCATGCTCTAGAATATGG
>OY744534.1:77433940-77441440 GCA_963556195.1 Sepiola atlantica
TCAAAATTGAACACAGTTGAAGAAACGTACTTTTGATCTCTTCTCGAAGGTCACCATTAATCAAATTTTCCCCATTTCTCTCCTTTTTCTCTTCGACTTTTTTCTTTTATCTTTCTTTTTTTTTTTAAATATTTTTTTCTCCTTTAAATAATCTCTCCATATCGATTTTTAATGTCATCTTCAATGTGAAAAATAGTTTTCTCTTGTCGGTTGCCGAAGATATATTATTTACCGAAATGTTATATCGATTGAATTAAGGCTTTTCTTACGTAAAAAGACTTTCCAGTAATTTTTATACCACACACATGCACACACACACACACACACACACACACACACACACACACACACACACACACACCTATATCTATATAATTAAAAACACACATACACAAATATATATATATATATATATATATATATATATATATATATATATATATATATATATATATATACAGGGTGTTTCAAAAGTCTTGGGAACATAACGTTGTATAACGCATTTGTAATGTTCCCAAGACTTTTGAAACACCCTGTATATATATATATGTGTGTGTGTGTGTGTGTGTTCTTCTTGCATACCCTTCCAGGGGTTAGGGTTACGGGTTAAAGGCTAGGGTGAGGGTTGGGGTTAGAGTTTAGGGTTGGGGTTTAGGGATTAGGGTTAGGGTTAAAGGAATACCATCTGCTTGCATACCCTTCTAGGTGGTACCGCGGTCGACAGAGTCAAATGCAGCAGCGAAATAAATGTCACGAACGACTCTCGTTTGCTGAAAACACAAACGATGTTTGGGTATTCGTATTAGGGTGAATATTTGCTCGGTGCACAAACGGGTCTTGTTCTGGTGTCGCGTTTTGACTGGACTCGTCCCAGAAGAATCGAAGCGAATCTTTTAGCAGACACGTCGATCACGGTAGTTTCTGCAGCAGCGTTTAATACCTTTTTTTTTAATTATACCAGTATTGCATCGTTCAAGTCTTTGGAGAATATTTCAGTCTCCTAGACCCGATTGATAATGTGATGGATGGCAGGCTGTAGTAGTATATTTACGCTGCGTTTGAGGATGGCAACATGGATGTTATCTTCGCCTGCAGCTTTTTAAAAAAAAAAATAACACCGAGATAAACAGAGAGCCTCTCCCATACACACTTCTAGGTATTTCCAAACCAAATAGTCACCCATTTAGTACTGACCATAAGCAACGTCGCTTAACCTCGGTGATCTGACGAGAGCAGGTGTGTCAACGTAATTGTGCCGTATAACTGCTTCGCGTTTGGAGGTAATAATAACAAAATTCTTTTATCATTGATTTCCAAAGAATTTATGTAGATATTCTCAAAGACTTTTTAAAGAATAAATTCTGTCTTTCAATCCTTTTTAAAAATGCGAAAATATTTCAATTTGGTTTATGGATAAAAGGTTTTCAAATTGAACTAATGCGATCGTAACCACGTCTGACCCTACAATTGTGACAATGATAAATAGCGATATTCATGCTGAAAAGCCATTATGTCACCAGAAATCCAATTAGGGTTTATTTAGAGAAATGGTTCCTTTTCAAATACTCCTCCCCACTCCCCGGAATCTGATAAAAAGAAAAACATTTTTGATGAGTCAGGATTTTAATTGAGGGCCAACCATTATTGATCCCATAAGTGCACTCAGTGATTTTCTGTAAAGAGAGATTCATCTCTATTCACATTGAATATCCATGTATGTAAATACTAGCGAACTTACTCGTTTCAGATATGTTGAACATTAATGTATTTTTGTATCCACAGACAGAAAAAAAGAAATAGATATCCTTATTATCTATTATATAGAGGGAAGTTGTATGTATGTATGTATGTATCTATGTATGTATGTGTGTATGTATGTATGTGTGTATGCATGCATATATGTATGTATGTATGTATGTATGTATATATGTATGTATGTATGTATGTGTATATATGTATGTATGTATGTATGTATGTGTGTATGTATGTATGTGTATGTATGTATGTATTTATGTATGTATGTGTGTATGTATGTATGTGTATGTATGTATGTATGTATGTGTGTATGTATGTATGTATGTATGTATGTATGTATGTATGTGTGTATGTATGTATGTGTGTGTATGTATGTATTATGTGTGTATGTATGTATGTATGTATGTATGTGTATGTATGTATGTATTTATGTATGTATGTGTGTATGTATGTATGTGTATGTATGTATGTATGTGTGTATGTATGTATGTGTGTATGTATGTATGTGTGTGTATGTATGTATTATGTGTGTGTATGTTTAGCTAAAAGTCAAAAACTACAAAATAAACACCAACAAAGTTGGTATATTCTTGATCAGCGTTGTCCTGTTTGAATAATATCAAAATTTAGAAAAAAAACTATTCCTTCTTTGAGGGTCAACTGGGCCAGTTTTTGTCAAGCTAGGGGTTATATTTTATCAGGGAGTTACTTCTCTTATGCCGACTCATTCCTCGAGGAATCTATATAAAGGAAAGTTGTCTCTTTGTTTCATTTTACTTCAATTGAAGTTCTCAGAAATCAAGGTGATCCCTTTCATGAGGCTAACACTTGATATCTATATGAGATACATAGTTATTCGAATATTCCATTAAATTTCTCCTTTACTTGTCAAACGTTGAGTTAGTAAAGAGGTTAGGAATATTAATGTTCCTCTTCCCAATTGACCAGTTTACTATGTTATAGCATATCTTTCTTGCGGTCTCTTGGTCTTACCGGATTCCAGGACAGGAATTCATCTAGTCTGGTGGAGTATCAACAATTAAAAAAACAAAATACCGACCCTAACCCTCACGACGGGGTAAAAGTTAGCGCGGGTCCTAAAGTGAAAACTAAATTCGTTATAAGGTATGTGTGTGTGTTTTTAAATAGTAATTTTTAAATCAATTATTATTTTAATCAAGCAATTCGATCCAGTGAATTTAATGGCTAATAAGATTAAGAAAATAAACAAACTTAGAACGGTTTAAAAAATAAATAAAAGGAAAATTATCACGGTGAATGCCAGCGTTGTTGTTTACATTTTAAATAACGCGCCGTATTAACGCTGGCTGTTTAATCAGTTGCGCAATATTGAATTAACGGAGGGAGGGATGGGAGCCACTGATTAAACAGCCAGCGTTAATCCATTCGTCATAGTTATATTAACTACGTAACACATTTCATATATGTATGTATCTGTCTGTCTGTCTAAATTATAATTTATAAGTAAGATTATTAGCGTGCAAAATAGCGTAAATACATGTGGAAATCTGAAGAAAACAATCATGAGTCTATATTTGTAAATATTAATTTATTGGAAGTTCAAAAGCAATTGATTATGTAAATGGAGAAATGCGCATAGTGTTTCCGATGGTTTTTCTAGTAGTATATAAGGAAGTTGGCGGACTTAGTAAATAACCATGCTATTCTGATGGAGTTTCGGCTTCAGACAGACAGACAGATACATAAACTCCATTATTAATATATATATATATATATATATATATATATATATATATATATATATATATATATATATATATATATATATTAATTTTATACGTACATAAAAGTCATCCATGAACATGTGTTTCTGGCTCACAGCCGTCATCAGCATGGCTGACTTAGACAAGGATAGAACCTTCAATTTTGATCTCAATAGTCTGGGGTTTTACCCACAGGCTATGATAACTCCATCTTAATCACTTAGGAAGTGACACAATCGAAATAGTAGTAAGCAAAAAAAAATAGTGAAAGCTGCAATCACCAATAAAAACAGTTACAAAAAAATACATGTACATACACACACACATATATATATATCTATAAATATATATATATATATACATATATGTATGTATATGTATTTATATATAAATATGAATATATATATATACAGATACATATACATGTATGTATATGTATTTATATATATAAATATATATATATATACATACATATACATGTATGTATATGTATTTATATATATATATATACATACATATACATGTATGTATATGTATTTATATATATAAATATATATATACATACATATACATGTATGTATATGTATTTATATATATAAATATATATATATATATACATACATATACATGTATGTATATGTATTTATATATATAAATATATATATATATATATACATACATATACATGTATGTATATGTATTTATATATATAAATATATGTATACATACATATACATGTATGTATATGTATTTATATATATAAATATATATATATATATACATACATATACATGTATGTATATGTATTTATATATATAAATATATATATATCTATATATACATACATATACATGTATGTATATGTATTTATATATATAAATATATATATATATACATACATATACATGTATGTATATGTATTTATATATATAAATATATATATATATATACATACATATACATGTATGTATATGTATTTATATATATAAATATATATATAAATATATATATATATATATACATATACATGTATGTATATGTATTTATATATATAAATATATATATATATATATATATATATATATATATATATATATCTTTTAAAACTCAGATATGTCCATATATTTGGATTCAATCATAAACTAATTAATCGATCATTGGGAATTTTGGAACACAGCTGTTAGGCGCAATAGTCTAAAAGTTTAATTAAATTTTATGTAAATGGGTGGAAGCCTTTCGTGGAAATATAGGTACTGCCAATATTTATGAAATTGTAACAATATGTATTAGAAATCAATCAATAAATATTCCACAAATTTCAGTTTCAAAAGGGTTCTTAAGGGTGGGGTCATAATCTGGGGAGAACTTCATATTTGAAAATTCAAATATTTCAGATTTGCATTGAATTCGATTCATAGTCATTAGACACCAATGAAGTAAGATTCCCTAAATTCCACAGTCTACTCAAGACCCGTTAAGCCTTAAATTTAGACGTGTGGATTTTCTAGAATCAAAACCATGATTATGATCAAAATTTGAATAAGGATTCTAGACATAAGTTTTATTATAATTACATCTTTATTTTAATCTTCGTAAGATGATATAAAAGTGTTGCTAAACTGTTTTGTTTAGTGAAATTAATTTTACTGAGACATATATTCTTCCAGTAATTACTACATTAAAGTGTTTCGAACAACGAGTTATATGTGATTGTGTTAACAATTATATAGTAATATAGAGTAAATTACAGCGTTAGAATATATATATATATCTACATATATATATATATATATATATATATATATATATATATATATATATATATATATATATATATATATATATATATATATATATATACAGGGTGTTTCAAAAGTCTTGGGAACATTACAAATGCGTATATCTCATGAACTATTCCAGGTAGAAAAATGAAACTGGTGCCATTTTAAAGCTTGCTTAATCAAGTTTTTGGTCATACTAATGATTTTCGTGTTATCTTTCCAGGTGCAGTAATGGCGTTCTCTAAACAAGACAAGGCATTTTGCGTCCTCCAATTTGCAAAGACTGAATCGTGGACATGTGTTCAGCGTGCATTTCGCAGGAAATTTAAAAAAGAAGCCCCTAGAAGGAAATCCATTGTCAGATGGCATGCTAAATTTGTGAAAGATGGGTGTTTGTGCCCAAAGTAAGCGAACAGGTCGCCCTTCAACTTCAGAAGATGCAGTTGAGCAAGTTCGGACAGCCTTTCAGCGGAGCCCCCGTAAATCAGTGAGAAGAGCCAGCAGGGAACTTCAGCTTGCTCCAGCAACTGTCTGGCGTGTCTTAAGGAAACGACTGCAAATGGTACCTTACAAGCTCAAGTTGGTCCAAAAGTTGAAGGACACTGATAAGCCACTTCGCCGTGACTTTTGCATTGCAATGCAAGAGAAGTTGGAAGATAACGGCTTTGATGACCGGCTTGTTTTTAGCGATGAGGCGACCTTCCATCTGAATGGCAAAGTTAACAAGCATAACACTCGCATATGGGGTACTGAGAATCCTCATGAACTTCTTGAGCACGAGCGAGATTCACCAAAAGTGAACGTGTTTTGTGCAATTTCCAAGAAAGGTGTCTATGGACCGTTCTTCTTTGAAGAGGCAACTATCACTGGTGAATCCTATCTCAACATGCTGGAAGACTGGTTAATGGCTCAGTTGGAACAAGCAGAATCTGATGACTTCATTTTTCAACAAGATGGTGCACCACCACACTGGAATCTTAGAGTAAGGCAGTTTCTTAACACAAGGCTGCCTGGTAGATGGATTGGGAGATCTGGGCGAGGTGATGACGTTTTCATGCCCTGGCCTCCTAGGTCTCCAGATCTTACCCCGTGTGACTTTTTCCTTTGGGGCTTTGTCAAGCAACAAGTCTATGTGCCGCCCCTTCCAAGAGATATTGACGAACTAAAGGCTCGAGTAACGGCAGTTGTGGGAACCATTGACGTCAAGATGCTGGAACGCGTTTGGCAGGAAATGGACTATCGACTAGATGTCTGCCGTGTGACGAATGGTGCTCATATTGAGCAACTTTGAAGATTCCCCACAAAACTTGAAACTTTAACCTTTCCAACGGTACCAATTTCATTTTTCAACTCCTAATAGTTTTTGAGTTATTAAAAATCGTTATGTTCCCAAGACTTTTGAAACACCCTGTACATATATATATATATATATATATATATATATATATATATATATATATATATATATATATATATATGGTAGGTAGAAGGATGAAAAGGAATTAGAAAAGCGACGGAGGCAGATCTTTTTTTCAATTCAGTTATTCAGTGCAAGGTATATTGCGCAATAAAGCAATTTATTCAATTAATTTTTTCCTTAAGCCAGGCTTTTCCAAGATCAAAATCTTATCATCCTAAAAGTTCGCTTTTAGTTCTCCACTTTATATATATATATATATATATATATATATATATATATATATATAGAGAGAGAGAGAGAGAGAGAGAGAGAGAAAGAGAGAGAGAGAGAGAGCGAGAGAGCGAGAGAGAGAAAGAAAGAGAACTAATATATTTATATTATTTATTTATTTATTCATTTTATTATTTAAAATATTATTTTTTTAGAAAAAATGTAGAAATGGTAATTATCTCTTAGGAGTTATCTCCCTTGTTTATTTATATACCCTCCAGGTGTTTTTCGCGGCCAACTTGTTTTAAATGCTTCGCCTGAAAAAGTAAATAAATAAGCACTGTTATTTTCTCTAGAAGAAAGAAAAAGCATATATATATATATATATATATATATATATATATATATATATATATATATATATTATTATATACGGCTTTTTCTTTCTTCCTGTCCTTTATTTTTTGTTCGCTCTGTTTGTCTGTCTACCTCAGCATATATATATCTCTTTGAAATATAACTCGTGTTTCGGGATTCGAGTTTTTATCTACATACGTATACGTTTCATCCTAACCGGAAATCGTCAGTG
>OY744534.1:77463940-77481440 GCA_963556195.1 Sepiola atlantica
AATTTAATATTCGATCATAGATTTTTTAAGATAAAGAAAGATATCTAATCTACTTTCGGTTCTAAAAAACAACAAATTATTCAGAAAGTCTAATTATTTGCTTTTTTAAATTAACATTTAAGATAATTTCTTTAATTTAATTAAGTTTAAAAATCGGTTTAATTGTAGGATAGGGAGCGCTGTTTTCTTTCGCTCATTTCGCTTGGTACTCAACCAAATTTTTGATGAAACTGATTGTTGGTCTTAATTGTATTTTTGGTGCTGAAATAAAATTCTCATTTACTTTTTAAAGTGTTGAGAATCTAACTTTAATTCGAGGTTTTAATCGCTGGCGGCCATGTTATTTTTTATTGTTTATTTCCTTGGACTAAATATATTTTTTCCTTTGATTAAATATATTTTTTCCTTAGACTAAAGATATTTTTACTGCTTTAACAATTTATTACACACACACACAAAAAATCTTTGAACATTCTATTTACAAAAGCAAGTTTTAACGGAATTTAACAAATGTAAAAGAAAACATGAAAAGGTTAAAACATACTAGTCGTGAATTTAAGACGGGTAAAAATGTGGCATAAAAGTTCAATTTGATATATGCTAAAAAATAAATTAGAATTTTTTGTCAGATCAACATGTACCATTTCATCCCCCAAATCGATTTTATCGAACATTTGGGTGAATACCGAGCGAAATGGGCGAGAAAATCCAACGGCCCCTATAGTATAATTGAACCTAAGATTATTTATCTAAAAACACGAATTAAAAGAAAAATTGGCTTATGTATTCAATCAGCAATAAACATCCTTGTCATAAATACAAAAAAAAAGTTAAAATCCATAAGAAAATAACTTCAAAAACATCTATAGACTCACTGGGACATTTGAAGACATTTGCTGCCAAATTGTCTGCTGCCTTAAGAAAACTGTCCCATCAAAAATTTAACATGTCGGTGTGAAACTTCAAATGTTTTGTTTTTATACTTAACTCTCTAGTTCTTTCTCTCTCTCTCCCTCTTCCTCTCCTTCTTCCTCTCTCTTACGCTCTCTCTCTCTCTCCCTATCTCATATACATTTACCAGAGATATATATTTTTAAAAATAACTCAGAGTAAACTCTGAGACTTACTTTTCTTTTCCTTTTTATCGCTGAATAAAAAACTAATTAAAAAAAAAAACTCAAATAATTTTGGAGCGAGGAGCGCGAAGCGCTAAAACCACGCTCTTTAGCCCCAAATGGAGTTGCTCCCGCTCCACTCCAGCTGAATGAGACCTACTCTCCTTCGCTCCGTAAAGCCCTGTATATATATATATATATATATATATATATATATACATATATATATATATGTAGTAAAGTGCACTTTACTTCTAAGCTCTACTCAAGTATTTAGCACTGTTGAAGCAAATACTGAAACTCTATACAAAATATATATATCACCTTATAATATTATACTCGTATACATAAAATAATTATAAATTATGTATATATATATATATATACATAATTTATAATTATTTATGTTTTAAGGGCATAATATGGGCACTGCTCCCATTTGAAAATTCAAATATTTCAGGTGTGCATTAAATGTGATTAGACACTAATGAAGCAAGATTCCCCCGAATTTCTTCTTTAGACTCCTTAAGCTTAAGCCTACAGTTTTAGGCATTTTCTAAAATCAAAATCATTTCATGGATTTTCATCAAAATTAGAAAAAGGATTCTAGGCATAAGGTTTAGTAGCATTACATCTAGGTTTTAATCTGTGTAAGGGGGCATAAAAGTGGTGCAAAACTGTTCTGTTTGTGGAGGGGGGATTTATTTCACCCGTACTGGGACGAGTATTCTTCTAGTACATTTATATATACAGGTGGCTGGGCGTGTTGTATATGTTCTATTCATACGTAAATACTTATAGGACACATAAATATTAATAGATGTTTTGTTTCACATATTATTACTTTGTATTTCTTTGTTTATTTCATCCGACTGGTTCGTATTTTTTTTCCCGCCCATACATGAATCATAAAAAGAAAACAGATTCTGAAAGCCCCGCCAAAAACTCTCCCCCCGCCCCCACATACACACATCCCTACGCAATAGACAAGCAAAACAATGTTCGCATGTTTGGCATTCATCCTCCTCGCTCAAACATCCGCCCCTCATCCATGACATATCCTTTAGGCACTTTGGTTAGGTTAAGTACATCTATGGTAGCCGAGAGGTGAGCTCAATGATGGGACGATCGCTTTCAATATTAAACGGTTAGCATTCGAATTCCGATTACCCCAGCGTTGGTTCCAGCTTTAGTTTCGCCTGGTGTATCCACGTTACGGGATATCCATTCGTCCAGAATCTGTTGCAAAGAAGGTGAGCTCCCTCTACCGGGCTAGAAAACTTCTCACACGTGCCAGTATCCTATATCTCAACAAAGCCACCATTCGCCCATGCATGGAGTATTGTTGTCACATCTCGGCTGGTGCACCAACCACTAGTACCTCTCTCTTTGGCAGGGTTAAAAAAGGCTTCTAATCTTATAGGTTCCCTGGTGATACCAGATCAGGCTGCCCTGTGGCTCCCTGAGACGAAATTCACCTACATTGACGTTTTTTTTTGTTTTTTTTTTGTTTGTAAAACTTAATTATGTTCTACAAAACCAAAAACAAAAACAACAGCCCCTCTCCCTTTCTCTCTCCCCTTTTTTATTTTTATTTTTCCTACCCTACTCCCGGTCCTGGATATGACCTTAAACTACATCCGATGGTGAGATCCGGCTTACGGACTTTGGGGAATGTGGAGCCTCCTCTTAATTACCATTGCTCCCAGGTCCACCCTGATCCGGAGTGGTAGTACCTGTTAGGGTCCCAACTATGGGTTAAATAGAAACAGATATTAAAAGGGGAAAGAAACAAAAAAGAGAAGAAAACAAGACCAGATTCGGCATTAAATAACCCAAAAAGGGTTGATATGCCGTAAAACAAAACTACCAAACTACCAAACTACCAAACCTTATAGGTTCCACACTGTCTACCCATCTCCATCCCCTGTCTCATCTCCGCAATGCTGCATCCCTATGCTTGTTTTACAAGTACTACAATAAAATGTGCTTCGACGAACTTGCTGCACTTGAGACCTCTCAAAGTAAATATCCCCTGACCAACCCGACAATCAGAAAAAAAACCCACCCCTTTACTGTAAAGGTCCCCAGATGCCGGAAAGCTTTCCACTTCAAATCTATATAAAAGTCAATGTTTGTTTGTGTGTTATAGAAATAGAACATTCAAATAAGTTGCAATAAGGGCTACATTTTTCACAGCATCTGAAGACACCATTAGTCTTTTCTTTCGATTGCATCTGGTGTCACTAGGGGCAATTATAGGTTAGGTTCATAAAATAAGTTAAATATATTAGAACGCAAAGAAATGAAATTCATTCAAAACAACTGTCTCTTCTATATAATAGTTGAATCCAGGATTCGATTTGTCCGACCGGAGATATGGTTACGTAATTCAACACTGACGAGCATGAATAAAAAAAACCTCGAAACATACATATGTCTATAGATATACAAATATTTATTTAGTAATTAAAATTATTAAGCTCCTATAAAGTTGAGCCGTTTCGTGAGATAATAAATTGATGATTCATAAATTAGCCACGTTGCATGGTTCTCCCCCTTGTGAGATAGAACTCTCTTTAGAATAACAGAACTTGTGTTTACATTGAAAGAATACAAGGCGTATTTCTCTCGAATTTCAAAGCATGGTCGTCGCGTTGGCCGAATAGTTACGAAACCAGGGTTCATAATACTTGGACCCAGGGTTTGAATTGTTCAACTAACCATACGGTTACGTAATTCCATACTAATTGACAATCGTAAATTATTAAAAAAATGTGAAGCATATATATGTCTATGGATATAAAAAAAAATTATTTATCAATAATAAATAAATATATATATATATATATATATATATATGTTTTAAATATTAAAGTGTTTTATACCTACAGACGACGTCGTTTCGGGGTTTATACTCTCATCAGTGCAGGAGGGGCGGTATCCACATATAATATAATATTATATATTATGTATCGATTTTCAGTATTTACTTCAACAGTGCTCAATACGTGAGTAGAGCTAGGTAGATGTCATGAAAATATATTTATGGCAATTAAGCTACACAGAGGAGTCCACGTTTCATCCCCGAAGGGAATAGTCAGAGTAAAGTGCATGGAATTGGTGTTATTGGGTGCTTTTTTATATACACGTGGTGGTTAGTCTAGCTAGCTAACCCATCAAATTCATTGTTATTACCTCCCACGGGTTAATGTTTTCAGTAGCAAATGGCAGGGCTTCTCTTAAACAAACGTTCTATAGACCTTTCCTTGACATATTATTATTTCGTATTGTTTTGTATAGAAGTGACGCACCTGTTCATTTGACACGTTCACATAAAATTTGTCTCACCCCTATACAAAACAAAAGAAGATGTCAAGTAAAGATTTGTCGCACCTTTATCTGAGAGAAACCTTGCCATTGGCTAATGAAAACATTAACTTGGGAGAGGGAATAACAATGAATCGGATTGTTTAGTCAGCTAGACTACACACAACATCTAATATATAAAGTAGAGACGTTTTTTCCCCTGTACCTTCTCGGAGAATAGGAAAATAACCACATGCATCACAGGCTACTTAACTCACAATTACATTGCACTTATTCACTCGAGCGTGTTTTAGTATATCTGTTATTCTTCTTTCCAAACTAACACTGAATATTACATTCGGCCCGGCCGCCACGACTCTCCAAAATACCAACTCCATATAGGTGGTAGTAAAAACTTTTCTCCCTAACACTTCTGTACTGTGACTACACTCATCGACACCGGGAACTAATAAACACAGTATAATTTTCACAAACACCCATTGTTATTTCGTATTTGTCTGCCATTATTTTACTACATAATATTTAGCAATACGCAAAAACTTAACAACCGCTCCCTTACACTCCGATGATTATTCGCGAATATCAGATTACGTTCTATCTAATTCTACCTTCTACATTTATATTCATTCCTGAATTAAGCGAATGAAATTAACGAACACAATTCCTGCAACATTTATGATTAAATATGGCGGATAAAATTTCTTGATCGAATCGACTTCTTATTTAATTCATTAAGCACTAAGATACTGGTAGACCCGGATACATTTACATTTTCAAAATCATACACCTTAAACACGCATATTATAGAATAATTGCCCAAATGAATTTACTTCATCAAAAAATGACCTACACCGTGTCATTTTTTAACTTTCCATTTGGTCGGCAGAATCTAAATGTTAACATAACATGCATGTCAATAAACAACCATAGCGTTATTAGCTTATTTTCACATGTACTTTTAACTCGAAACCGTGGCGCTTTGGGTAAGAACGGTAGTGGACTGATCGACGGTTTCAGCGTTCGATCCCGTTCAACTCTGCTACTTTTTTCTTTTTTTTAACATTTCAAACATTCGCCAACACGGTATAGGGGGTGGGGTGTAGAAAGAACTATAGGCCGTTTTGTTTTTTAATTCGACGTCATGCAACATATACTAATTTCTCCCGTGCAACGCCGGGCGACGGGTTCCGCTAGTGAATATATAAAAACACTTAGCATCACAAATTCTATGCACTTTAGCCTAAAATTTAAAAAGTAAGCCCATCTAGATGAAACCGCGGTACGATTCTGAAATATGTAACGTATAGTTTTTAAATAATGTATATTTATTTAACTCTTACTCTTCTGCGATCGAGCACTTTATTCATTTCTTTTCAATATAACTTGACACACACACACTTGGTGATTTTATTATTCCATTAATTGCGACAAAATATATGCTGTTTCATTAGCGCCCATGGCTTGCTCAGTAACGGTAGTGAGTTTTGTTGTGATAATATTTTTTAATTGTGATTATATTATATCAAAATTAATACTAGTGAAATTATTACATAAAAGAAGTTTAATGGTGTTACTATTTTTAGTATTAATAAAAACAATTCATAATAACAATAATAATAATAATGCCAATCATACCTACGATAGTCGCAGTGACAATAATAATAATAATAATAATAATAATAATAATAATAATAATAATTATTATTATTATTATTATTATTATTATTATTATTATTATTATTATTATTATTATTATTATTATTATTATGATCCTGTTACTTGCGAAGTCATTGGGCGAAATAAGTCTACAAGTGATGGTAGGCTTTTATAGTTCTACTACCAATGATATGAACTAAGCACCAGTCAATAATTAAGTGTTCAAGATAGTAATCGAAGGATTAAGTAATTGAGATTAGATTAGTCTAAGTGATATCAGAGTTAATAGCTATCCCAGTTATGGGTTTATGTGGGAGATGATTTTGGTATAAATGGTAATATGACTGAGAGGCTATTGAGGAGAAGAATTATAGGTAATACTAAGAGATTTGATGTTATTGATAGTTTAGTGGGGTGGTTATATATTTATAGATTCATCGGGACTTGTTAGGGTGGGGTTGGGTGGTAAATTTGGGTGGACTATTAAAAAATATTATCACAACAAAATTCACTACCGTTACTGAGCTTATTATACAAGCCATAAATAATTATATTAAAATACAATGCAAAAGTAGCAATTAATACCCTAAATTAAAATTATCAAACATTTTTATCTACACGATAATCACCTATTACAACAGAAATGACAGTTATAACTTTATAATTATAATTCTATTCTCATTATAAAATTAAACTCACCCTGTCCCCCGCCCTGGTTGGAATTGAGATCACGATGCCCCAGACACTAGAGATCACCCCACTCAACTTTCTGAAATATCACTTGTTGAGGTCTCCCCCCTCATCCTTTCATGTCCTCGCTATAGGCTGAGCCCCATCTTCATCCCCCTCCCTCTTATTCATCTTCAATTTCCGGTTGGGGTTAAATTTAAAATCTTAGGCATTTGGATTCCATTGTCGCTTGAAAAGTTGGCGTTCATTATGGGCGCTAAGTAAACAGCATATATTTTGTCGCAATTAATGGAATAATAAAATCATCAACAAAAAATATATTTTGCTCTGAATTTTCATTGAGCACTCTCATAAACCCGGTTTCAACTTCCTTCGGATTTATACCCCCTGGATATTTGTAACAAGTTAATAATATATATATATATATATATATATATATATATATATATATATATATATATATATATATATATATATATATATATATATATATATATATATTATTATTATTATTCATTTTTACGTACATAAAAGTAATCCATGTTTCTGGCTCACAACCGTCATCAGCATGGCTAACTTAGACAAGGATCGAACCTTCGATATTGATGTCGAAATAATGTCGAAATAATAGTAAACAAAAAAACAACGAACGCTGCAATCACCAATAAAAAATAATTACATAAAAATACATTAAATATCTAGGTGATAAAAATCGTCTTGGTCCAGTGGTAAAGACGCTGAACTATAGACATCAATATCGAAGGTTCGATCCTTGTCTAAGTTAGCCATGCTGATGAGGACTGTGAGCCAGCAACACGTGTCCATGGATTACTTTTATGTACGTAAAAATTAATGAAAAAATATATATTAACGAAGGGTACGTTCTATAAAGTTGAGGGCGACTAATAATGCAATTTTCTACATCTTAATCACTTAGGAAGTAAGACAATTGAAATAATAGTAAGCAAAAAAAACAAAACAACGAAAGCTGAAATCACCAATAAAAATAATTACATAAAAATACACACACACACACACACATATATATATATATATATATATATATATATATATATATATATATATATATATATATATATATATATTTGCGACAAATGCATTTGTCCTAAAATAGATACTGAGAAAAATCAACTCAAACAATTTACTTATTTGTGAGGAAAATATTATATATATATATGTAATATTTTCCTCACAAATGGGTAAATTGTTTGAGTTGATTTTTCTCAGTATCTATTTTAGGACAAATGCATTTGTCGCAAAAACGGGTTTATACCTGAATATTATTCTTCAAAATAAATATTAATATTACCACACTATTTGCATACGATCGCTCGGTTGGTCCACATAATTGAGGGCTCAGTCTTTGGTACTAATGGACATAGTTGGTTACTTAGGGCATGGTAATGAAAGATGAGTGGTAGCAATTCACTCACATGTTTCTGACAAATGGGGATTAATTGCTGTTTTTTTTGGGTCAGAATCTTTCCTTAAAAAATTTAAAGACCTCCCTCTCCCCTGAATGTGACCATCTCCATTCACTCTGATTTGTGTGCTAAGGGAGTTTTCAACTTCTGAAGATCCCGTCTTTGGGGGCGATATAAATTCTTAAAGTTGAACTGAAATAGTGTTTAGAGTTATACTTATTCTAAATTTAAATATATATATATATATATATATATATATATATATATATATATATATGGGAAGAGAAGGATGAAAGTAATCCGACGTGATGGGAAAATGAAAAAGGAAAACCAAAAAATGGATGTTTTTTATGTGTACATCAACGTTTCGTCTTTATTTATAAGACTTCATCAGGATGATAAAATAGAGAAAAAATGTCATGCAAGTACAGATACATGTAGGGTAGACATATTGGGAGGAAAAATAGAATGAAATAGTGGCCAACTGCTGGGTGGACGTCCGTATTTGTTGAAGAAATAGAAATGAATGTAGAAAAGAATGAGTGGGGAAAAATGGAAGGATGGGGTGAGCCAGGACTACTGTGGCTGGTGGTAAGAGAAAGAGGTGGGGGATGAGCAGGGGTAAAGTGGATGGCAGAGAGGGAGGTGAGGAAGAGGGGGGGAGGGAGGTGTTTGACCAGATGGCTGCGGTTCAAGATTGAAGGGGAAAAAGTAAGTTGGAATGTTTGTGTATGGGGGGTGTATGCAGGGAAAGGAGGATGGGTAGAGAGGAAGGGGGGGCTGTGATTTTCTTTTCTACATTCATTTCTATTTCTCCAACAAATACGGACGTCCACCCAGCAGTTGGCCACTATTTCATTCTATTTTTCCCAATATGTCTACCCTACATGTATCTGTACTTGCATGACATTTTTTCTCTATTTTATCATCCTGATGAAGTCTTATAAATAAAGACGAAACGTTGATGTACACATAAAAAACATCCATTTTTAGGTTTTCCTTCTTCATTTTCCCATATATATATATATATATATATATATATATATATATATATATATATATATATATATATATATATATATATGTTTCATTTTACTTCAGTCGAAGTTCTCAGAAATCAAGGGGCCCATTTCCTGGGGCTAACACTTGGTCTCTATATGAGATACATAGATATCTGATTGTTCTATTAAAGTTCTCCTCTACCTCTCAAACGTTGAGCTAGTAAAGAAGTTAAGAACATTAATTTTCCTCTCCCCAATTGACCAGTCAACTATGTAATAGTATATCTTTCTTGTGGTCTCTGGCTCTTACCGGATTCCAGGACAAAAAATGCATCTAATCTGGTAGAGTGACCAGCTAAGTAATGTTACTTGAGGTAACATTACATGGAGAATGTGCACGCTTTCTCGTATGAGCCGTGTCGAGGAGATTTGATTTGGGCTTCGAATACTATGTTATTTTGAATATTTGGTCAGGGTTTACTTGCAGGGGGGAGTGTCTTCATCTCAGGTTGTCCTGACAAACCCCTGTACAGAGAGACCGAAGACATTCGAGGATGGTGTCTACTATTGATTTACTCTTCTCCAGGAGTTAGGCACAAGGCCAGTTTTTATCTTACTCCCACAAGTAAGATGTGACCACAGGTCGGATCGGGAAAGTGGGGTTTGAAAAGCCAGCGCCCGAGAGGTGAGCTCTCTGGCCATTAAAAATTGCCTGGGCAGCCCCGTCGGCATTCCCCGGTAGGGGCGCCTCAGACTACTGTCTGAGGCGCCCCTACCGGGGAATAAACTTTCTCCTCCCCAAAGAGGGGGAGAAAAAGCCTGAGAGGGTGGACCTCCTAGAACTGCACAGGACAAACCCATAGACCGGTGTAAATCAAGACCCGAACGCCAAGACCGGTAGATCTATAGGGTGTAGTATCCATCGGAACAGATACTACACTTTGATCTTAGCCAAAAGGCCGAGAATTCTACTAAGTCTTAAGACAAAGTTATTTTTCCTGTAACAATTATGAGAAACTTTATTTTCAAATCACTGTTTGTCATGGCTTATAACACCCTTACCGAGAGTTCGACGTTTAACATTCACAGGCAACATGAATTGGAGTAAATACATAGAATACATACATAGAAGATACTACCAAGTCAGCTGCAAAGAAGGTCGCCCCCCTCTACCATGCTAGAAAACTTCTCATACATGCAAGTATCATATATCTCTATGAAACCACCATTCGCCCATGCATGGAGTATTGTTGTCACACATGGGCTGGTGCACCAACCACTAGTCTCTCCCTCTTGGACAGGGCGTAAAAAAGACTCTTTAACCTAATAGGTTCCGCACTGTCGGTCAAGCTCCAACCCCTGTAACGTCGTCACAACGTTGCATCCTTTGTGTTTTTTTAAAAATTCTTCTACGAAATGTGCTCCGACGAATTGAGTGCACTTGAACCACCTCAACGAAAATACCTCCAACTAACCCGACTAGAGTCAAAATCCCACCCTTTCACTGTAGAGGTCTTCAGATGCCGGAAAACTTTCTAGTCTAATAACTTCCTCCTTTCGGGACGTATCCCTATGGAATTCCTTCATGCTCCCTGTTGTCCGACTGTACCACCATATATAAATTTAAATGTAATTTGAACAAACATCTTGCTGCACAACTCCCCACTTAGGATGCCCCCTATAAATTAGGCCCCTGATCATAGTAGCCCCGTATACCTTTTTGGGGGTGAAGAAATGTTTTTAAAAATACAAATATCAGTTATTTGATTTTTTTTTCTTTAATAATTTCATTCTGTAATTATTTTATTTGATTTTTTTCATTCTTTAATTTTTCTTCACTTTTTGTATTTTCATTCTTTCATTGTTTCTTTTTTCTGTTTTTCTTATACTCAGTTTTTCGTCCTTTCCTTAGTTTATTCTTTCTTTCGTTTTTCATTATTTGTTTCTTTATAATTCTTCATGTCGTTCTCTCACTCTTTCTTTCTTTCATTTTTTTTATTTCGTTTTATCTATTTTCTGTTCTTTCATTCTTTCTTTCGTTGCTGCCTTCTTTCTTTTCTTTCTTTATTCTTTATTTTATTCTTTCTTCTATAGTTCTTTCATCTAATCTTTTGTTCTTTCATTTTTTATTTTATTATATTTTTCTTTCTTTTTTTCTTTCTTGTTTTTTTTAACTCTTATGTTCGTTTATTCATTCTTTATTGATTTTGTTAATCCCCCCTTTTCATCATTTCTTTCTCTAATTCTGTGATTCTTTCTTTCTTTCGTTCATTCATTACTTTATTCGTTCTTTCATTCTTTTTAGTTCTTTCATTCCGCCATTTTCTTTCTTTTTGTCTCCGTTCTTTCATTTTCGTTTTCATTCTTTCTATCTTTCGTCAATCATTCGTTCGTATTTCTATCCTTTCTTTCCTTCTTTAATCCTTTCTTTCTTCCGTTCTTTCATTCTTTTCGTTGATCATTTCGGTCTTTCTTTCTATTGCCCCCCCCCTCCCGCCTTCTCTACTTTTTTTTTTCGTGAATTTGTTTGTTCCTTTTCCGTTATCTCTCCATCTTCCACATCAAATAAACGTTCGTCTGTCAAAATAACCAAGCAATCAATCATCTTCACGTCTTCCAACGTCAGATTCTCGTCCGAAAAAAGAAATGAAAAATCAACCAAAATACGAATTGACCTATCTGTTCACGGACATGTCACCGTGACATGGTCAGGTTTCCTGGATGGAAAACTAAGACGAGCCAAAAACAAACAAACAAAAGCCGCTTCTGCGCATGACAGGAAACGGCGTGGGTCGGTACGGTGGTAGAGATATCGATGATACTTTATGCATGATTGGGGGTGAGAGTGGGGGTGGGGGGTCTCCGCCAATCACATTAGATAAAAGTAATGCTTTCTCTCTCTCTCTCTTTCTGTCTCTCTCTCTCTCTCTCTCTCTCTCTCTCTCTCGGAAGTTCTTAGTATCTCTTTATTTGTATCTCCTCAATATCTCTCACCCTTTCCCTCTCTCTCTCTCTCTCTCTCTCTCTCTCGGAAGTTCTTAGTATCTCTTTATTTTTATCTCCTCAATATCCCCCCCCCCTTTCTGTCTGTCTCTCTCTCTCTCTCTCTCTCTCTTTCTCTCTCTCTCCCTCTCTCTCTCGGAAGTTCTTAGTATCTCTTTATTTGTATCTCCTCAATATCTCTCCCCCTTTCTCTCTCTCTCTCTCTCTCTCTCGGAAGTTCTTAGTATCTCTTTATTTGTATCTCCTCAATATCTCTCCCCCTTTCTCTCTCTCTCTCTCTCTCGGAAGTTCTTAGTATCTCTTTATTTGTATCTCCTCAATATCCCCCCCTTTCTCTCTCTCCTGTTTTCGTTGCCTTTTGCAAACTTGCTTTTTGTTCATTTATTAATTCACCTTTTTGTTTTATTATGATTATTTTCCTTTCGACTTCGCCTGATTTTTATTTCGTTATGAACTTTTTTTTCTTCTTCTTACAAAATAAGAGCACATTTAAGAAATCAAAATTCCTTTTCAAATCAAATCAATTTTTGTACTCGTTTTTTTTTTCTCTCTTTCATTTTTGTTCAATTTTTATATAAAACCTCTTCCCCCCCCCCCCCACGGGCTCTGTCTCTGACAAACAATAACTTTATCGCAATTTACGCGCATGCGTGATTGGTCTCATGAATGCAGCCTTCGTCTACGAAATTAGGCATGCCGGGTTCAAACACAGTCGGATCTATTGCAAATGATTTTCACAAAAATCCTCTTCGTAAAAGAAAATAGTAGAGTTTACCGGCGTGGACTACGAGCTCGGAGTTACGTGATCGAGTACTGTCATGGCTATTGAACTACTTTCCCCAGGGGGATGTTGGCAACCTTCACGTGGTCCCAGTGGCATGCGGGGTTCTGGTGATGTCTTGGTGATTCCTGAGGCCAACTCCTTGACTGCATGTTCCTCAAACTCAAGTATAAGTCCTAGTACTGATAAATATTATGAGAAAAGAGAGATAGTTTGAATATTATTAGATGCACTCCCCTAATGTGGATGCCCGGGGTCACCACCAACGCTCCCTTCCTATATACTGTGTGGCCCTTATTGCAAGTATCCGATTACAAAATGTAATCGGAGAAACTAATTCAAATAGCTTCACGAACAGAATTTTTAAAAAAATGGAAAAAGCAACTTGTTTATTTTAACCAGAGTATAACAACTGGTATTTCCCCGTCCGACTATTTTGTTTAGGTAATTGTGTATACAAAGTTACATGGCCATTTTATTCGTGGTTAGGGTTAGGGGTAAGGTTAGGGTTAGTGTTAGGGTTTCATTGGTGGTATGACTGCTGTTATTTTTTTATGTTTTCGGGGTGAAGTCTGACGCTGAGGTCTGGATATTTTCCCCAGGTAGCTGAAGCCTTTCATACGCGAGGACGGAAAATGAATACAATTCAATCGTAAACTTACTTCATCACACTCATTGATTGGATCCAGCTCTTTTAACTATAGATTGCCCTAGAGGATATAAATGCACCTATCAATACGGACTCAGACTTTATATAATTATACTTCTCTTCTAAGTTCTAAACAGCAACCAGCTTCCAACTATATCATTTAAAATATCTCTTTCTAGTCACAGAAGTAAAACCGACCAGACTGCTATCGGGTAAGGAGCGACAGCTGATCCTTAATTCAAATCTTGTCAATCACACTGAACTAAACTTCTGCGTCTAACTTCGAAATTGGGTTCGGCCTGTTGTAATACCAGCCAAGCATCATATAATTTACCTCCTTGCCAGGAGATTAGACACAAGGTCGGGTGTGGGTTTGAGAAGCCAACGCACAAGGATAAGCCAATTTTGGCCTACAAATAATTTCTGAGAAGCCCCGATAGAGGCACGTCAGGTGATTAACAATACACTCACATTCTATGAGCGATGTTTCTGACAAATGGGGAATAATTGCTGTTTTATGGGGCAGAATCTTTCCATCAAATATTTATCCTAGGCTACTTTTTGACCTTGAAGTGGTATATATTTTTTAGCCCTTTACATTAAGTGGATTCATGTCTTGTCTGGAGCGGCTTCCATGAAAAAAACTAACCCCTTCCTAGAGAGAAGATAAAGCTTGGGAGGATGGACCTCCTATGACTAAACAGAACCGTACATCAGCCCGACAGCAACAAAGCCAATATCGGACTGATTTGTATCAAAATTCTTGGATACGACACCATTCTGGTAACATAGGAGTTGACTTGTCAGAGTTAAGTATGGTCCGGCTCGGTCATAGGAGATGCTCACTCCCAGGCATTATCGCCTGTCACTGGAGTGGGGATTGTTTTTTTTCTTTTTGATGATCCCCTGAAAATTTTGGTATTTTTATGTGACTTATTTTCTTTTAACTTTTCTATTTCCATTTGTGTTATTGGATTATTTATCTGACAACTGCTCTCATATTGGTTGTTATATTCGCAACGTTTCTGCCGTTGTAACCTCCGGCCTTCTTATAATGCAGCTTTTAAAACTTGGGACCCATAATAGTCGAAACAGAAAGACGGTCTCTGTTGATGAAAACAACGTGCTCGTCACTGGAACTTTGTTACGATGACACTGTATTCAATGCAACAACGTGTAGACTTTTTCAAACAACACCGTGTTGAATGTAACAATGTATCTGACACTGGAACTTAATTGAGTAGTCAACTTTTTTCCAATACTACTACTTTCACTACTGATTTTTATCGCTCAATGATTTAGTTTATTACGTACTAAAATGGTTCTTTAGGCGAACTCTGTAACCAGTATAGCATTTCCAAACTGAACTATTTATTCAATCAAAGGAGGTAGACTGCTCCCATTCAGTCATCCATAACCGGATTGGAGTATTAATTGGAGTGTTAATTGGAGTGTTAATTTTATGTTATTATTGCCTGTAATAATTTTTAAGCATTTTTTTTTAATTTGGTTTTCTTATTTTAACGAAAACACACTGTTTATAAGCAAATGTTTCTTGGTTAATAATTTCGTCAACTCTCGGGCGCTTCCGAGACTGCCCGAACGTCGGCGACGCGAAGTCACGGAAACATGGTGCGTCAGCTATAAGAGTACCGAAAAAAAGAAAGAGAAAAACTCTTTTTTTTTTTTTCTTTTTTCTGTAATTTTTTTATTTCTTCGATTCGTTGTTCTTTTATTTCACTACATTTTTATCATCTTTCCAATTTCCAACTGTTTTTGATGAAGATAAGGAAAATATTCTGCTTCGCCAGTGTTCGCACTAATATTCCTATCCATATAAAATTAACGTCTACATCGTTGAAGTAAACAAGTTTTTTCAAAAAGAAAGAAAAATAGATAATTAAAGAAGAAGAACAACGAAATAAAAAAACGTACGAATCGGCAAAGAAAGAAGAAATAAAATAAAGTTATGTTATAAAAAATAGATTTGATTTCTCCATTGGATTATATACTTGAAATAGATTCGTCTGGCAGTTTTTTACTCGCTCAATCCCACAGGGACATTGTTGGTGTAGGGCTGAGGTATGATTCTGTTCAGTCCTAGGTCAACTCTCCCAGGCTTTGTCTTCTCTCTGAAAAAGAGTGAGTTTATTGCTAATCGCTTAAGGAACCCTAACGGGGAATTCCGACGAGGCTGCTACATTATTTTCGTAGGGCAAAGTGCGCTTAGCCTAGTGTGATAGATTTTTGAAAACCACACCTAACCTTGTGTCTAACCTGTTGTAAGGAGGTAATATATATATATATATATATATATATATATATATATATATATATATATATATACAGGGTGGGCAAAAATAAGGGTCCTATTTTTAAAAATTCATAACTTTTTTATTTATTGATTTTTTTTTTTTTTTTTTTAGAATAAGTAAAGGACCCCTTCCGAAGCAAGCATGAGCCGTATTAGCCCTAAGGAACGTACCCTCATTTAGAAAACATTATTTTTGCTTAAAAAACTCAAAACAGTGTAAAAAACAATACTTTAGTTTTTGTAAGTTTTAAGAAGTGTTTTTCGGCTAAAATTTGTTTTGTTTATTTCAAAAAATCTCGGAAGGGTCAGTCTACACACACATAAAGTTTGGTGAGTTTAACTTTTATTTTGTGGAAGTTATTCAAATTCAAGATATTCAAATTTAAAGATAGGACCCTTATTTTGGCCCACCCCGATGGTACAGGAAATTAGTACAACATAAGCTGAAGAGAGTCGGATGGTTAAGTCCTTCTGAGCTTGAAACCGACGGTACTGATGTTGTACTAATTTCCTGTACCAAAAAAATAAATAAATATTACGCACTTTGTTGGGATATTTTCCCACCATCTAACAAAAGAATATATATATATATATATATATATATATATATATATATATATATATAGACACAACACGCACATTCGAAGCAAAATAGCAATTTTCAACTGTTTAGCTGATTTGCTTGGCGAATTTCTATCTTACTGTACTTAACCAAGGTAAGCAAGGTTCATTTTGTCCTAACAAACAAACGGTAAACTTAATTTGGATCTTAACACACAGAGTCCTTATGATTTGTTCAACATCAAAATTGGACGAAGAAATAAAAACTATAATGAATACTTTATCCAATAATGGTGATTAGGTCAATCATCAAACGGAAAATAGATAAATTTTTTCCGAAATGAAGCCAAAGAAACGGTGATTAAATGTCGGATTTACATTCGTTTTCCTTGGTTAGGTACAGTAAGTCATCAAACGGAAAATAGATAATTTTTTCCCGAAATAAAGCCAAATACGGGGATTAAATGTCGGATTTACATTCGTTTTCCTTGGTTAGGTACAGTAAGTTAGAAATTCGCCAAGCAAATCAGCTCAGCAGTTGAATATTGCTATTCTGCTACGAATGTACGTGTTGTGTTCTCTACAAAATCTTTATTGGCGTCCTCTCGAAAAGACGTTTTACTCCCCACAAACACCATTAGAATAATGCAATTTATCATTTTAAATACGGGTCCAGTGCTGACTACGTGGGTAGGACGACATTGAGGTTGCATAGTAGAGTCCAACATCACACACCTAGTAAAATTAGGAATGGAACCTTCCGTTAAACGGACGTTCAATTACAGACGATTTGCTTAAACAACGCCAAGCGCTAGAAATTTCAGCATTGACTCCTTTAGCATCCTGAGTCATGCTCACTCTAAAAATCTTGGAGACGATCCACGTTCATCTAAAACGACCCTCTCTTTGTAAACAAAGGGAGTATCTATTGGGACTAGATGTGATCAGTCTCTAA
>OY744534.1:77486440-77498940 GCA_963556195.1 Sepiola atlantica
GGCGCCCCTACCGGGGAATGCCGACGGGGCTGTCCAGGCAATTTTTAATGGCTAAAGCGCTCACGTTCTCGGGCGCTGGCTTTTCAAATCCCACTTTCCGACCTTGTGTCACATACTCCTATTGTGGGTAGGTGTTAAATATCGAGGACATTCCTATTATGTGAGAGTCCTCGTACCACGTGTGGTATCTGTTCCGATGGATACTACACCCTATAGACCGGTGTTGTCTTGGCCTTCGGGGCATGATTCCGCCGGTCTATGGGTCTGTCCTGTGCAGTTCTAGGAGGTCCACCCTCCCAGGTTTGCCTCTCCTCTTTGGGGAGGAGTAAGTTTATGGCTTACTGCCTGAGGCGCCCCTACCGGGGAATGCCGACGGGGCTGCCCAGGCAATTTTTAGTGGCTAAAGCGCTCACCTCTCGGGCGCTGGCTTTTCAAATCCCACTTTCCGACCTTGTGTCACATACTCCTATAGTGGGTAGGTGTTAAATATCGAGGACATTCCTATCATGTGAGTGTCCACGAGTGGTATCTGTTCCAATGGATACTACACCCTATAGACCGGTGTTGTCTTGGCCTTCGGGGCATGATTCCGCCGGTCTATGGGTCTGTCCTGTGCAGTTCTAGGAGGTCCACCCTCCCAGGCTTTGCCTCTCCTCTTTGGGGAGGAGTAAGTTGATAGCTTACTGCCTGAGGCGCCCCTACCGGGGAATGCCGACAGGGCTGTCCAGGCAATTTTTAATGGCTAAAGCGCTCACGTTCTCGGGCGCTGGCTTTTCAAATCCCACTTTCCGACCTTGTGTCACATACTCCTAACGTGGGTAGGTGTTAAATATCGAGGACATTCCTATCATGTGAGTGTCCACGTGTGGTATCTTTTCCGATGGATACTACACCCTATAGACCGGTGTTGTCTTGGCCTTCGAGGCATGATTCCGCCGGTCTATGGGTCTGTCCTGTGCAGTTCTAGGAGGTCCACCCTCCCAGGCTTTGCCTCTCCTCTTTGGGGAGGAGTAAGTTTATAGCTTACTGCCTGAGGCGCCCCTACCGGGGAATGCCGACGGGGCTGCCCAGGCAATTTTTAGTGGCTAAAGCGCTCACTTCTCGGGCGCTGGCTTTTCAAATCCCACTTTCCGAGCTTGTGTCACATACTCCTATAGTGGGTAGGTGTTAAATATAGAGGACATTCCTATTATGTGAAGGTCCTCGTACCACGTGTGGTATCTGTTCCGATGGATACTACACCCTATAGACCGGTGTTTTCTTGGCCTTCGGAGCATGATTCCGCCGGTCTATGAGTCTGTCCTGTGCAGTTCTAGGAGGTCCACCCTCCCAGGCTTTGCCTCTCCTCTTTGGGGAGGAGTAAGTTTATAGCTTACTGCCTGAGGCGCCCCTATCGGGGAATGCCGACGGGGCTGCCCAGGCAATTTTTAGTGGCTAAAGCGCTCACCTCTCGGGCGCTGGCTTTTCAAATCCCACTTTCCGACCTTGTGTCACATACTCCTATAGTGGGTAGGTGTTAAATATAGAGGACATTCCTATTCATGTTTTACCGCATGGTAGGAATGCGGTCATCTCCTACCACATTTAGTGGCGTTACTGTATTGCTATGAATAAATACATTGTATATTTTAACCTGTCACAATTTGTGGTTGTTATCTTTGTGACCCCTAGCACGGGTCTACAACACTGGCGACGAGAAATTTAGTAAAGAACATACGTGAGGATTTTGATTTTATACCAGTCACGAATACTGGCTACCAGGATTACTCAAGAAAGTTACCGGATCCTTCGACAAAAAACTGAATAACGAAGATTCGGGCAAGGATTTACTTGAAAAAAAAAACAAAAACGTCAAACACCAAAAGACGTCGTCAAAAAAAAAAGTCTTATCTTGCTGTTGGAAAAAAAAGCCACAAGAAGCCTAAACTACGAGTTAAAACGGAACTCATAAATGTCGTGGATTTACGACAACTGAAAAAAAAACGACTCAAAGTTTCAGTAAGTACAAAAAAAAAATTGTTCGTTCTAAAAAGATTGTCTTAAAAAGGCATTAGCATTGAAAAACAAAATTAAAAAGTTACGTCGGATTTTTCCGATTAAAATAAATTTTTCTCTGACTGACTGGCACGTTGAAAAAATAAACACTTTCGACAAGCAGGTACGGCATAACACTTTGTGTTAATGAGAAAATATGATATTCTGTTACGCACTTAAAGCGGAAATTATGGCCAATATTTAAAAAAATGCTATGAACTCGTTTTTTTTTCACAAGAAAAACAAACTAATTCTTTGTAAAAGAAAAAAAAAGTGTACGTTCAACAAGGATTTGAACTAATTACTTACACGTTACGAAAAGAAAATTGAAAAAAAAAAAAAAGGTCAAACTTTTTTCTGTATAAACACAAACGCTGAATTATTTTCTAGTGAAAAATTGCCACACAAGGAAAAAATAAATTAAGGAAATACTCGTCAATATAACCAGATACAAAAATTGTAAAAGTTTTTTTTGTAGAGTTGGTACTATAGAAAAAGAATTGGTTTGTTTCTGAAAACGCTTTTTTTTGTCATAAAAAAAAAAAATGGAGAATTTTTCAAAACAGATTTTAGAAAATTATAAAACTTCAACAAAATCAACAATTAGAACTTGAAAAAAGGTTTCGAGAAGAACAATTGATAGTACAGAAACAAAATGACGAGAAGCAGTTAAGTTTAATAAAATACTTCGAGGAAAAACAGGGAAGAGAAAGAAAAGGAATGATGAAATACGCCGCGGAAGAAAAGAAAGAAATGAACGAACAAATATTGGAATTGAAAAAATTACATTTAGAGCATCAAAACCAATCAGATAAAAAATGGATTTGTTAACGCAAGTTTTAATGAATAAGGACAACGGACAGGAAAACAGTACGGCTTTTTCGCAAAATGCGATCTGGTCAGCCATTGATACATTTCGCTATGCTCCTGAGGAAGACCTAGCGTTTGAAGTATACTTCAGAAGATTTGAAGACTTATTCAAGATTGATTGTGGTTCATGGACGGATCAATAGAAGGTTCGTTTATTACTACGGAAGTTGGGTGCATCCGAACATAACAAATTCGTGGATTATATTTTGCCAAGAAAAACCAACGAATTGTCGTTTGACGAGGCAGTCAAACTGTTAATGGAGTTATACTGTCCAAAGACAAGCCTTTTCCATAAAAGATGGAAATGTATGAATATTACACATAAGGAAAATCAGGATTATACGACTTTTGCGTCTATAGTTAATAAAAACTGTGACGACTTCAAGTTGTCATCATTAACGGCAGATAATTTTAGATGCCTAATATTCACACAAGGTTTGATAGCCACAAAAGACGCCGATATAAGACGTCGTGCTCTAAATAAACTGGAATTAGAACCTGATTTAACGCTTCAGAAACTGGCTGAAGATTGTCAACGGTTCGTGGCAGTGAAACAAGATTCCCAAAACATAGAGGAAGCAGGTATCGCTCACATTAAAAAGATACGCTCCAAAAATAAAGGACACTCACCCGCCAGCTATTACCAACCAAGAGGCAAAAAGAAACCTTCACAAAATTATCAGGATAGACAAAAGCCTAGGACCCCTTGTAGTAAATGTGGAGGACCTCATGGGTACAATGCATGTTGGTACCATAAGAAAATAACGTGTGACCTATGCAAACGAGCAGGGCACAAGGCCTCATATTGCAGAGCAAAAGTAGGAATAAAGAACTACATAAAAACTGCAAAAAGGGACCCTTCACCAACAGAGAACATAAGGAAATATGTTACGGTGAGGATCGGAAATAGAGAAGTAAATCTGCAACTCGATTCAGGGTCGGATATATCGATTATAAATGTTCACACGTGGAAGAAATTAGGTAAGCCCACGATGATGAAGACGAATAAAATCGCAAGATCGGTAACTGGTGAGAAGATACATTTTGAGGGTGAATTAATTATTAATGTTTCACTAAAACGAAAGACAAAAAAGCTAAAAGTATTCGTTCTTAGGAACACATCAAATTTATTTGGATCTGACTGGATCCAAGAATTTGAATTATGGGACTCGCCAATGAGTGATTTTTGTCAAAAAGTCGAAAATTTAACGGCCGAAGCCGACAAACTAAAAAATGATCTAAAAAAATCTTTTCCAAGTGTTTTTTTCTGAAAAGCTTGGATGCTGCACGAAAATAAAAGCGAGATTCGAATTGCTGGATGAAGCAAAACCAATATTCAAAAAACCACGTAGGGTATTGTTCGCTTCAAAAGAAAAAATTGAAGAAGAATTGGAAAGACTAGTTAACACAGGGATTTTGACCCATATTAACTATAGTGAGTGGGCAGCCCCCACCGTATACATAAAAAAAAATCAAAAGAAATCAGAGTATGCGCAGATTTCTCTACCGGATTGAATGCATCGCTCAAGGACCACCACTATCCGTTACCAAACCCAGAGGAAGTATTCGCTAAGTTAAATGGCGGAAAATTTTTTTCCAAAATAGACTTAAGCGAGGCGTATCTACAGATACCAGTAGAAGACGATAGTTCAAAACTTTTGTGTATCTCAACACACATAGGTCTTTTAAAATTCAATAGATTAGCATTTGGGATAAAAGTAGCACCTGCTATTTTCCAACAGATAATTGACACTTTGCTAAGCGGTTTGGATTTTTCAATAGGCTATCTGGACGATATTCTCATACGTAGTCAAAATGTTGAACAACATAGAGATCATGTATTTCAAGTGTTTGACAGAATAAAAGAATACGGCTTCACTTTGAAGGAGGCAAAATGTGAATTTTTTTTGGAACAAATAAAATATCTGGGTCATATATTGAATAAGGACGGGAGAAAACCCGACCCGGATAGGTCCACAGCAATAAAAGACATGCCAGAGCCTCAAAATGTAACTACATTGCAAAGTTTTTTAGGGCTCGTTAACTATTATCAAACTTTTATTAAGAATATGCATAAATTGCGCGAGCCTTTGAATGAACTATTAAAAAAGGACAAAAAATGGAACTGGACGCCGGAGTGCCAGTCGGCATTTAAGCAGTTAAAAGATGTACTAACATCAGATTTATTTCTGATTTATTTCAATCCAGAACAAGAGATTATTGTCGCAACCGACGCAAGTGCTTATGGAATAGGGGCATGCATTCTACATAAAATGCCAGATGGGTCCACTAAACCGATCGCCCATGCGTCGAGAACCTTACTGCCAGCTGAGAAGAATTATTCCCAAATTGAGAAGGAAGCACTGGGGATCATATTCGGAGTTACAAAATTCCACCGTTTTTTACATGGTCGAAAATTCAAATTACAAACTGATCACAAGCCGCTTATAACCATTTTTGGTTAAAAAAAAGGGATACCAACTTACTCAGCCAACAGACTGCAAAGATGGGCGACCATCCTGCTAAATTACGATTTTAGTATGGAATTTCTTGCATCTGCGAAGTTAGGTCACGCTGACGGATTGTCGCGATTAATCCCGAAATCAAGGGAACCGCTGGAGGACACAGTAATAGCGTCACTACAAAGTGAAAAGGACTATACACAAATACTGCGCAATACGATCAGGGAATTACCAGTGACTTTGAAAGATATAATAAGGGAGGCTGAAGAAGATAGTTTCATCAAAGAAACGAAACAAAAAATGCAATCAGATGAATCGGCGGCGGAAGTTTATTCTATGTGCAATGAGGTACTGTTGTACCGAGAAAGGGTGGTAATCCCAGCCACGCTGAGGAAATTTTTTTTAAAGGATTTTCATACGGGGCACCCTGGGGCTACTAGAATGAAGAGCCTCATGAGGTCCTACGTTTACTGGAAGAGCATGGACACTGATATTGAAGACATGGTAAAGTTGTGTAAGGGATGCGCATTGGCTGCAAAAGCGCCCCCAATACAATTTAGCCCGTGGCCTAAAGCTGACCATCCATGGTCAAGGATACACGTGGACTTTACAGGTCCATTGGAGGGAAACTATTACTTAATAGTTGTTGATAGTTTTTCAAAATGGCCTGAGGTATTTAGATGCAAGAGTCCAACGACGGATTTTACAATCAGTGCTCTTCACGAATTGTATGCTAGGTTTGGTGTGGTCGATTGTTTGGTGTCGGACAATGGCACGCAATTCACGTCAGCAGATTTTAAAAGTTTCTGCGAGGATTTCCAGGTCAACCACATAACAACGCCAACCTATCATCCTCGATCGAACGGTCAGGCAGAGAGGTTCGTGGACACGCTAAAAAGAGCCCCGAAAAAAGCTAAAGGAACGCCCTCAGGAAAGGCGTTACAACAGTTTTTACAGGTGTACCGAATTACGCCAAATGAAAGCGCTCCATCAAAGATGTCGCCGGTAGAGTTAATGTTTGCGAGGAAAATTAGGCCGGTCTTCGAGAAACTTTTGCCTTAACAGGTAAAACCGCAGAATACTACAGTTCCTAAAAAGATGTATTTACCTGGGGAAAAGGTATTTTTCCAGGTACATAAAAATAATAGTATGATGTGGGAACTAGGAAAGGTCAAGCAGAGGATCGGGCGGATGGTTTACATAATCGAAGGTCCAAAATTCACTCACAAGAAGTATTTGAACAAAATTCGGAAACGTGTCACTGATGACGACAGACAACCTCCTGTTGAACAAGAAGTAATGGACCATATATATGACACGTTCGACCTGGTAACACCACAAGCAGCCGAACAACGCCGGTCTTCCAGAAAAAGAAAAAGGATCGATCCCATAGAGATCAATCCCCAAAAAAAGAGCTATACGATCATTCCAGGGGAATGAAAAGCTCGGGAAGGGGGGTGTTGTGGGGTACAAATCACCACTATTGAAGAACTAATGGAAGCAACCATCTATAATAAATACCATGGTTGCAAAGACTCAAACAGAGGACATTCCTATTCATGTTTTACCGCATGGTAGGAATCCGGTCATCTCCTACCACATTTAGTGGCGTTACTGTATTGCTATGAATAAATACATTGTATATTTTAACCTGTCACAATTTGTGGTTGTTATCTTTGTGACCCCTAGCACGGGTCTACAACATTTACCTTCATGCTTCTTTTTGTTTTCTGGAAGTATTCTGTATTCAACAAAAATGTATGTGATCGAGGAAGGCCGAAACAATTTACCTTTTTGATCAATTTATAAAAAATAGTTTTCTGCCTTTTCTGAGGTTTTTAAGACATTGAAATGATAGTTCTACACTATTGAGATATAAATTAAACCTTTGCCTCCATAAAAAATATATTTAAATATATACATGTACACACACATACGCGCACACAACATATATATATATATATATTGAATATTCACATATATATAATTACATATTTATTTCCATACTTTCTTAATATTCAACAAAAGAATAGAAGAAAGAAATATTCCGTTTGAGTTTGTTCTTCCCAGAATTTTTTCCAAGAAAGTATTCTTCTCGTCATATATATATATATATATATATATATATATATATATATATATATATATATATATATATATATCATACGTACATAAAACTAATCAATGGACACGTGTTTCTGGCTCACACCCGTCATCAGCATGGCTAACTTAGATACACACACACACACACACACACACACATATATATATATATATATATATATATATATATATATATATATATATATAAATAAAAAATAAAATTAAAAAAAGTCGCATCAAACAAAACCACTCCGTGTTATTTAATAATGTTTGCCTAAATGAAAATATGCTGCCTAAATACACACACACAATATATATATATATATATATATATATATATATATATATATATATATATATATAGTAAATTAAAAAATACATTTATGGCAATGAAAGCTACACAGAGACTTCCGCGTGTCATCCCTGTAAGGTATCGTCAGGCTAATTGCCATAAATATATTTTTATAACTTACTACCTAGCTCTACTCACGTATTGATCACTGTTGATGTAAATACTGAAAATCGATACATAAAAGATTATATCTCCTTATATAATTTTATATGGATACATGAAATACTTCTCTTAAAAAGAAGTAGAATGCCTTGACGTTAAGCCGCCGATAAAAGTGTTAAAATTGTTTATCAGCTATTTAAAATTGGCCGAGCGGTTAAAGACGTTGGATTTGAGTTGAAAAATACTTGAATCGCATGACCGGTAGTGAATAGTTATATCTATGTTGAAGAGTCCAGATTAAAAAGGACGAAACGTATACGTACATAGATAATAAACAATAACACATATTTATATTTGTCGCTCCTCGAAAAAGTAGAGCACTGTAATAGTAGCATTAACGCAGCATGACGTCACTTGCTTTATTATGCATCGTTCCTTCCCTTATAATCTAACACTGATTGTTGACAAACATACTCGCGTACTCGACGCTGACGGACATTTCGCAAGTCTTCTGGATCTTGTCCTGACAACTAGCCGGAACTGTGCTCATCACTATTCTGTCTCCTCTGGGATCGCTCCGATCGCTCAGTTCTCAATTAACATCAAAACAAAATACAAGACCTCGGAACAGCCTCAGATCTTTCTTACCAGAAATCTATCTGCATTCCCTATTTAAAAAGAATGTGTCTTGTATCGCATCCAAATTAACTGATTGGTTAACCATTGATATTGAGAGCTTCATACATTCCAAGAAATTCAAACAGAAACCAAACTGCCATCCGTGATACACCCCAGAATGTGCCGCCGTCATTGTTCACAGTATCCACTATTTCAATTGTTTTCAAAGCAATAGATGTTCCGAAACAAAAGCCTCCTTTAACACTGCCAGAAACCAGTGCGCAAGGGTTACTAAAAACGCGAGAAAATCATATGCCTAATCCGTTAAATATACAACGGATGAACAGAGGGTTGGTTTTATTTATCTTCGTCCCACAAGATGTGACACAAGCTCGGGAAAGTGGGATTTGAAAGGCCAACGCCCGAGAAGGTGAGCACCGTGTTCTACAAAAAATGCCTGAGCAGCCCCGTCTGCATTCCCCGGTAGGGGCGCCTCAGGCAGTAAGTAACAAACTTACTCCTCCCAAAAGAGGGGAGGCAAAGCCTGAGAGGGTGGACCTCTTAGATCTGCACAGGACAAACCAACAAACCGGTACCTCTTTATGTGGTGTAGTATCCATCGAAACATATACTACACCATGATCTTGGTGAAAAGGCCCAGCCACCAGGCTGTTTCCACGAGTTTTGGCGAATAACAAAGTCCTGAACAGATTCGTGACCTCTATTCCAACCATCATCAATGGACCAGATGCTCTTTCCTCAGCATATGATGAAGCGAAACTTGTTGCAAATAACTTTGTATCAAATTCCACAATTTTGCCGTCTATCGCCTGAATTTCAGCCTATAACTGAAAACACCCTGAGTGATATCCATATATCTGTCCGAGATGTTTTCCAAACTTATCAAGAACATTGATGCCAGCAAAGCAACTGGTCCTGGCAACATTCCAATCATAATACTTAAAAAACATTGCAACCAGAATTTTCTCCTATTCTTACGAAGTTGTTCAATCGTTGCTTAAAAGAAGAGTGCTTTCCCCTCCGCATGGAAAACTTCGTCAGTTTTCCCAGTATTTAAGAATACTAGAAATCAGTCCTCTGTATCTCAGTACAGACAAATCAGTCTCCTGTGCGTTATGAGTAAGCTGCTTGAATCTGTGATGAATCAATTAGCTGTCGATCACCCCAGCAGAAACAGCCTGCTCAGTGACAAGCAATATTTATTTCGTCCTGCAAGATCAACAGCTGAAGTGCTGACTGTAATATCACACAGCATCAGCGAATCTAGAGCCATAGCTCTTGAAGGTTTGGTATGAAGGTCTAATTCACAAGCTTGCTAGCTATGGAATATCTGGAAATGTTATTTCAAACATCAAATCTTTTCTCTTCAATAGGTCTATATAAGTAGTAATTGACGGGGAAAAAAGTCCGAATCACACCGAATCAATACCGGCGTGCTTCAAGGGTCCATTTTAAGCCTAACCTTCTTCGTGATATTCATAAATGATCTTCTAAATAATATGTTTGTATCATTCGTTGACAGCTATGCAGATGACACAACCCTAACCCTAACACTTTGAAGTGCATTAATGGTCAATATATTTCTGATGTTCTATCTTCCGACCTGAAGCGCGTGAAGCAAAATGGATTGGTTGCTTTTTATGCATCTAAAACCACACTTTTCTCCTTTCACCACAAACGCTCGGCTCCCCCGCGTTGCCCCAAATTGAAATAGATGTCTCTTCACCTGAGGAAGACTATTGCTTGAATAAGCTTTTGGGACTGATATTCACTTAAGACTTGAAATGGAGTGCTTACATCAAATCCGTTTCGCTGGAAGCATAGTTGGATCATTCTACTGCTCCGGAAGGTATCTCACGCCTGATGCAATCATCTGCATGTATTAGAACCAGATGCGCACGAAGATGGAGTATTGTTGCCACATGTGGCCATGTGCCGATGGAGTACTGTTGCCACATGTGGACATGTGCCGATGGAGTATTGTTGCCACATGTGGACATGTGCCGATGGAGTACTGTTGCCACATGTGGACATGTGCCGATGGAGTACTGTTGCCACATGTGGGCATGCGCCGATGGAGTACTGTTGCCACATGTGGACATGTGCCGATGGAGTACTGTTGCCACATGTGGACATGTGCCGATGGAGTACTGTTGCCACATGTGGACATGTGCCGCTCAGAGCACACGTTCCTATGTTGACAGAGTACAAAATCGACTTCGAAATCTAGTTGGGGATGCACTATTCTCTTCACTACAGCCACTTTCTTACATAAGATATGTTGCTAGTCTTTCTCTGCTGTATCGTTATTTTCATGGTAAGTTCTCGACTGAGCTCCAATATATGAATTCCCACTGTAAAAGGGTCACAACACAAACTTGTCTTACTACAACCACTGTGAATAATTCCCCTTTCCCCCTTTGTGTACCTAAAACTAAACGGAGCTTCCATGAGCAGAGGTTCTTGCTTAGAAATACCCGTATGTGGAATATGATACCGCGGGGATACTTCCCAGATGACTATAATATAGTTGTTTTCAAGTTCAATCCGTCTCTTGAACACAATATCACGAATTGGCGTTTTCGAGACCAATGTTAAAAAATTCTTGTTAAGCCGTTCTCTTAATAATCAAATTCTGCCCAATTTCAAACATCGTTACCAATCATCACAGTGTTTTCTCACCGTCCACCAAACAAACTCATTAACCCTTAACCTCGAGTGGCCTTCTTGCCTTGATAAGCAGTGATTCTTTATACATATATGTATATATATGTATATATATATACATATATATGTATATATATACATATATATATGTATATATATACATATATATGAATATATTTACAGATATCTGTATATATACATATAAATATATATGTATATATATACATATATATATACGAATATATACATATATATACATATATATGTATATATACATATATATATACATATATATACATATATATACATATGTATATATACATATATATATACATATATATACACATATATGTATATATATACATATATATACATATGTATATATACATATATATATACATATATATACACATATATGTATAGATATACATATATATGTATAGATATACATATATGTATATATATGTATATATATATATGCCGTATTTCTTAATTGGGAGAGTTTCCCAGCAGAGTGCTCAATTATTAATGCAAAAGTAAAATTAACTAAATAATTAATAAGAGCATGATATTTATTAATATTAGATAAAGTGGCATATAATGTTAGGGTCATTGATGGTTCGCATATGCCTAAACAAAAAAGGGGAGATATATAAGGACTGTATCCACAGGAGAAAGGCACTTCTGATAAATTGGGCAGAACAAAATACATAAGTCATAACCGCAGAGTACCCAGAATACGGACTCTTAGGATTTCGGATTTCACAATGATGAATTCGCCTTCCGAATTTCGGATTGAGCTGTATGGTATCCCGACTGTGGCCCTAAACTCGATTTCTATTATTGCATGTTTTAATTATGGATGGTTTTTATATTTATGTATATAACTGTTTTTAAATTTTTAATTTGTAAATTTTTTTAATTTTTAATTCTAATTTAAAATTTCAAATGTGGAGTACCCCATATCCCCATTTTTCCTTCTCTTGCCTTTTATCTTTTATTTTTATTTTTACACAATTTTGTTATCCTTTATTTTATCTAACAGTGTATTTATTTCATCTTTATTTATATTTATTTTTCTTCATTTTTCTTTATTTTTCTTAATTTTCCTCATTTTTCATTTTTCTTTATTTTTCTTCATTATTCTTTTTCATCTTTCTTTATCCCCCCCTTTTATTATTAGTACCTAAATTTTTTTATGATTAGTACCATTACGACTTCATAAATTTATAAATGGTGTGACTACAATTTATTTAATTATAAGTTTTATT
>OY744534.1:77503940-77508940 GCA_963556195.1 Sepiola atlantica
AAATCTTACCAGAAACAAAACAAAAACCACAAGAAAATATCCATTGTCAAATACCTCGGTAAATAGCATATAATTATAAAAAATAATTCATAATCGAAATGCATGTTATAAAATACAAAGGAGAAATTCAAAAGCGCAGATTCATTTATTAAAAAGCTTCTTCATATCAAAGCGAGAAACTGTAGTAAAGAAAGGGACATCTTACTTATTTAATTTAGAAAGAGTATAAGTCATTTCAATTCACAAATAACTAAACATACTCAACTCATATAAACAATTTATATCCCACCCACATACAACCATATACAGTGTTCTTCAGAATTATGTGATATATTCCCAGCTTCTTTTGTTTCAGCTCGTTTGACTCGTTGGTCTAGTGGTCTCCATCAATTTGCTGTTTTGATACTTCAATGTAATACAGCTTCCTATTCCAGTAGCTTCGGTTCCAAGAACTGCGGGCTTGTGGAACTCTCTTTCTGCTGACTGTTTTCCTCCTACCTGTAACCTTGGTCTTTTCAAGACTAAGACCAATAGATAATCATACTGGTTCTTGTTAGCTCCTTACATCAAGTGGCTTCATGCCTTGTCTGAAGCGATTTCCATTAAAAATACAGTGATATTGTTAGAACATGCATACATACATATACATGCACACCCACACACACACACCCACACACATATATATATATATATAAATATATTACTCGCATCTTTATGCATACACACAAATATATATATATATATGTTTATTTAACTTTCCTGAAGCCAAGGCTTTTCAAAAATTAAAATCTTATCATCAGAGGAATTACATAGATAGATAAGTTTGCAGTGAAGTTTTTAAATTCCCGAAACAGTTTTTCATGGTAAACAACTGATGATCCCTTAAAATAGTGTTAGAAACAAACTAATATAATAACTGTAAAAAATAAATTGACTTACATGTGTGATTTTCCACTGAAAGACTTGGGACTATAAGTTTTTTTTTGGTTTTTTTAAAATATAGTTTTAATGGTTGAGAAACTTCCGAGACTATATATATATATATATATATATATATATACAAATAAATAAATACAACATTATATATTTACTACCCCCATATGTATTCATATGATAATTATAAAAATTATCCAACGTAATTAAAAATGAACAAAGGAAAACAGAAAATTGCTTATATATTCCAAAACGTTTTGTCTTGATTTCAACACTTCTTAAAAGACATGAAAAAAAAATACACTTCACTAAATGCACTATTCTCTAATGAATTAGAACATGATTATTCTTTTAACTTCAAACAAGCTAAACTCATTAAATTAATTTAATATAAATTTCGCTGAATACTTCTTGAATCAGAACTCATTATACACTCTGAGACGATCAAACAATGCTACGGATTCTACAATTTATCTAATTTAATCAGCATTTAATACTAACGAACAGTACTTAAATTTAGATGCAAGATAGCTATTTTATACCACATTCTCAGCAAAACTTTCTACATAACATCCATAATAATAATAAAAAAATGCAAAAACCACATTTATTTCACTTAATATACGCACCACATATTTTGAATTCTACCGTCTATGTTTCGTTCGCCGTATTTCCAAGTATTTACTTCTATGTTTTTCTTCAAATCAGTTATCTTGAGAAAGTCTTGAAATAAAGACGAAACGGCATGAACATAGAAATTGTTTTAGTTTTTTTGCACTTTTCATATATATATATATATTGTTACACCGGCCGTTCTTACACAGGAGAAACTACACCGGTTGTCACTATAAATAGTGCGAGTCACCAGAGACACAGAGAAGACAAAGCACAGTCTTGTAACTGTCTAGCCAAGTGCTAGTCACTTTCTTACTTTGTTAATACACTTGTTAAACCAACCCTCGACTTGACTTCCTTTATTTATTATTTACTGTTGGACAACTTCACAACATATATATATATATATATATATATATATATATATATATATATATATATATATATATATATATATATATTAAAATAAAGATAAATGAAAGAAGAGAGATAAATATGTACGAATGACAAATCTATTTCAAGTTCGATTGTTCAATGCAAGGTGTACTCGGTAAAAACATGTTTATTTAATTTTCCTTAAGCCACGGCTTTTCAAAAATTAAAATCTTATAATCAGGGGAATTACATAGATAGATAAGTTTGCAGTGGAGAAGCCAAAATTCAAAATTTGAAAAAAATATAAAGTAATGGAGAGTAAGCGTGTGGTGGAAAAATATGGAGTCTGTCCTGTTGGTGAATGTCCGTAGATAAGGTGTCCGGTAAAAAGAAGTTTAAAGATGGAAAAAGGGGGTTTCGTGAAGGTAGCGTTGAAAATGTTAACAAATGAAGTAAAAATGAAGTAAATCCAATAGAAAGATGTTTAGTTCAATCGTAAATGGAACGCACTTATTCAGATGTAATTTTGAGAATTAGAGCCATTTTAAAATACTTCCGTGGACCGAGAATGAAAGTAGTTTTTCAGAGGTTGAGAATGAACTGTGTATATTAAACGCAGGCAGTCGGGGATTTAAGTAGTGACTTCAATCTCTCTTCTTTCATTTATCTTTATAATTGCTCTATCTCGTATATTGAGCTTAAACTGTTTCACTATAGGTTATATTCTCTAAAAGTATACTTTTAGTTTCATATTTTATTTATATATTAAAGTAAATATTAACTATTTTTTCTTACTGTTTCATTCTTACGCAAACTTCAGTGTAGGGGATGGTAATTATGTCGGTCGGACGGCTCGAACCTCGTTTACAAATCGCCACTGATTCGTAGTCGAGTCTCTTACCCCTCGGCCAGCGCCAACAAGCATGGAAATTAGGAGGGATTTAAATCTATAAACGCCAAATCAGCGGGCGAGTACAGCTAGCAGAGAACATTGATTAAACAATAACAAGGAAATAATTGTTTGTGGTTTCTAATTTCTGCTAAAAAATAATAATCTTTAATATATATATATATACATATACATGTATATGATTTTTTTTCTTTACAGAAATGAGAAACCACAAACAATTTTTTTATGAATACAATTCATTTATTTATAATTTTAGACTTTTGGAAAAGAAAATTGCCTTAAACAGAGCTAGACATTTTGTTTCTTTTTTACTTTTCTTTTCTTATATCTTACGAAACAATTTTCAAAAGATGTGATCAACTCTCTTATATATATATATATATATATATATATATATATATATATATATATATATATATATATATATATATATATATATATATATATTCTATAGATAGAAAGATGAGAATAAAAAATTGTAAAGATACAATATTTATTAGAACATCAGAAGTTCAAAGCAAGGAGCTTCATATCCTTAATCCATTGATTTTCAAAGATAAACTCTTTTCATCAGAGGATAGTAAAAATCCGACAATGTAATTGTAAATATTATCGGCAACACTTAACTTTGAATAATTTATACACAAAATAAAAACAAAAAGATAAAGAGTCTTTTGTTGAGATGAGAACGTAGAGTTAGGGTAGACGCCACCAAAAAACACGTCAAAACAAAACAGCTGTTATGAATGAATGTTTGAAAAAGAATACTCAAACTGTTTCGGAGTTCAAATGTTGTTGTTAAGAAAAAGAATACTCAAACTGTTTAGGAGTTCAAATGTTGTTGTTAAGAAAAAGAATACTCAAACTGTTTAGGAGTTCAAATGTTGTTGTTAAGAAAAAGAATACTCAAACTGTTTAGGAGTTCAAATGTTGTTGTTAAGAAAAAGAATACTCAAACTGTTTAGGAGTTCAAATGTTGTTGTTAAGAAAAAGAATACTCAAACTGTTTCGGAGTTCAAATGTTGTTGTTAAGAAAAAGAATACTCAAACTGTTTCGGAGTTCAAATGTTGTTGTTAAGAAAAAGAATACTCAAACTGTTTAGGAGTTCAAATGTTGTTGTTAAGAAAAAGAATACTCAAACTGTTTAGGAGTTCAAATGTTGTTGTTAAGAAAAAGAATACTCAAACTGTTTAGGAGTTCAAATGTTGTTGTTAAGAAAAAGAATACTCAAACTGTTTAGGAGTTCAAATGTTGTTGTTAAGAAAAAGAATACTCAAACTGTTTCGGAGTTCAAATGTTGTTGTTAAGAAAAAGAATACTCAAACTGTTTAGGAGTTCAAATGTTGTTGTTAAGAAAAAGAATACTCAAACTGTTTAGGAGTTCAAATGTTGTTGTTAAGAAAAAGAATACTCAAACTGTTTCGGAGTTCAAATGTTGTTGTTAAGAAGCTGATTTTTTTTATTTATCCGTTTCACAGGGTTCAGAATGAAGTTTGTCAGTCAGAGTTCGATGTATATCAAAGTGTGCACTACGAAAACCTCTAGCTCCCTGGTTGATCAGTGTTTAGATAGGTGACAAAAATGGATTTAGAGCCAATATTTTTCAAGCCCGTGTGGATTGAAAGTATTGCTTGTAGGCGATGGTGAAAATGGCTATTGTTGTCTGCTGGGATAGGAATATTAGCTGTTGGTAGTGGGGAGGTGTCTTGGCTACAGATGCGGCAGGAAATCTAAGAGAGGTGGAATGGTATGTATGGAGTGTGTGTATGAATTGAAAAAAAGACTAAGCGAACACAAAGCGGATATACAAAACAATAACTCTCTCAGTGCACTTTTTTCCACGTATTAGAACACGTATCATGCTTTCAAGTTCGAACAAGCCAAAATCATCAAACATATTTATAACAAAGCTTGGCGAAGACAACTTGAAACAGCACTCATACCAGACTCTAACACCATCAAACAACGAAATGGTTTCTACAATCTATCCCCCTAATAAGCAAAATTATCCTGGCCGAACACAAACTAAACCTAGATCATGGCTAACCCTTCCTTTTATCGTTCTCACTTGCACATGTATACAACTCCCCGCATACACACTTATGTGCTGACTCCTTTTTTCACATATTTATTCATTCACGTACTCATGAATAACCTACTACGAAT
>OY744534.1:77511440-77543940 GCA_963556195.1 Sepiola atlantica
AATAGCAAAAATTCAAAATTTGAAAAATTTGAGAGAATTGATATAATTGTGTGAGAAAAGTTGTTAAAATGTAAATATAGATAGAAAAAAATATATATAGAAAAAAGTCCAGTGACAAAATGTTTAGTGAATAAAGGTTTAAAATTGAAAGCTAAAAATTCACCGTTAAAAGTCCGTGGAAACTGCGTCATAGGTGGTCAAAATATTATGAATCGAGGCGGCATTACCCAATAGAATCTGTGGTTGTGTCGTGGAAAACTGGCGCTAGGAGATTTGAGGCCATTTTAAACACTCCCATGGACCCCACTGAAGATAATTCTAAGGAAATGAGTTCAAAATATTGCAGCGATTTCGTGTAGAAATCCAGAGGAAGGCCGGTTAGCTGGGGGTCAAATGTTAGCGACCTCACAAAATAGTCATGAAGGGTAAAGGAGGATAGAAAGACCAAGGAGGGAGAGCACTAACGAGACCTCCGCTGGAAGAGTGCAGAGAGTGCTGGACCTTGGGGAGACTTATTGTCATCCGGATCCCAGAGGAGACCAATGGTCGTTACCAACGAGAAATCAATGGTAAGCGGCTGCTGCGATACCATCAAAGTCCTTTGCAATGGTGATCGAAAAGAGTACTGGAAATCAACAGATGTCAGGCCGAATGTTTCAGCGCACCTGCCACATTCGGCGTTCTCAACTACGGTCATAGCGAACCAGTCACGCCCAAGTGCCTTAGCGAAGATTTCAGCAAACCTGTCAAAACCGTAATATATAATGAAGACAGACCGAAAAACGGTTGGCAGACGTCACCAGCTTGCATAATCAACGTAGACGATCTAATAAAAGAAGCCAACGAAATAAGTCATCTAATAACCAAATAGAAGGAATGATCGAGCCTATTCGACGCCTTTTGGCTAAGATCAAAGTGTAGTATCTGCTCCGATGGATAATGCACCCCATAGACCTGTATTGTCTTGGCCTTCGGGGCTTGATTTACGCCGGTCTATGGGTCTGTCCTGTGCAGTTCTAGGAGGTCAACCCTCCCAGGCTTCGCCCCCTCCTCTTTGGGGAGGAGTAAGTTTATTGCTTACTGCATGAGGCGCCCCTACCGGGGAATGCCGACGGGGCTGTCCAGGCAATTTTTAATGGCCAGAGTGCTCACCTCTTGGGTGCTGGCTTTTCAAACCCCACTTTCCCGACCCGACCTTGGGTCACATCTTACTTGTGGGTGTAAGATAAAAACTGGCCTTGTGTTTAACTCCTGGAGAGGAGTAAATCAATATTCGACATGGAGGAATTCAAGAAAATGAGAATTTCGGTTTTTAACATGAAGTAAAAGACCGAAAGAATCTACAAAAACATCATAATTGCAGCACTGTCAGAACTGGGAATACAACCCCTCCAAGTTATAGAAAACAAGGATCATTAGATGTGGGATGTTCTGTTAGCAAACGAGGTGAAATGTACAAATGTTATGAAAACAGGACGTTTTACAAAAGAAACGCGAATTAGGACCAAAGAGGTAGACATAGAACTAGTCACTGTTTTCGAAGTGCCGGGTTTTCTTCCTGGGAAACTGTTAGCATCTTATTTTATGGAATTCGGAGACTTAGTCACAGCAACACAAGATATCATGAAAGGCGAAAGGTCGACAGCTTGGAAGATAATGGAAGTTTTTTTTAGAAATACACGGATATCTTATCTCAGACGGGCGCAAACTACCTGTCATCGTCTCGGGGACAAACCCAACTTGTTGGAACTGCAACGAAAGCGGACATCTCGCCCATTTATGTACTACATACTTAATATCCAGCCAGAAACGAGTGACTTTTAATACTGCTGATCATACCCAGACTACCCGAAAAACTTCGACCAAAAAAGACGCAGCGCCGGCAACTAAGATTGTGGACAAGATAAAAAAACGGAGTCCCTCGCAAAGAAAAACAACTATGTAGCAATTACATGAGCGAACTATTTTGTATCGGTCTACGTGACCGGCAGTGAATTGTTATTTGGGTTGTTGATTATGTAACCATCGCCTATTCACCGTATGAACAAGCAATTCACCTAACTCAATGAGATTCATACGCGATGAATCATCTTGGCGCGGAAACCAAACCACGTGATGAACAGAACAATTTCAGTTCCAGTCTTAATCTCAAACAGACAAGCTGTTATCCTGCAACTCTACTGGACCAGCGGTAGATGAATTGAGGGACTCCAGGATGACGTTATTGCGTCTTGTCTGTGTTAATCAACCCATTGTGCAACCTTTATTTTGTTCCTGTGGTCCCGTGAATAAAACTACATATCTCTTTAGCTGTAGATCCGTTATTATTTCGTGGAAGAACGGTGATTCCTTTTTACTTATGCAACATTTGTATTTCAGTCAGATTTGCTCAGACCAATTACTCTTCCAAGTAAGTGCGTCATTCTGATTTTCTTCCCGATTTAAACGTCAAACTAAAATTGGCTTCCTCAGAAATACTTGAACATATAAAGAACTTGAAGCATAAACACTTTTACGAAAATGACCGGATTCAGCATTAAATAAACCAAAAATTGTTGATATGCCGTAAAACAAAACAATCAAACCAAATGAATAAATACTTGAATCTATAAATAACTTGAAGCATAACAACTTTTACCAAAATGACCGGATTCAGCATTAAATACACCGAAAATAGTTGATATGCCGTAAAACAAAACAATCAAATCCAATGAATAAATATTTGAACATATAAAGAACTTGAAGCATAAATGTTTTTACCAAAATAGCCGGGTTCGGCATTAAATAACCTGAAAATGGTTGATATGCCGTCAAAATAAACAACCCAACCAATTTAGTTGATCTCTCAGCTACAACTACCTACCATCTTTATAACACCTCAAAGCCCGGACAAAAGGATAAAGGTCTTTTACTTTGCAGGGGCAATAAAGCGTAGAACAGGGGAAACGCAATTTGAATTTTGAGTTTTAGTGTTGTTAAGAGGACATCACTTGGCCAATCTATAGCTTAAATGAAATATGACTTGCGCATGACAGGAAACTAGTGATGAGACTCCAATATGGAATCGTTATGGAGTTTGGGGTCATCCGTTTGTTACCATTAGTCCTATGCCTCCTTTTACCTGAGATGGTTATGGCTGCCAGAGTGCCATCTGTGTGTTAAAATAGAATCTATAATCTGAAGACTCTTTGTTTAAAATATATCCGCCTGCAAAAAAAAAAAATGCATTTACAAACTATTCGGACACGAAACACGAGGTTTGGGACTAATATGACATAGAAAGAGTTTACAATATGGCGTTCAACAAAACAATCTCACAACAAACAAACCTTATAAAACACATATATATCCCCTAACAAATATACACACCCTATACAAAATAAATCTATTCCTACAACCCATACCCATTACAAACACGTAAGCATATACGTTTACAAATACAAAAATCTTATAAAACATGAATATATCCTTATGAAAAATTAGCTTATCAGTCTACAAATATGTATATTTTTAACATAAATATATCCTTATAAAGTATATCCGTCTACAGATATCACAACTCCAAAATATGCAAACAGTATACAAAATAAATATATTCCTATAAAATAAACATAAATATGAATTTCCTAAAAACATAAATATATCCTTATAAAGTATATCCGTCTACAAATATACAAATATAACAACTCCAAAATGTGCACACTCTATACAAAATAAATATATTCGTATAAAAACATAAATTTATCCTTATAAAGTATATCCGTCTACAAATATAACAACTCCAAAATATGCGCTATCTATACAAAATAAATATATTCCTATAAAATAAACATTAATATGAATGTCCTAAAAACATAAATATATCCTTATAAAGTATATCCGTCTAAAAATATAACAACTTTAAAATGTGCGCACTCTATACAAAATAAATATATTCCTATAAAATAGACATAAATATGAATATCGTATAACCATAAATATATCCTTATAAAGTATATCCGTCTACAAATATAACAACGCCAAAATATGTACACTCTATACAAAATAAATATATTCCTATAAAATAAACATACCTCTTTAAAAGAAAATAAGTATATACCTATATAATTAAGTATATCCGTCTACAAATACGAACATCCTACATACGTACATACATTCTTACAAATACGAAAATTCTATAAAACATTAAAAAAATTAAGTATATTCCTATACAAATACTCAAACCCTGTCAAAGATAAGTGTATCCCGATAAAGAATAAGCACCCCCTTCATAAGTACTAAAACCTTATTAAAAAGAAGAAAACAACTCATTGCTTTCCGTACATTTTTTACAGTTGTAAAACAAATTAACGCAAAATATGTGTTTACAAATGTGTGTGTTTGGGGTGGGGGGCATTGTTTGGCTGTGAACTTGACGGCATCAGGTATTCGAATTTACAACCTCCCCCCCCCCTCTCTTGTAAGCTCCTCGGGGGGAGGGGCGTGGTTGGGTTAGGGGGTAAGAAAACGCAAACGGCGGCTGTCGTCGTCGTTGTTATTGTTGTTGTTGTCCCAGGTGGGATCACATTCCGCGCGATCTTCGCCTCGGCTTACAGCGCCCGGTTTCCTCGCTCCGCTACGTACGCCCCTCCCTCCCTCCTCCCCCCCCACCCCATGAGAGCGCGTTTTTTTTTTACCGCATTGCAAAACCCTGTGGTGTGCTATGCGAGATGTGTACACACAAAAAAAACAAAAAAAAATAAAAAGACACAGAGGCGAATGCAGGCTGACACACAGAGCACTGATTCACACACACGAGTGCACGCACCCTACAGAAGCGCGAACTTATAATAGTTGAAGTGCACCAAACATGAACGAGTATTGTTAAGAAGACGCGGTAGCAAAAAAAAATGCAGTTCATTAATTTAAGCGTGACTTACTGACGAAAATGCTATTAAAACCTCAACGATTGAAACCAATTAAAATGCTATTAAAACCTCAACGATTGAAACCAATTAAAATGCTATTAAAACCTCAACGATTGAAACCAATTAAAATGCTATTAAAACCTCAACGATTGAAACCAATTAAAATGTTATTACAACCTCAACGATTAAAACCAATTAAATTGCTATTAAAACCTCAACGATTGAAACAATTAAAATGCTATTAAATTGTCAAACATTGAAACCAATTAAAATGAAATTAAAACCTTAACGATTAAACCCAATTAAAATGCTATTAAAACCTTAACGATTAAACCCTATTAAAATTCTATTGAAATATTAACGGTTGAAACCAATTAAAATGCTATCAAAAACGTTTACGATTGAAACCAATTAAGATGCTATCATAACCTTAACGGTTGAAACAAATAAAAATGATATTAAAACCTTAACGATTAAAACGAATTAAAATGCTATTAAAACTTTAACGATTTAAACCAATTTAAATGTTAATAGCATTTTAACGATTTAAACAAATTAAAATATTATTAAAACCTTAACGTTTGAAAACAATTAAAATGCTATTAAAACTTAAACGATTAAAACAAATTAAAATGCTATTAAAATAGTTTACGATTGAAACCAATTAAAATGCTATAGAAACCTTAACGTTTGAACCCAATGAAAATACTTTTTATACCTTAACGAGTAAAATCAATTAAAATGCTACTAAAAACTTAATGAATCAAACAAATTAAAAAAACTATTAAAACTTTAACGATTGAAACCAATTAAAATTCTATTAAAACGTTAACGATAAAAATCAAGTAAAATGCTATTGAAACATGAACGGTTGTTTCCAATTAAAATCCTATTAAAACCATAACGATTTAAACGATCAACATGCTATTAAAACCTTAAACAGTTAAAGATTAAAATCAATTAAAATTCCATTAAAACCTTAACAAATCAACGATTAAAACAAATTTAAATTATATTAAAACCTTAACGATTGAAATCAATTAAAATGCTATAAAAACCTCAATGATTAAAACAAAATTAAATTCTTTTTAAACAGTAATAATTGACACCAAGTTAAATAATATTTAAATTTTTACGATTAAAACCAATTAAAATGCTATTAAAAACCTTAGCGATTATAATCAATTTAATGCTATTAAAACCTTAACGGTTTAAACCAATTAAAATGCTGTTATTACCTTAAATATTAAAACTAATTGAAAGTCTATTAAAACCTTAAAACTTCAAACAAACTAAAATGCTATTAAAACTTTAATGGTTGAAACCAATCAAAATGTTATTAAAACCATAACTAATTAAAGATTGAAACCAATTAAAATGCTATTAAACTTTAACCATTCAACGATTGAAACCAATTAAAATGCTATTAAAACCATAACGATTGAAATCAATTGAAATGCTATTAAAACCTTAACGATTTAAACCCATTAAAATACTGTTAAAAACTTAACAATTAAAACAAATCAAAATGCTATTAAAACCTTAACCAATTAAAGATTGAAATCAATTAAAATGCTATTACAACCGTAACCATTTAACAATTGAAATCAATTAAAATGCTATTAAAGCTTTAACGATTTAAACCAATTAAAATACTGTTAAAATCTTAACGATTGAAACCAATTAAAATGCTATTTAAACTATAACGATTACACCAATTACAATGCTATTAAAACGTTAAAGGTTGAAACCAATTAAAATGCTATCAAAACCATAACGATTGAACCCAATTAAAATGCTATTGAATCCTTTACGGTTGACTACGACGAAACCAATTAAAATGCTATTTCAGACTTCATCGTGATTAACGGATTTATATTTTATTTTAAACTAAAGCGTTACTGTTTTCTAAGTAAATAATATCTCGAATAATCATCGGAAAATATATCAATAACATTTAGCGGAAACCCGTGGAAATTCCACGGTTCTTTCTACATCAATTTGTATCATTTACTTTTAATAATAATCTTACTTTTGAAAGAATGAATCTTACTTTTGAAAGAATGAATCTTACTTTTGAAAGAATGAATCTTACTTTTGAAAGAATGAATCTTACTTTTGAAAGAATCAATGTCTGTCAAGGTTAATATTATTCAGAAAAAATGACGTTCTTTTTCCGTAAATATAATCATCATTGTCAGCTAAATATTCTTTAAATAAATAAAATCAATATATCTCTTCTTTCTATATGTATTTATTTAAACTCGTATTCTTTTCAAAACAATAAATATCATCTGTCTACTTACCGTAACATTTAATTGTCCGCTAAATATTCTTCAAATATATTAAACAGATGTCACTCTTTGAAATGTATTTATTTGTACTGTTTTAGACGAAGGGGCGACAGAATTCGATTTTTGAACAATTCATTTTAAAATGGGTTAAGTTGAAATTTTTTATATTAGCGACATCAATTAATTTTTGCTGATCGGCTGATCCCATTTTTTTAATGTGTGTGCAAGGTGACAACGTACGTACGAACACGAAATACCTTAGAGTATTATTATATCGATTACTATCTGAGTTATTATATCTATTTATCTATCTTTTCGATTTATTATTGTTATACTAAATATTAGTTAATAAACCTTTATTTACCTGAAGCTTAACATTTTTTTAAAAAGATATTTCACCCCAAACAAAGCAGGACGCCACTGTAGACGTAAGGGGCTACTGAGAATTAGGGTGTAAGGTTTTAGGTGTCATCCTAAGTTGGGAGCTGTGCAGCGAGATGTCTGTTTTACATTAGTTTTAAACCTCTGCATGTCGGTACTGTCGGGGAAACAGGGAGCAGGGAGGGAGTTCCAGAGGCCGGCAGCACGAGGAAAGAAGCTAAACTTCCATTTTGATTGTCATAATTAGCCGCAATCGGCAATTAACTTAGCACGTGACCCACATTACTTGACCTTTTGACTCGGAGCAAAGTGTAATGTCTGTTCTTTAGACTACATTTCGTATTTTCTCTTCTCGGTCTGTGAAGGAGAAATCCTTCTAGACTGAGGCAAGTTAAATTTTTGTTCTGATCCAGGGTGTCCCTTTTTGGAAAACTGGACATTTCCCACATTAAAACCCGATCTATTGTCTAACTCTTCCCTCGTGGGGAGGCAAATAAACAGGGACCTATCTCTTATTATTAACTTTCTATCAATAAATCTCACCCTCTCTCACTCTATGATGTTTCACCTCCACCGCTCTAATTTTGTACGATATATCTATCGCTCTCACTGCAGTGACTCTCCTGGTGCTACCAGATCAGACTGTCTGAAGATACTGACTTCCTGATCAAAAATGCACCAAACATTGATGCTATTATTTTTTTTCCGTTCCCTTTGCAAAACTCAATCATGTTTTGCAAAGCCCAAAACAAAAAGAACACTTTTCCTCTACAAAACAACCAAACCAAACCAAACCAAACACCATGAATAAATACTTGAATATATAAAGAACTTAAAGCATAAACACTTTTACCAAAATGACCGTATTTGGCATTAAATAACCTGAAAAGGGTTGATATGCTGTAAAATAAAACAACCAAACCAATCAAGCTAATCTCTCTCTCTCTCTCTCTCTCTCTCGCTATATATATATATATATATATATATATATATATATATATATATATATATATATATATATATATATATATATATATTATATATGATGTTTTGGGAGTAAATTTTTTATTATCGCAAGCATGAATGGAAGACGAATTCTATCGTTCATGATTAAAAGAAAAAACAGCCAGCCGACCGGTTTCGCCCTTTCTTAACAAAGGCTGTATCGAGGGATTTAAAAAAAAAACAGGGATTTAAGAAAAAAACGGGGTGAAAAGAGAGAGTACAGAAAATAAAATAGTGTTATGTTATATGTACAATGGAGGATGAATTTTAGAGACTGATCACATCTAGTCCCAATATACACTCCCTTTGCTTACAAAGGGAGGGACGTTTAAGACGAACGTGGATCGTCTCCAAGATTTTTAAATGGTATAATGAGTGAGCATGACTGAGAATGGTGAAGGAATCCATGCAAACATTCCTAGCGCACGGCGGGTTTTTAAGTAAATGGTCTGTAATGGAAGATCCGTATTTGTTATTTTGAACGTCCGTTGACATGAAGGTTCCATTCCTGATCTTACTCGGAATGTGCCGTTTTTTTTTAATCCCTCGATACAGCCTTTGTTAAGAGCGGGCGAAACCGGTTGGCTGGCATTTATTTTCTTGATTAACTTTTAATCATGAACGATAGAATTCGTCTTTCCTTCATGCTTGCGATATATATATATATATATATATATATATATATATATATATATATATATATATATATATATAATTTATTTAGATACTGTATATTACATATTTCAGCAATGTACTGCGGTTTCATCCAAAAGGGTAGATTTAGACATTTTTAGTAAATTTTCGTGCCCAGTGGAATCATCGGCAAGCTGAAAGGATTGTAGGCACGCCTGACAGGGAATGGCGTCAACAATGACAGAAAAACGGTGATCCCTGAGGGTGTCCCCGAAAAAAATCCGGTGTGGGAAGCGATTAACTAGGGCTCAAGGGGGGCCTTCATTTTTTAGGAGGTTTTATTTATTATTTATTTATCTGTTAGCAAGTTTTATTTATTTATTTATCTGTTCTTTTGTAAGATTATTATTACACCTGAAAAAATACGAAAGGGGTGGCTGCATAGTTTACCGTTTGGGCCTGTGAAACTAGTGTGCTTTTTCGTTGTCGTTTTTGGGAATAAATTATGTATCGGATTAATTGTTCGATATGAAGCCGAAAGAGGTGATTCAAATATGTTTTTATCGACTTAACATGTTTGTTTATTTTTTATTATTTTTTTATTAATTTATTTTATTATTTTTATTTTTATTTATTGAATCGGTGTTTCGTATTTTCTGTTCTTTTTGTAATGTTATTGTTATATCTGGTCTGAAAAAAATACGAAAGGAGCGGCTATATAGTTTGTCTTTAGATCTTAATGGGAAGTGGTGTTTCGTTGATATGTCCCGTTTATAACCAGTAGTGTTGAAAAACAAAAACAAAAAAACGAAAAAAGACAAAAAAATAGTTATAAACGGAATGATGGGTACTATCTGTTATTTCCGTTTGAGTGGTATAAGATTAGTCTCTTTATTAATGGTGTGTTAATAATATTAATATTATATTTGTGTTTATATTTAGTGTAAATTCATTAAATTCCATATCTTGTTATTTCACTCGTCCTTGCGCGCCGAGGAATAAACTATACACATCTGCACATGCGTGCATGTACACACATCTTCGCTCACATGTACGGGGGGGAGGGGCGTTATTAATTTAATATTTTTTATTTTTTGTGTTTTAAATTTAATCTTTTATTTATTTTATTTTAATTTATTATTTTATTTTATATTTTATATTTATTAATAATCTGCCCCTATACATACACACGCGCACTCGCATACATGCTTGTACACACATCTGAACGTATACGTACGCCTGTACATTCATCTTCATTAATACAGGGGTGGGCGGGTGATTTGAGAATCTATTATATGGATAGTATGAAGCAGGGGTGGGTGGGAGGTTTTAGGGGTCAAGGAAACTGTGTGGTGTATCTGTAATCCCGTGATAGGAGGGTCACGTGGAGATGGGGTATCTGCTGGTAAATGTATAATCCGCTGTGGGTGGGGTTAGTTCTGATGTGATTATCTGTGGTGAAAGGGTGGGGTGTTTATTAGTGAAAGTTTTATCTGGGTTAGGACAAGGTTGTATCAGGGTAGGCAGGGTTTATGTAATCGCGCCCGTGGTGTGTTTATCATATATCATGGGGGTACTTTGTACGTAAATAGAAGAATAGGAAATTTGTTATGGGTTTAGGGAGGTCTTGGGGGGATTAGTTATTTTATATGTTTTCATCTTTTTAGAGGGGTATTTGGTTTGAAGAGATAATTGGTGGGTTATGTTATATTGTTATCAGACCATTGGGCTAGCAGGAATTTTCTTCTGTGGGGGCATTTTCTGAAGACCTCGGTTTTTATGTTCATGCAGTTTATGGAAGGGTTGTTGATAGCTTGTATAATTCTGAATTTCTCAGTAGTGCACAAAGGGCAGGTCCTGAAGGTAGGGGCTGTAGGATTTAGGTTTGTCGGTAATTCTCCATTCTATTTTGTAGAGGGTGTTGGACTTCTTGAGATCTCATACATGGGTTGCCAGTGTGGTTATGTGGTCTGTTTTGGGGTATTTGAAAGTGTTGTTGTGGGCGTAGAGTCTTTGTTTAAAGGAACCTTGGGTCATTCCGATGTATATATCCTCCCTTTCGGTATTCACCCCAGATATAACCTTGGCTTCGTAAACAACGGAGCTGACTATGCATCCTCCGCCCAAGGGGCAGGTGTCACCTCTTTTGCAAGAGCAACGGAGGTTGGGTGAATTAGTTGGTGGTTTGGAGGTCAGAATAGATCCCACGGACTGAAAACATGAATAGCTAGTTTTTACTGTATTTCTGTTAAAAAGTTTATGGAGATTATTTGATGGCGGGAAGTGCTTGTCTATTAGTTTGAGAAATTGCTTACCTACGCTATATTTGACGCTGAGGGAAAAGGGGGGCGAACCAGATAATATTTCTTTGTCTCTTGCGTCTGTGTTGGCTGGTGGATTGGTTGACATTCTTTGGATTACTCCCCTGTGGATGTTTTTACCTGGATTATTACCATTATATATATATATATATATATATATATATATATATATATATATATATATATATATATATAATAATGGTAATAATCCAGGTAAAAACATCCACAGGGTGGTAATCCAAAGAATTTCAACCGGGTTTATAAAGAGTGCTAAATATCAAAATAGAGCTTTATATATATATATATATATATATATATATACAGGGTGTTTCAAAAGTCTTGGGAACATAACGTTGTATAACGCATTTGTAATGTTCCCAAGACTTTTGAAACACCCTGTATATATATATATATATATATATATATATATATATATATATATATATATATCAGTCCAATGTAATAAAAAAAAGAAAAAAGGAAGAAGATTGGAATAGTCCATTATAAATAAATCAGTAGAGGTAGTAATATTATTCAACCTGTAGATAGATAGATAGATAGATAGATAGATAGATAGATAGATAGATAGATAATGAGAGAGAGAGAGAGAGAGAGAGGGGCGAGCAAAAGGTGACTAATTTTGGATCTTGATTTTTTAAAAAATACTTAACTGGCTTTGAACGTTTACTTGAGTTAACCAATTTTAACCCTGCTTAATGGATGACTCAACGGTTGCATTTTTTTCTAGTTTTATTTTATTTTCATCAATTTTTTTATTATTTATCATAGATATTTACAATGGTAAAAAAAAAGTTGTAATATCAAAATAGAAACAACAAGAAAATACATCATATTAAAGAAACACAAAAAGCAGGACTGGAAAGAACTATGTCACCTGGTCCAGTTCTGCTACCACAAGCCACTAGGGAAATGTTCGTCGATGCTGTAATTTTACATTTAGGTTTAGAAAAAAAAATATTAAGAAAAAAAAAAATCATCAATTTATCAATTTCAAAACATAATAATACAGGGTTCGCCGTCATAAGTAAGTATATAATTTTATTTCAACGCAATACATCTTACATGGAAGAAACATGAAACTGCAATAAAGAAACTAACAAAGGTTAAAACACTTAAATTTTTCGCAACATAAAACATGATGTTTATTAAAACATGTATTAAAGTTATTCGAAAAAAGAGATTAACGTGGCGTGGATATGTTTCCCGGCTACAAGACTCCAGCTATGGAAGATTTCTTTCAAGAAATATCAAGAAAAGAACCACCAAATCGATGGGCCGACCAGATAATGGTTGAGACTGGCATGCCGCTCCTGACAGCTAAAAGACTGGCCCAATACCGTTGTAAGTGGCGGGATTTTGTTTTCAAGCATGTGGTGCCGTAGTTCTTTGGATTCTGCAAATAGATAAAGTAAATACAAGTCAAATGGTACAGATACTACACTTTGATCTTAGCCAAAAGGCCAAGAAGTACAAGTCAAATGGTATATTTTTGTAGGAAATAGCGACATAGCACATATCTGTATTCTGTGAAAAAGTTGGAAAATAAAAGATGGCGACAGATAAGTCGCAAGTATCACTTACTTTCTCCCTTTTATTTATTTAGTTTTTTTTTCTTCTACTTTTTACTTATCAATATCAAGAGCCACTCGAGGATAAGGGTTGGTGAGAGGGATGATTGCCCGCCGAGAGATGAAGAACACTATGGGAGTACTAACATTTATCGAAGGTATGAACAGCATTTATTACTTTTGGAGGGGTTTATGAGAATATTTTTTTGATATTTAAAGGCGACCAAGATTAAGTTGTAATAAACAGGGAAGCAGTCGCGTGACAATGTGTTCCACAGGCGGGAAGCCTTACATAGTATTGGATGATCTTCAATAAAACACCGCAAAAAGCATCCTTACTCAGTGTCCTTTCTACACCTATATGAGCTGTAATTCATTGACCTAGCCCCCCCTCCCCGTAAGCGTGGTAGTGGTCCTCGAAAAACACTTCTAGACACTTTGACGCCGTAAAGTCAAAAAGGCAGAATCGATCTCACTTGTCTGCCACGTACTTCCCCCCATAACGTCATATCCTGCAACGTAGTCATAACTGTTATCTATTAACTTCTAATGGAACTGCGCACTACTCTAACCTTATTCTTACTCTCGTCTCATGTGGAAAAGGCGCCGCTTTTAACTTCACCCCTAAACACTCGCCTCTACTCTTGCCGCACATTGTTTATTGCCCTCTTCTTCGATACTAAACAAAAAAAATCATGTCTTGAGTTTACGAATAAATATAGAAGATTGCACTAACTTTACTTTATCAATTCAAACAATTGAAACATATTTTGATTATTCGGACGACTATGCTCATCTTGGTTATAATTTCCACAACGTTTCGGCCGATGCAAACTGCGGCCTTCTTCAGATGTATCTTTATATCGAACTTGGTGACTTATACGGAATTTCAAACTGAACGCTTTATTTAATCCACAGGGGTAGATTGTTCTCGTTCTGTCAGTCATTGTCCGCTAAAAATGTTAATTTTTACGTTATTTTTAGTTGTTAACGCCTGTAGTAAGCTTTGAACAGTCACCCTCGAACCTTGAAATGATTGGTAATCAACGCCGTTAACCGTTAAACCACTAATCCATGTGTGATAATAGTTATTCTGTACAGACGATATATATTGAGTTTCGGGTGTGTCGGTTAATTTTAAATAATGGTTATTTTCCGTTTGGTTGCAGTTATAATCTTTCAGGGAGACGCTGTCTAGTAGGGTTGAAAGGCCAAATCAGCGGTCATAAACGTGGGAACGGAAGGAAGAAAAGATAACCGGGTGAAATAATGACTCCACCAAGGAAAAAAGAAGAAAATTACTTAATCATAGATAAGTTAGTTGGTGAGGGGAGGGGCGAAAAACGCGCATTAAGATGAGTTAATACACCAGAATGTGCAAGAGTCTCTCATTCTGTCTTTCTCGCTATGTTTGCTGTATGTGGGACTCACATAAAAGAAGAAAACGTTGAGTGACAAATCATATTGAGCTCGTTCTCAGCCAGTGGGGCCTTGACTTTAAGGTTGTGTTATTTTTCATACCAGGTCGAGGATACGTCTTCAACAATCAGTCCGACAGAGTCTAGAGCATTTGAGATAGGTGACTTTTTTTTCTGTCTGTCTGAGGTATGGTTCTGTGCAGTTCTAAGAAGTCCACCTTCCCAGGCTTTACCTTCTTTCTTTGAGTAGCGATTAGTTTATCGCTAATCGCCTGAGGCATCCCTACTAGGGAATGCAGACGGGGCTGCTCAGGCACTTTTGTAGGCCAGAGTGTTCCGCTTTTTGGGGGCGCTGGCTTTTCAACCCGCACCTTCCGACCTTGTGTCACATCTTCCTGCGGTGGGAAGGAAGTAAATACTATATTTGAGTTAATTTTATTAATTTCAAAATATGGTGGAGTTTTAATCAGCCAGAAAGAGCTTTCTCCAAATGATTTCGATATTTCAGCTTCTGCAGAAGATCAACCTCACCCACCATACTGAGTAATCAGACCCCCTTAACGAAAATACTTCCGACCCTTCCGACTATCAACAAAATCCCCCTTTTCACTTTAGTCGTCCCTAGATGTAGGAAGATTTTCTTTCTCTAATAGATTCTTTTTTCGGTCGGACCGCTTGTCTTTAGTATTCTTTTCCAGCTCACTGCTTCCTCGACCGTACCAATATGGAGATATTTACATGTAACGTGAATATAACTGTTGCTGCCCAACTCCCCAACCAGGTTGACTCGTATAAATCTGGCCCTTATCACAGTAGCTTCTTACGAGTCAGTGGCAATATCCCTTGAATAGAAAGTAAAAAGGTTAAAACAAGGAAAGAGATATGTTTTAGCCATTTTGGGTAATTATTCACGGGTGAGGGAAGAAAGGGTAGGAGAATGGAAAAGAGGGAAGAAGAGAGGGTAGGAGAAGAGAGAGGTAAGATAAATGGATAGTAGGAGGAAGGAAGGAAGGAAGGAAGAAAGAGTACGAAGAAAAAAAGTAGGAGGAAAAAATGGTAGGGGAATGGAAGATAAGGAAGAAGAAAGGATAGGAGAAGGGAGAGGTAAGATAAATGGATAGTAGGAGGAAGGAAGGAAGGAAGGAAGGAAGAAAAAGTACGAAAAAAAAGTAGGAGGAAAAAAGGGTAGGGGAATGGAAGATAGGGAAGAAGAAAGAATAGGAGAAGGGAGAGGTAAGATAAATGGATAGTAGGAGGAAGGAAGGAAGGAAGGAAGAAAGAGTACGAAGAAAAAAAGTAGGAGGAAAAAAGGGTAGGGGAATGGAAGATAGGGAAGAAGAAAGGATAGGATAATAGAAGAGAGGGGAGAAGAAAGGGTAGGATAATGGAAAGGGGGAGAAGAAAGGGAAGAACGAATGGAGGGTAGGAGAAGGGAAGGGTAAGATAAAGGAGTAGTAGGAGGAAGGAAGGAAGAAAGGGTACGAGGAAAGAAAAGTAGGAGGAAAAAAGGGTAGGAGAATCGAAGATAGGGAAGAAGAAAGGGTAGGAGAATGGAAGAGAGGGAAGAAGAGAGGGAAGAACGAATGAGGGGTAGGAGACGGGAAGGGTAAGATAAAGGGATAGTAGGAGGAAGGAAGGTAGTGTTGAAGGAAGGAAGGAAGGAACGGAGGGAGGGTACGAGGAAGAGAAAAGTAGGGGAAGAAAGGGTAGGAGAATGGAAACAAGGATAGGACGAAGAAATGGTAGAATATTTTTTAACAGGATTTAAAGACTTAAAATTCTACTTCCAAACAATTTTTTGACAGCATTTTTAGAATTCTACAGATCCTTGAAGACTTGAAGTGCACCAAAAAATGAACGGATATTCTTCGGATTCGTTTAACTGTTCGGTTCTTTCAGCAGTTCCACCAGCCTACCTTTCCCTACTTTTGTGTTTTGTTTACCCCGACCCGACCCAGAACAGCTCATTATGTCTGCTACAGATTCCATGTTTCCACCAGACGCCGTGGTGATAGTAGAGGGAGATGGAGAAGGTGTGTGGCTTGACTTTACTTCGGCTGTCATCGAGAAGGATTTAAAAAAAAAAAGGGAAATGAAAGAAATGCGGATTAGGATTGATTCGTGATCAGAGACGACGACGATGATGATGAAGACGATGAAGCTGTTTGCCTCATCAATACGTTCTTCAAACACTCAACGCCTTTCTGGCCGAAAAAAACATCAGATGTTTTTTTTAAATTGATCTATTTCCTCCCTTCATTTGTTCGGTCGTTCCTTCCCCCCCTCTCTTTCATCTTATTTTTATTTCTCATTCTCTTCCTCCCTCCATCTATTCCTCTGTCTCATCGTTTCTTTCTCCCCATCTTCTTCCTCCCTCTCTTCCTTCCTCCCATCCTTTCTTTCTCTCGCTCTTCCTTCCTCCCTCTCTTCCTTCTTCCTATCCTTTCTTTCTCCCTCTCTTCCTCCCTCCATCTCTTCCTTCCTCCTATCCTTTCTTTCTCCCACTCTTCCTCCCTCCATCTTTCTTCCTCCTATCCTTTCTTTCTCCCCCCTCTTCCTCCCTCCATCTCTTCCTTCCTCCCATCCTTTCTTTCTCTCTCTCTTCCTTCCTTCCATCCTTTCTTTCTCTCTCTCTTTCTTTCTCCCCCTCTTCCTCCCTCCATCTCTTCCTTCCTCCTATCCTTTCTTTCTCCTTCTCTTCCACCCTCCATTACTCCCTTCCTCCTATCCTTTCTTCCTTCTTCTCTTCCTCCCTCCATCTCTTCCTTCCTTCTATCTTTTCTTCTCCCTCTTCCTTCCTTCCTCCATTCCTTCATCCTATCCTTTCTTTCTCCCCCCTTCCTTCATTTCTCCATTCCTTCCTCCTATCCTTTCTTTCTCGCTCTCTTCCTCTCTCCATCTCTTCCTTTCTCTTATCCTTTCTTCCCCCTCTTCCTTCCTCTCTCTCTTCCTTCCTCTTATCCTTTCTTTCTTCCTCTTATCCTTCAATCCTTCCTTGTACATTTCCTCGCTCCTTCTCTTTATTCCTCCTTCCCTTCCTTTTTCCTATTCATTCGTCTTACTCTTCCCTCTTTATATTCCTTCTTCCAACCCTTCCTTCTTCTCTTTACTTCCTTGTACTGTTTCTTCCCCCCTCTCTTCCTTCCTCCTATCTTTCCTTTCTTTCCTCGTACCCTTTTTTCGTCCCCCTCTTCCTTACTCCTACCCTTCTTTCCTCTTTCACTTCATTTTCACTCTCTTCCTCCCTCCTCTCTTCTTCCTCCTACCATTTCTTAGTTCTTGTCATCCTTCCACCTACTCTTCCTTTCTCGTACCCTTCCTTCCTCCCTTTATCCCTTCCTCCTATTTTTTCTACCTCCTACCCTTCTTTCTTCCCTATCTTCTTTCAGCAGAAGTTAAACCCTTGCACGATTTGTGAAGATGCACGCATTCAATCTACGCGTTTATCGATGAAAATGCGATTTAAAACTGAAGCGTGACAGACTGGTGGACTGAGCAACGGTCGGACAAAGCCTCTAATAGAGATGCGTGGAATTATCTAAAAATACTATTTTAGACGTAAGCGTGACGGACTGACCGATTGATGTAGACGCATCTAGAAATATATTTCAGAAACATAGTCCTGAATATAGCAGTGAGCTCAATTTAAAACACATCAAGACATGCACTCCCTAAAGTGCTTCCGTGCTAGAAGCGGTGAAAACGCGGTAATGTAAGAGCTTTTCGGCTAACATGGCTATGGTGAAAATCTAATATGAGTCAACATCAGGATCCGTCGATCTCTGGTCCGTCTCTGTGTCTGTGCGTTACAAGCAAGGTCGTATCAGGTGCGGAATCGAACTTCTATCGAATGGGGATAACGTTGCTTCCGCACATGTGTAACCGCAATTTCTTTGTGTGTTCGGAGTCAAACTTTCCACGACTTTATATGCAACCGCTGGGACTAGATGCTATGGGTGTCAGGGGTAAAAAATGCCATCCTGTCTGTATAAAAATAGCTAGGATCAACGAGAGGAGCTTCATTCAGGCCCTACAATCTTGAGGCACAGTCTTCGTGGGATCTGTGCAAAAGTTTGATTCGCGCCCCCTCTTCATCCTCCTTCTTACTATCCTTAACAACAACAACAACTCCAACGACAACAACAGCAGTAGGGAGCGGCCCCAAAGTCCAACCCCCTACTCAATGCGGCAGAGTTGTGGCAACGAGTCGTGTCAGAGCTATGTCGTCGGGAACTAAGGTCCCTGGTGTTGGATAATGGCCCTGTGAGGCCGGACGCATGTTGAAGTGGACGCATGTGTGGGAGATCGTTTGGTTTGGTTTGCGCGATTTAGTGCGGGTGAACCCGTACAACCGAGTGCGAGATAGGGCTGTTCTCACAGTCGGAGCTCACAAGCGTTGAAAGGGCCACCACGTTGACGAGACCTCAGGACAAGGGTCAAGGTGCACCTGTGCATAGAGGTTCTGTGACGTCACAGGCTTTTGTGTGGGAAACGGAGTTTTGTCAGTCTGGTTTTTGGAAGCAAGCTGAACAGACGTATTTCTCTATCTAGTCCGAAATGAAAAGGGGAATTTATTTCCCTAAGAAAATACAGGCATGAGATTCTTTCTTCCACCCTCCTCGAATGGTTAAGGGCTTAAGCTAGGAATTAACTACGATAAAGTAGTAATTTGATCTTCCCCTCAACGTTAGTAAAACATCTCCAAGAGCGACAGAAAAACTGACGCCTGAATAAAACTAATCAAAATGTGAAAGATTGTTCGCCTCCTGAATCGTGTTATGGAGGTTTTGTTGTAGACACAGCGGACGGCGATGTTCACGGCAGTACATAAGCGAAGAAAGAACTCAACCACTAGACGACATCGAGACGACACCCCTCCGCAACGAAGAAGAAAAGGTACAAGTAATTAAAGGGTATGCAACACTGGCCACACAAGGCCACACAAGGCCACACAAGGCGAGTTAACACCTGTCTTACGGCAATAGCCCGGCTACAACGACTCTTGTGAAATCCAAAGTCGTCTGCATTCTGATTCGGCGGACTCCGTCCGTGTCTGCCAGCGTGTCTATGGAAAACAAGGATGTTTAGTCATCTATCGCAATGCACAGTGAGAATAACAACGTCGCGTTTGTCGCATATGAAACCGCCACTCAATGTCTACAGATGACGACCTTCTTCGATGACTCCAAGGGAGCAACCGCTGGTCCGTGTGGACCTCGATATCGGGGACAACCGGAAATCCTTCAGGAACATGGAGTGCTCCAAATCTACGAGAAGGACCTCGATCAAAAGCAAGTGATATCGACTTCTTAATGTTCAACGCTGCATTCGGGTCCAACAATAACAACAACGTCTTCATCAGTCTCTCCTCGATAGCAGCAAAAAGATGGTTAACATCTTTGGCAAAGTCGCTAATGGATTCTACTGTACGCTCCATACGTTTCTGGTAGATGGAAAGTGAACAAAAACGAGTAGTAATACCTTATGATATTGTTACATATTAAATTGGCTTTTTAGCCAATAAAATAAAACAAGGAGATATTCAAGCGATGTACGTTTTCAAAAAGCAAGCTTTTAATAAACATAAAATGAAGTAACAGACGCGTAGAGAAGTCGATGAAGTTCAGAGGTAGGTGTTATGTCTTCATGTTTATACGTTTCGGTTCAATTACAACTCAGAAAAATGAAGGAAGTACGAAGTAGAACCTTTAACAGATTTATTTAACAAACACACTGATTAATTTAAGAATGTAGAAAAAATCGCCGTACGCGAGATGTTTGTTTGATTGTCAGATCGTCTGTTTACTTTTCACTGTCCGCAGACGACATCTCCCAAATGCAGGGGCGATAATTCTTCAATGGAAATAACTCGATTTTGATTTGTTATGTTGATTTAACAGTAGGTGACGCTAAGTCAGTCTCCATTCGGAGAACAATGACTCCGTCTCTGTCTGTCTGTCTGTCTGTCTGTCCGGCTTCTCTCTTTCTCTGAGATCACCCTGTAATTAGCTTATATACTTTGTAGAATATATACAATGGTTGCACAAAACCGGTGAATCGATCGTAAGATATTTGCGAAAAATTGCATCTTTGCCTATTTGGAAGCCATTTTCATAACCTTGAAGGACACACTAACATTTCATCAGGTTAATCAATACATCGTTTATGTAAATTATTATTAATCTTAACGTCTGGTAAATTTAGGGAAACAATTAATTAGTAGAGTTTTAGATATTTTCAACTTCTCTGGAATCAAACAGGGATTTTCCTGTCATCATCAGAACACGTATTTTGGGGAAAATAATTTTTCTTTTTTTTAGATGTTTACGAAAAGGGGAATGTTTTTTCTATTTGCGGAAATTTTCATCCCACAGAGTTTTCCAGGGTATTTAAGTGGGGTTCGAGCAAAAAACTACTGCAGTTATTTCTTATACAGGGTGTTCGAGACACATTTAATACTTTAAAAAATATTTTTAATTTCAAATCAATTTAAAGTATTTAATAGCGAATAACAGAGAAGGCCATGTCTGAGAAGTTCCACTATATCACCAGTCACAACACCTGATCGCTCGTCTGATTACTACCCCATGGACTGTTACGTGTGAGGATCAGTTGAGAAAGACACCAATCGTACCGCCTGCAAAACTAAGGGCAGACTGATTGGCAGGATCAAACTGATGTTCAGACGTCTCACAGAGGGCAATGTGACGCCCGCGTGCTCTAAGTTCAGATTCTGCTTGGAGACTATGCTGAAGGCTCAAAGCGGCTTCTTCATGTTAAGCAAAAGTTTCTCTAAGCGATGCACTTTGAATTTTGAGAATAAATCAATTATTGGCTAACATATTACATTTTTCTTTTTCCTTTCAAAAAAGTGTCAGAATTCTGCCGAACACCCTGTATATAGGGAAAAATGAATTTATATATTTAATGCGCTGTTGGCAAACCAGTGTTTTTTTAAGAGTACCAGTATTCGAAGCAATCAGTTATCACAACTTTTTGTAAATTATAGGAGAAAGACAAATGATTTTCTAACCTGTACAGAAGGGATCTCGTTCCCAACGTTGATTGCTTGTAAAATGAACCCTTACTTCAAAATAACTTCATAGGGGACCCCGAGTAACAAGTGAGACTTAACCTATCACTTGTTACTCAGGGTTGAGCTTACAACAGCTATGTTCCTTGTGCCATTTTACACGCGGGTGAATGTTAGGATCCCATTAATTGGGTATTTCTGAGGATATAGAGGACTAATAGGGACATGGTTCAATGGGTGGGTGGAATCGGTCTTGGCGATAGAGTTAATTCTGACTTCCTGCTGTTGACGCTGAAGGTGTCCACACTAGAGTCAGCTCCGCGTTTCACTCGCCTATCGTGATATGGACATGTGTAACGAAGTTCTAATAAGATAAACAAATGTACACACGTCTCGATTGAGGGTAAGCGAGAAGAAGGCGGGCCGAGAGAGACTTGGAATGACTTTAAGCAATGGTCCATCGAAAACAACAGATATGATAGAGTTCCATGGAGAAAGACACTTCATGCTGCCAAGGCGAACGTGGAATCCACATCTGATTTGTAGAAGAGACACATCAAACAAGGAGAAACAAGAAGTTTAATAAGAAATGGAAGAAAAATAGCTTTAAATTTAAACATTAAACAAGACAAAAGAAGTAAGAGGTGTGTGATAAAGATTGTTCTCAACTTTAAATTTTAAAATTATTTTCACCAGGGGTCAAATTCGGGTTTCTGTGCTAGTTGGTGTCTTTAAAAAAAAAGAATTTGTTCGCATGCATTGTAATCGTTAATCGAAGGCGCATCGAGGGTTTCTTGAAGTTACCATTTCTCGGAGTAACGATCGTGTAATAAGATGCGCACACACGAACGAAAAAACGTTTTTTTAACTAATGAGGAAACCAAGATGAAGAATATGAGAAAAAAAGTGCTGTTAGGAATGTTTTCTTTCTTCCGTTCTGCGACGATCCTTTTTGCAAATGTATCTAATGTCTCCGAGTTACCAATTTCAATAACTAAGTGAAAACGAACACTTAATATATCTATTTCAGTCTATTAAAATCTCTCTCTCTTTTCTCTCTCTTCCCCCCCCCTCTCTCTCACTCACACATACTATGTGTGCGTATGTTCATTTCACTTCAGTCATCGAACTTCTCAGAAATAAAGGGACCCCTTCTTGGGGCTAACACTTAATCTCTATATAAGATACATAGATATTCCAATATTTCATTCAAGTTCTCCTTTACCTGTCAAACATTGAGTTAGTAAAGAAAGCCAAGAACATTAATTTTTCCCCGTCTCATAAACTCTTATCCGCTTACAAGATAAATTTACATTCAAAATATTAGAGTTCTATTTTCTCTCTCTCTCTCTCTCCCCTATACATCCCCTCTCTCTCTCTTTCTCCTCTCCATCCCTTCTCTCTCTTTCTCTCTTCATCTCTCTCTCTCTCTCTCTCTACTCTATCGTTATTTCCACAGAAGCTGCTCGACTGAGCTCACACCTTTAGTTTCTCCATCTAAGACATTCACTGCAAGAACTCGTCATCCTATCACAACGGAAAAAAGACTTTTCTTTTCTCCCTCCATGTGTCTACCGTCAGGCGGAACTTTCATAGACAGAGCTTCTTTGCAAGGTCTTCCCTCCGGTGGAACACGTTACCGCGGGATTGCTTCCCTGCTAATTACAACCTGCTCGTCTTAAAACCCAATGTTAACAAATACTCATCATATACCGCTTCATAAGTAAGCAAATGCAGTCCATAGCATTGATCAGTGTTAGTACTCCCATAGTGTTCCCCATCTTTCGAGTGACAATTATTCCGTCTCATTAACTCTTATCCTCGAGTGACTATTGACCTTGATAAATGGTGAGTCAATAGTAAAAGAGAACACTGAACAAGATGGAAGGATTGTATATCCAAAAAAAGCGTGCCAAGATCCGCTGGGTATTATGCAATAAAGTATAGTTATTGTAGTACATATTCTGTAAGGTTTGAATATAATCGCTATTTTGTTTCCTTTTACTTCGGTCGAAGTTCTCAGAAATCAACACTTGATCTCTATATGAGACACATAGATATTCGAATATTCAATTAATATTCTCCTTTACCTGTAAAAAATTGAGTTAGTAAAGAAGTAAATAACATTAATTTTCTTCTCCCCAACTGACCCGTGAACTATGTTATAGTATATCTTTCTTGTGGTCTCTTGTGCTTACCGGATTCCAGGACAAGAATTCATCTAGTCTGGTGGAGTATCCAGCTAAGTGATGTTACTTGAGGTAATATTACTTGGAGAAGGTGCACCATTCCTCGTATGAGCCAGCGTATAGCCGTGTTGAGATGATCTTATTTAGGCTTTGAATACTAAGTTAGTTTGAATATTTGGTCATGGTTTACTTGTAGAAGGGAAGTATCCTCATGTTAGGTCGTCCTGACACACCCTTGTACAGAGAGATCTAAAAAAGCTCGAGGATTGTGTCTTATAGATAATTCAAACTCTCCTATACCAACACTTATGCAAATGGACCGAAAGTACTCGAGGATGGTGTCTAGTAGGTTATTCAATTACTCCAGTAGATAATTCAAACTATCCTAATTGTATGTGTATGTATGCGTGTGTGTGTGTGTGTGTGTGTGTAATCTTAAAGCATCTCCGTCTTGGTGATGAATAATATTAACTGTCTATTCAGTAAAAGTAAAAAATATAAAGTACATAAATATCAGAAACGAAATTAAAAAATGAACCGAAAAACAAGAATTTATAACCAATTGTAGACATGAAAACAAATATTTACTTTGGTATTTAAGTTCTGCTGAAATAAATGGAATAAATAAAAAATAAATAAGTAAAGAATACTTTACTACACACTTTTCACAATTTCATATATATATATATATATATATATATATATATATATATATATATATATATATATATATATATATATATATATATTATAAATGTTTGTTATTAAATATTGAAGTGTTTATTACCTACGGACGATATCGTTTCGGACTTTTTGCCCTCGTCATCCGCAGGAGTGGTGGTTGCAAGCAGTTGCATGATATATATATATATATACATTTAAGCCTGAATATTCCCCCCGTAAGCTATGAAAATATATTTATGGCAATTAAGCTACACAGAGGCTCCCGCGTTTCATCCCCGGGGGGAATATTCAGGCTTAAATGCCTTATAAAATTTTACGTGGATACAGGAAATTGTAATATATATATATATATATATATATATATATATATATATATATATATATATATATAGAGAGAGAGAGAGAGAGAGAGAGAGAGAGAGGCATTAAAAGTACCCACTATGTCATGACTGCCAAATCTGAAGTCGAATATTTCGACCGATGTTACAAAAATCCCTCAATATATTTTTGCCTGCTTCGATTTATTTGGATTTAAAATATTCATTTTAACTTTTCTTAAAGAGTTTATAAAAGACAATTTTACCGGCAATATTATGCATTGGATACGATATTTACTTTTACTTTCGGTAAAATGCGAATTTGTAATATATTTAAATTTTGTTAACAAAAATCCATTTATTATCAGTTTGATTTTATTATTTATTCATAATTGTTTTTACTTTATAATATATTTAAATTTTATTAATAATTAATAATTAAATAATTTGTTGGTAAACATTTTCAAAATAATAATTATAAAAAAATCTAATTATGAAAAACAGTTTTATTTTATTATCTGTTAATAATTAATAATTAAACAATTTATTAAAAACTAATGATTATTTGCAAAAGAAAAACGGGAAAAATATGATGGAGGATATTTTTGCGGTTACACCGCTCGAAATAACTGACACCGTATATCACCGCTGTGATGTAGTAGGCACTTTCAATTTAACCATATATATATATATATATATATATATATATATATATATATATATATATATATATATATATATATATATATAAGTAAATTTCGCGTATAACAAAATCGTAGGATAAATTTCAGAGGAAACATTTTTTTATTCAATGAAACGGGCTGGTGGAAAAAAAAGAAACTTGCTAAAATTTTCCTTAAGGCCTTATCGCCTGACCCTCTAAAAGGAAACGTCAGAATGATAAATTAAAAACTAAGACAATCAAATGAGATATGAGGGGAAATAGGGAAACAGTGACAGGTTGTGCCAAATTTGACAAAATTTGGAAATGAATTGAAAAAAGTCATATCTTGGCTAATAATTTATGTATTTTCATCTTTGAAAGCATAAGAAAAAATTAAGTAAACACATAGTTTGTAAGAATAATAATGTTATATTACTGTAATACAATGTCGTCAGTGTAGTTCTCTGCTATTTGATTCTCTAAGTGAAAGTGTCAGAGTTTGGGCTAGTAAACCCACTAGTATATAAAACAGGTAGTTGAAAATAGCAGGAAATGACAGTTCAATCGGGTTCAACGAGCTGAACTAGAAGTAAGGATAACTAGACTGTGGGAATTAAAACAAACGGATATGACGCCACATGGAACAAAGAGAGAGTGAGTGAGAGAGAGAGAGAGAGAGAAGAGTTTAGTTCTTTGGAAGCACGCAACGTGTGAACATGAAAATTTGAGATGAGCTGACAAAATATTACAAACTGATGGTTTTTCACTCTCTCTCTCTCTCTCTCTCTCTCTCTCTCTCTCTCTCTCTCTCTAACAACCACCTTATCCCACTGATCAGTGGCTTGGAACGAAAATCAAATTGAATAAACCGCTTCTGACTTCCATCAGTTTTGGGTCGAATGAATCCTCTTCGAAAGTGTAAATAAGGCGTTTTGACTCAGACTGAAAGGATTACCGAGGGACGCGTACAAACAAGCAGACAACAAAGTGTGGCTAATAGTTGTGAACTTTCATGTGTTTTGGAAATAATGACGACAACTTGTGTTTCTGACACAAGTTGGACCGCGACATAAATATTATATACTTATCGAAAGAGTCCATCGTTGAGTATTTAGATATGATGATGATATCACGACACCCGAAAGAATTGTGATCAGCCTCCACCAGATGCTCCAGACAGGATCTGTAACTGGAGAACTCGGCATTCACAGTATCCTTCGAGAGACGCCGAAACAACAATTCCATCCTTGCAATCAGCTCGTTGTTGCAAGCGGTACGGTTGGTATTTTTTCACTAGTCCCCGCACGTAATAGTCTATAGTGTTTCAATCAGGCGAAGTGGGGACCCAGATTTTGAGACTGGTGACGTTACGGAAAATTTCAGATAGCCACTTCTAATTTTACTCGTATGGGTGAAATGGTACTGAGTCGTGGGAGCACACATATGGCTTTCCTACAGCACACCTATCCACCGACCGCTTCATAACAATAGACAGCAACTCAGTATAGCCATGTGGATTGAGTCTTAGTTCCTTTCCGAAGATTTGGGGCGGGATGGCTTGGTTTTCTGCTGGAAACACACCTAAAGACCATTACAATTTGAATGAACTGGATCTTAATGATGTGCGGGGCTTCATGCGAACTGTGGGCTAGACATTTGTGATTATGCGTGTAATGCAACTGGTCATGGCAGTATTTATAACCCTAACCTTAACCCTAACCTTAACCCTAACCATAACCCTAACCATAACCCTAACCCTAATCCTAACCTTAACCATAACCCTAACCATAACCCTAACCATAACTTTAACCCTTACCCTAACCCTAACCTTAACCATAACCCTAACCCTAACCCTAACCATAACCATAACCATAACCATAACCATAACCCTAATCCTAACCATCACTATAACCCTAACCCTAACCATAACCATAACTTTAACCCTTACCCTAACCCTAACCTTAACCATAACCATAACCATAACCATAACCCTAACCCTAACCATCACTATAACCCTAACCCTAAACCCTAACCATAACCATAACTTTAACCCTTACCCTAACCCTAACCTTAACCATAACCCTAACCTTAACCCTAACCCTAACCATAACCCTAATCATAACCATCACTATAACCCTAACCCTAAACCCTAACCATAACTTTAACCCTTACCCTAACCCTAACCTTAACCCTAACCCTAACCCTAACCCTAACCCTAACCCTAACCCTAACCCTAATCCTAACCATCACTATAACCCTAACCCTAAACCCTAACCCTAACCATAACTTTAACCCTTACCCTAACCCTAACCTTAACCTTAACCCTAACCATAACCCTAACCATAACCCTAACCATAACCCTAATCCTAACCATCACTATAACCCTAAACCCTAACCCTAACCCTAACTCTAACCCTAACCCTAACCATAACCCTAACCATAACCATAACCCTAATCCTAACCCCCGTCTCGACTGGATGTTTGACTTTATTGGGGATTTTTTTTTTCTTTCGTAAGGTTGTTTTCGTTGGCTTTGGCAATGAGTACTTTACCCTTTCTACTCTTGTATGATACGTAGCGAAGATCCTTGTTCAGCCCTCTTTTCGTGGTGGCCCCTTCGACGCCCATTTCTATTGCCAGATCCACATTGCCTTGTCTGGCTTTTGCCACAATTGTTTTTTCAGCTCGTCAACGAAATTCGTTGCGCGAACAGTCAGAACGCCTGCTCGCCACTCCTTCCGCTTCCTCGTCGCAATCTTTCAGCTCACATCTCACCGCCTTAAAGGTATTCAACGAGTACTAAACTGAAACTAAGATTTCCGAAATTTTTGGATCCGGCGTGAATCGCGATGAGGCAGGTCACTCTCTTCCAATATTCCGGCGCTTTCCGGCCGTTCATAGTGTCCAGCTCTCACATCCACCAATAGTAAACAGAAACAGCTATCCGTTGCACTTTACCGCTATTAAATGCTTTAATAGTTCTAACATTAAAGAATATCAACGATTATCAAATTTTTCTAGAACTGTATTCGAAATTATTTTTAATGAATAAATTAAAATCCTTTAAGTACTCAATTTCAAAAAAATGAAAATAAAGTTCTTAATCAAATCAAATTGAGAATTGAAATAGGCGGGATTTGCCGAAGTTATGGTCACTTTATAAATGTATCTATCAACCTCTATCAACCCCCCCTCTCTCTCTCTCTCTCTCTCTCTCTCTCTCTCTCTCTCTCTCTCTCTCTCTCTATATATATATATATATATATATATATATATATATATATATATATATATATATATATATATATATCATTTGGTTTTTTGACGTGGTTGTTTATACGTCTGAGGAGACCTAATTAAAGGGTCGAAATAATTTATAATGTATACAACCTTAATGTGTGTATAGTTTTTTTCTTTTAATAATTCTGTTTTGCTCTGTTTAAAGGTACATTGAGCTCTTTTATTCGGATTGCCAACGCAATATTGAAATCTACACACACACTATATATATATATATATATATATATATATATATATATATATATATATATATATATATATATATATATATATATATATATATATATATATATATATATATATATAACCATCAGGGTTTTTTATCGCTCCTGGAGGAGAACCCCTCCCTGGTTTCCGACACCTTATTTGTGACTGTCATGCAGGGGGATTTGTCACAGTCGCCACGCTAGGGCAGTGCGGGTTGGCGACGCTATTTTCCCCATAGCTAGGTCACTCATCTAGTACTGACCGGGCTCAACGTCGCTTAACTTCAGTGACTTAACAGGAACCAGTGAGTCAACGTGATTATAAAATTATTAATACTAAATTATGTTCTAATATTTTACCTACGTACGACGTAGTTTCAAGCTTATGGCTCTCATCAGAGTATTGATTTACTCCTCTCCAGGAGTTAGGCACAAGGCCAGTTTTTATCTTACTCCCACAAGTAAGATGTGACCCAAGGTCGGGTCGGGAAAGTGTGGTTTAAAAATTGCCTGGGCAGCCCCGTCGGCATTCCTCGGTAGGGGCGCAATAAACTTACTCCTCCCCAAAGAGGGGAGGTGAAGCCTGGGAGGGTGGACCTCCTAGAACTGCACAGAACAGACCCATAGACCGGTGTAAATCAAGCCCCGAAGGCCAAGACAACACCAGTCTATGGGGTGCAGTATCCATTGGAACGGATACTACACTTTGATCTTGACCAAAAGGCCATCAGAGTAGGAAAGTAACAATCTCAGACGCTAACCCTGTTCAAAGAGACACCTTGAATCTGTAAGCGTTCACTTAGTCCCATCAGGCCAGGAGAGATTGTCACGTGATAACGGAGAAATTAAGTTATATTTACACTGAAAGCGGCGAGTATAAATATCTAAACATTAGATAGTACTCAACGACAGAGTCGGAGCATTGAACTGAGACTTTTAGGTGAATGTTTATTTTTAATCTTGAAAGAGCTTCTAATAATATAAAATTATTTTTTAATATTTTACCTACGTACGATGTCGTTTCGAGCCTACAGCTAACGTTAGATATGTGTATATGTTTATATATTTCTATGTGCAAGATAATCTCCTAAACTAATGAACGGATAATTCTGAATTCTGAATATATAGTCTAGGCAACACGGTGAGTAACATAGGTACATGATTTCTTTTGTAAATTTTAACATTTAGGGGATGCATATATATAAAGTTATGTATGTGTATATGTTTGTTTATATAGGGTGGGCAAAAATAAGGGTCCTATTTTTAAAAATTCATAACTTTTTTATTTATTGATTTAAAAAAAATTTTTTTTTTAGAATAAGTAAAGGACCCCTTCCGAAGCAAGCATGAGCCGTATTAGCCCTAAGGAACGTACCCTCATTTAGAAAACATTATTTTTGCTTAAAAAACTCAAAACAGTGTAAAAAACAATACTTTAGTTTTTGTAAGTTTTAAGAAGTGTTTTTCGGCTAAAATTTGTTTTGTTTATTTCAAAAAATCTCGGAAGGGTCAGTCTACACACACATAAAGTTTGGTGAGTTTAACTTTTATTTTGTGGAAGTTATTCAAATTCAAGTTATTCAAATTTAAAGATAGGACCCTTATTTTGGCCCACCCTGTATATATATATATATATATATATATATATTTCGTTGTAAATGATAAACTCCTAAACTAATGAACCGATCATTATTAATTTTTCGATCCGGTGCGAATTATCATGGTGCAGGTAACTCTATTTCTATAATTCGGTGCTTTCCATTCTTCCATCGTCTCTCAAACCCACCAATTGTAAACAGAACCAGCTAGCCGTTGCACTTTACTGCTATTAAATACTTCAACTTGTTCTCAAATGAAAGAATATTAAAATAATTGTAAAATTTATCCCGAATATTTAGATATTTATGATTTAAATATTCGCCCTATTTTTCTTTCTCTGTCCCCTCTCTATTTCTGATAGCTTTAAGTCGGTGTGACGTGGTGTAGTAATGAAAAGAAAAAAAAAGAAAAAAATACAATGTCTGTTTACTATTATTATGGTTTGTTAAAACCGAAAATTTGGAATTATAAAAAAAAAGAAAAAAATGATTAAATAAAATTTCATTTACTGATATGAATTGGTGTAGTAATTACAGGCGCGGACTGTTGTTACGGAGCGCCGGGTTCGAGTCCTCTTTGGACTACTGCATAATTTTTATTAAAACCCTAGGGAAAGGTGGTAAATGTGTTGTTCCCCAGCGAAAATGGTGGAAAATGAATCGTCTGCTTTTTCCGACCTCACAAATGAGTAAGTAAACCCAAATAAATTGTTTGGGACTAATTTCAGATTTACCTTAAATTATTTTAAAGTACATACGGTTGGAAACTTATCCTAAAAGAATTTTCGGTGGTTTACTTACTCATTTATCAGCTCAGAACAAAATCAGAAAAAAATGCAGCCGCTTCATTGTCCGTCATTTTTGCTGGGAAACGACGAATTTACCGGAAAGATATACACCCCCTCTCCACCTATTGGATTAAAATATTAGTCTCACGCTTTTCAAAAGAAAAAAAAGAAAGAAATCCGATTGTTCGATCGGTCCGTGGGTTAACGCGTGCGGAGTCGGATCAGTTGATTTGGCTCCTAAACAACACGCTCTGGAAAATCAATACACAACAGGCCGCTAGGTGGAGCATTAAGAGAGCGTCAGGTTTCCGCTTTTCCTGCGGTTTTCACCGCGATTCGAACAGGTTGCCGTATCCGCGTGCAAGAGAAAAGAAAAGCGACTGCGTTCTTTTGTTCGGCGTCGCGCGCAATAAACAACACGCGTAGCGGGAAAAAGAAAAAAACGTTGGAATATATTGGGGTGATTGCTTGGCCTGCTGGATACCGTCGTGTCCTATGGAATTGGAGATGCCGAGTTCAAATCTCCGCGGCTCTATTTTCGGTATTCACGCACTAATACACGTGTGAAAAGTATGCACACCGGCACTCTCCAGCCTGGTAGGGTTAGGGTTCATAGAAAACTTCTATTTTAATTAATCTTACTAGCAAAACTATTTTTTGTTAGTATATCTGCCGCGAATAAACATATACCGCACCAACCCTCCTCCCAAAGGAGGAGGTAATACCTGGGGTGACAGGATCTTGACAAACAGACAAATATTACACCACCGCCCGCCCGCAAAGAAAGAGGTAACGCCTGGGAGGATGGTATCATGACAACAGAACAGATACTACTCTGCTCCCTTTGAATTGTAATAGTCTAGTTTCAACGTCAGACAGATACAAAATCTCCATTATTAATAGAAGTTGTAGTCTAGTTTCGGCTTCAGACAAACACGAATAAGATCTCCATTCGAAATAGAAGTAATATCACCTCCCTCTCCGGCTCAGCTAATATTTACTTTCCTCCCATCACAAGAAGATGTGACACAAGGTCAAAAGTTGGGAGTTTAAAAGCCAGCGCCCAAAAAGGCGGGGCACTCTGATCTACGAAAATGCCTGAGCAGCCCCGTCGGCATTCTCTGGTAGGGGCTCCTCAGGCGATTAGCAATAAACTAATCCCTACTCAAAGAG
>OY744534.1:77548940-77573940 GCA_963556195.1 Sepiola atlantica
AGCTCATTCGAAGTAGCCATCCTTTCTATTTGCCGAATTCAGCTCATTCGAAGTAGCCATTCTTTCCATTTGCCGAATTCAGCTCACTCGAAGTAGCCATCCTTTCTATTTGCCGAATTCAGCTAACTCGAAGTAGCCATCCTTTCTATTTACCGAATTCAGCTCACTCGAAGTAGCCATCCTTTCCATTTGCCGAATTCAGCTCACTCGAAGTAGCCATCCTTTCCATTTGCCGAATTCAGCAAACTCGAAGTAGCCATTCTTTTCCATTTGCCGAATTCAGCTCACTCGAAGTAGCCATCCTTTCCATTTGCCGAATTCAGCTCACTCGAAGTAGCCATCCTTTCCATTTGCCGAATTCAACTAATTCGAAGTAACCATTCTTTTCCATTTGCCGAATTCAGCTAATTCGAAGTAGCCATCCTTTCCATTTGCCGAATTTAGCTCATTCGAAGTAGCCATCCTTTCCATTTGCCGAATTCAGCTCACTGTAAGTAGCCATCCTTTCTATTTGCCGAATTCAGCTAATTCGAAGTAGCCATCCTTTCTATTTGCCGAATTCAGCCCACTCTAAGTAGCCATCCTTTCCATTTGCCGAATACAGCTCACTCGAAGTAGCCATCCTTTCCATTTGCCGAATTCAGCTCACTGTAAGTAGCCATCCTTTCCATTTGCCGAATTCAGCTAATTCGAAGTAGCCATCGTTTCCATTTGCTGAATTCAGCTCATTCGAAGTAGCCATCGTTTCCATTTGCCGAATTCAGCTCACTGTAAGTAGCCATCCTTTCCATTTGCCGAATTCAGCTAATTCGAAGTAGCCATCCTTTCCATTTGCCGAATTCAGCTAATTCGAAGTCGTCATCGTTTCCATTTGCCGAATTCAGCTCATTCGAAGTAGCCATCCTTTCTATTTGCCGAATTCAGCTCATTCGAAGTAGCCATCCTTTCCATTTGCCGAATTCAGCTCACTCGAAGTAGCCATCCTTTCTATTTGCCGAATTCAGCTAACTCGAAGTAACCATCCTTTCTATTTGCCGAATTCAGCCCACTCTAAGTAGCCATCCTTTCCATTTGCCGAATTCAGCTCACTCGAAGTAGCCATCCTTTCCATTTGCCGAATTCAGCAAACTCGAAGTAGCCATTCTTTTCCATTTGCCGAATTCAGCTCACTCGAAGTAGCAATCTTTTCCATTTGCCGAATTCAGCTCACTCGAAGTAGCCATCCTTTCCATTTGCCGAATTCAACTAATTCGAAGTAACCATTCTTTTCCATTTGCCGAATTCAGCTAATTCGAAGTAGCCATCCTTTCCATTTGCCGAATTCAGCTCATTCGAAGTAGCCATCCTTTCCATTTGCCGAATTCAGCTCACTCGAAGTCGTCATCGTTTCCATTTGCCGAATTCAGCTCACTCGAAGTAGCCATCCTTTCCATTTGCCGAATTCAACTAATTCGAAGTAACCATTCTTTTCCATTTGCCGAATTCAGCTAATTCGAAGTAGCCATCCTTTCCATTTGCCGAATTCAGCTAATTCGAAGTAGCCATCCTTTCCATTTGCCGAATTCAGCTCATTCGAAGTAGCCATCCTTTCCATTTGCCGAATTCAGCTCACTCGAAGTAGCCATCCTTTCCACTTGCCGAATTCAGCTCACTCGAAGTAGCCATCCTTTCCATTTGCCGAATTCAACTAATTCGAAGTAACCATTCTTTTCCATTTGCCGAATTCAGCTAATTCGAAGTAGCCATCCTTTCCATTTGCCGAATTCAGCTCATTCGAAGTAGCCATCCTTTCCATTTGCCGAATTCAGCTCATTCGAAGTAGCCATCCTTTCCATTTGCCGAATTCAGCTAATTCGAAGTCGTCATCGTTTCCATTTGCCGAATTCAGCTCATTCGAAGTAGCCATCCTTTCTATTTGCCGAATTCAGCTCATTCGAAGTAGCCATCCTTTCCATTTGCCGAATTCAGCTCACTCGAAGAAGCCATCCTTTCTATTTGCCGAATTCAGCTCATTCGAAGTAGCCATCCTTTCCATTTGCCGAATTCAGCTCACTCGAAGTAGCCATCCTTTCTATTTGCCGAATTCAACTAATTCGAAGTAACCATTCTTTTCCATTTGCCGAATTCAGCTAATTCGAAGTAGCCATCCTTTCCATTTGCCGAATTCAGCTAATTCGAAGTAGCCATCCTTTCCATTTGCCGAATTCAGCTCATTCGAAGTAGCCATCCTTTCCATTTGCCGAATTCAGCTAATTCGAAGTCGTCATCGTTTCCATTTGCCGAATTCAGCTCATTCGAAGTAGCCATCCTTTCTATTTGCCGAATTCAGCTCATTCGAAGTAGCCATCCTTTCTATTTGCCGAATTCAGCTCATTCGAAGTAGCCATCCTTTCCATTTGCCGAATTCAGCTCATTCGAAGTAGCCATCCTTTCTATTTGCCGAATTCAGCTCATTCGAAGTAGCCATCCTTTCTATTTGCCGAATTCAGCTCATTCGAAGTAGCCATCCTTTCTATTTGCCGAATTCAGCTCATTCGAAGTAGCCATCCTTTCCATTTGCCGAATTCAGCTCACTCGAAGTAGCCATCCTTTCTATTTGCCGAATTCAACTAATTCGAAGTAACCATTCTTTTCCATTTGCCGAATTCAGCTAATTCGAAGTAGCCATCCTTTCCATTTGCCGAATTCAGCTAATTCGAAGTAGCCATCCTTTCCATTTGCCGAATTCAGCTCATTCGAAGTAGCCATCCTTTCCATTTGCCGAATTCAGCTAATTCGAAGTCGTCATCGTTTCCATTTGCCGAATTCAGCTCATTCGAAGTAGCCATCCTTTCTATTTGCCGAATTCAGCTCATTCGAAGTAGCCATCCTTTCTATTTGCCGAATTCAGCTCATTCGAAGTAGCCATCCTTTCCATTTGCCGAATTCAGCTCATTCGAAGTAGCCATCCTTTCTATTTGCCGAATTCAGCTCATTCGAAGTAGCCATCCTTTCTATTTGCCGAATTCAGCTCATTCGAAGTAGCCATCCTTTCTATTTGCCGAATTCAGCTCATTCGAAGTAGCCATCCTTTCTATTTGCCGAATTCAGCTCATTCGAAGTAGCCATCCTTTCCATTTGCCGAATTCAGCTCACTCGAAGTAGCCATCCTTTCTATTTGCCGAATTCAGCTAACTCGAAGTAGCCATCCTTTCTATTTGCCGAATTCAGCCCACTCTAAGTAGCCATCCTTTCCATTTGCCGAATTCAGCTCACTCGAAGTAGCCATCCTTTCCATTTGCCGAATTCAGCAAACTCGAAGTAGCCATTCTTTTCCATTTGCCGAATTCAGCTCACTCGAAGTAGCCATCCTTTCCATTTGCCGAATTCAGCTCACTCGAAGTAGCCATCCTTTCCATTTGCCGAATTCAGCAAACTCTAAGTAGCCATCCTTTCCATTTGCCGAATTCAGCTCACTCGAAGTAGCCATCCTTTCCATTTGCCGAATTCAGCAAACTCGAAGTAGCCATTCTTTTCCATTTGCCGAATTCAGCTCACTCGAAGTAGCCATCCTTTCCATTTGCCGAATTCAGCTAATTCGAAGTCGTCATCGTTTCCATTTGCCGAATTCAGCTCATTCGAAGTAGCCATCCTTTCTATTTGCCGAATTCAGCTCATTCGAAGTAGCCATCCTTTCCATTTGCCGAATTCAGCTCACTCGAAGTAGCCATCCTTTCTATTTGCCGAATTCAGCTAACTCGAAGTAGCCATCCTTTCTATTTGCCGAATTCAGCCCACTCTAAGTAGCCATCCTTTCCATTTGCCGAATTCAGCTCACTCGAAGTAGCCATCCTTTCCATTTGCCGAATTCAGCAAACTCGAAGTAGCCATTCTTTTCCATTTGCCGAATTCAGCTCACTCGAAGTAGCCATCCTTTCCATTTGCCGAATTCAGCTAATTCGAAGTAGCCATCGTTTCCATTTGCTGAATTCAGCTCATTCGAAATAGGCATCATTTTGGAGGGTCGCATAGTAATCAATTCTTTTTTTTTTTTTTTAAACTATTAACAAAAAATAAAATGTCTGACATTTTTAACGAAGGATTAGAAATGCATTGTGGCGGATTTAATTTCGTGAGTAAATTATTTTTAAATAGGAATTAAAAAAAATATATTCTGTGCAATTTACGCTATTGCTTTTTTTAAATTTCAATAAATACTTGATTAATGGTGGTTGAAAACATAATATTTTAGTCATTTAGAGACGAGAAACGCACATACAGACGCACGAGAAGTGATCACACAATGTGTTTAATATGGAGATTATAGTACCGGTCACATGACCCTTTAAGAACTGCAAGGGGATCGATGCCAAACATATTTCAAAGCCGAAAGTTATATCTGAATTGTATTGACGGGATATGTTTTAAGTTGTGGCCGTGTGTAAAACTTTGGAAGCGTTGGCTTGAATAGATGACCTTATCTGCGAACTATTCATGACGGCACGCACATGGGTAGATAAAAGGACGTTTAAAAGTAGGAACGCTTTGAGGTAGGTAGACACAAAGAAAAGATATACAATAAGAGCGAGAGAAAGAGAGAGATAGAGAGAGAGAGAAAGAGAGAGAGAAGGGAGTATGTGTGTGCAAGTCGATAGAAAGGAAAACATAAAAGAGATTAAGAGAGAGATATGATGAAGAATCAATATAGAGAAATAGAGGGAGACATAAAAGCCGTAAGGAGAGAGAGAGATGGAGAGATAGAGAGAGAGAAAGAGAGAGAAAGAGAAAGAGTGAAAGAGAGAGAGAGAAAGGGAGAGAGAGAGAGAGAAAGAGAAAGAGTGAGAGAGAGAGAAAAAGAGAGAGAAAGAGAAAGAGTGAAAGAGAGAGAGAAAGAGAGAGAGAGAGAAAGAGAAAGAGTGAAAGAGAGAGAGAGAGAGAGAAAGAGAAAGAGTGAGAGAGAGAGAAAGAGAGAGAGAAAGAGAAAGAGTGAAAGAGAGAGAGAAAGAGAGAGAGAGAAAGAGAAAGAGTGAGAGAGAGAGAAAGAGAGAGAGAGAGAGAAAGAGAAAGAGAAAGAGAGAGAGAAGGGGGTATGTGTGTGCAAGTAGATAGAAAGGAAACATAAAGAGATTAAGAGAGAGATATGATGAAGAATAAATGGAGAGAAATAGAGGGAGACATACAAGACGTAAAGAGTAAGAGATGGTGAAAGGGGTTGAGAGAGGGTCGAGTGTTGAGAGAGACGGAGACAAGAAAGGTTACATTGAGAGAAGGAGAAAAAATATATTGAATTCGAGAAGAGAAAAGAAAATAAAGACAAGAGGTTTGGGGAGAGATAAAAAGAGGAGAGAAAATGAAAAGAAAAGAAAATAAAGAAAGTATATTTCTAACAAATGAAAAAAGTGAATGCGATAAAACTAGGGACAGAAAGAGAGAAGAGAAAGAGGGAGTGTGTAAGTAGAGAAAAACATAGAAATAGATTAAGAGAAAGATGAGATAAAGAGTCAATAGCAAAAGCGAAGGATATATATATATATATATATATATATATATATATATATATATATATATATATATGTATATATATATATGTATATATACATATATATATATATTTATTTATTAAACAATGTCATATATATATGCATATATATACATATATATGCATATGTATATACATATATATATATGCATACATATACATATATATGCATATATATATACATATATATATATGCATATATATACACATATATATATATGCATATATATACATATATATATACATATATATATATATATACATATATATATATATATGCATATATATACATATATATACATATATATATATATATATATATATATATATATTCTTTGTAATCAAGCAGGAAAAATACCAGCAGAGTGCTCAATTAATTGAAACTTAAAGTTAAAAATTTAAAATTAAGAGCGTAATATTTATTTATTTTGGTACAGAAAATTCAGTATAACATTCGTACCGCCAGTTTTAAGCACAGAAGGACTTAGCCATCCGGCTCTCTTCAGCTTCTGTTGTCAACAGAAGCTGACGAGAGCCGGATGACTAAGCCCTTCTGTGCTTAAAACGGACGGTACAGATGTTGTATTAATTTTTCTGTACCAATATATATATATATATATATATATATATATATATATATATACATATATATAAATATATATATATACATATATACATTAATATATATACATACATATTTATATATAAATATATATACACGTATATATATATATACATATATATGTATGTATATATATATATATATATATATATATATATATATATATATATTTATACATATATATACATCTCAAGCTAGTAAAGCACCAGCCAAAACATCTCCAATAAATATGCAGCTGTCTAGATAAAAATGTTCTCTCTCTCTTTCATATATATATATATATATATATATATATATATATATATATATATATATATATATATATATATATATATATATATATATACAACAAGGTAGCTCTCGGCAGTAAATTAAAAAATATATATTTCCCCGGAATGAAAAAAGACGTCCCAGACGTTGGATAATTAATTTTTATAAAGAATAGTTTTGAAAATAGAAACAAAATTTTATGAAACAGCATTATGGATAAATATTTTATATCTACAATTTAAGAGTTTTTTTCTTAAATGGAGTTTCTGCAGGATTATTGTTCATTTGCCCCGTTGTGTTTTTATCTCGAAAGGGAGCAAGTCAGCCCCGGGGAAAAAGGCTCGCACAACCACATGCATTCCAAAAGGACATTTATGTTGCCTTTCCTTCTGGTGGGGAGGATGCTTTTCATCATTGTGCCACCCGACGAGAAGGTGTATTCTCTCACATTGTTTCTGTTTCTTTTGAATGCATTTGGGACTAATTCTTTGCTGTATTGCTTAGTAGCAACAATACTGCGAAAATCTTACGAGCTACTTTTCTAAGACATTTTCTATTTTTTCTTTTTATCTTTTTATTTTTTTGTTCTCTTCTTAAGTGACCCCAATTAAGACACCACCACATTGTGTGTTGACAGCGGTTGAAACCCTTATTCCAGGTACTTAATTTCCCTGATGATCTGCCAAGCAAGGACCTGCTTGGTAGTGCAACACGTGTAGGAAAAAACTGTTTAATTTGAATACATATGATAAATAAATAATCTTTGAAAGAAAAAGTCTTTTGTGGTGATGATTGGTCTCATGAACGGAACGCTTTGGTCAGCCTTAAAAAAATCACATATAAATGCTCTGTACCCTGTAATTGAGTATCATCGAGCTTATTTTTATTGGCCTAATCCCGGTTTTTCACTGAATAATCTATCTTATAAGTGAAAAATCTCTCTCTCTCTCTCTCTCTCTCTCTCTCTCTCTATATATATATATATATATATATATATATATATATATATATATATATATATATATATATATATATATATAGCGTCACTTGCGTAGCGTCACTTGTTTTATATGCATCGTTCCTTCACTTATAGAAGTTTGAATGCCTGTACGCTTCGCCGCCGTTAATGTGTTAAAATTATCATTGTTTATAAGCTGTTCAGAACTGGCCTAGCGGTTAGCGACGTTGGACTGGGGTTGGAAAATACTTGTAGTCCAGGGTTTCGAATCGTGTGACCGGTGGTGAATAGTCGTACTTCTATGCTGATGAGTCTTGATTGAAAAGAGACGAAACGTATACGTCCATAGATAAAAAATAAACAATAACAAATATTTTATATTTGAAGCTCCTCGTTAAAAAGTAGAGCACTGTAAAATGGTAGTAGTAACACAGCGTAGCGTCACTTGCTTTATATGCATCGTTCTTTCACTTATAGAAGTTTGAATGCCTGTACGCTTTGCCGCCGTTAATGTGTTAAAATTATCATTGTTTATAAGCTGTTCAGAACTGGCCTAGCGGTTAGCGACGTTGGACTGGGGTTGGAAAATACTTGTAGTCCAGGGTTTCGAATCGTGTGACCGGTGGTGAATAGTCGTACTTCTATGCTGATGAGTCTTGATTGAAAAGAGACGAAACGTATACGTCCATAGATAAAAAATAAACAATAACAAATATTTTATATATATATATATATATATATATATATATATACTTATGTGTTTTAATTTAATGCGTCTTTTTAAAATTAAATTCCTTTTATTTAGAAGTCATAACACGGATTTTTTCGTATTATTTGTTAATCATTTTCTCTTCCTTTTTTGTTATTTCTCATTTTCTCTTTTTTATTATTTAATTTTACTTCTATTTCATTTATCTCCTCCAATTTGGATTAGTTTTTTGACGATCTAATTTAAAATTGCAATATTTAAAAAAAAGTATACGTATTTTTGCTAGCTCTGTTGGTGTCAAATATGGCGTTCATGAAAGTAAACAGACGCTTGTGTTTATAATTGAACGTACACATATAAATGCTTTAATAAGGTGTGTTTTATTATTTATTTATTTAAATTTTCTAATGTTTGACATACGATTTTGACTTTTTTTTCTGATCGGTCATATTCATAGAATATCCAAGTATTTTGTTTGTCAAAGCTACGACGAAACGGTCAGTCAAGAACTGGGTTTAAAAAAACACTGCATAAAGACATCGTTACTGGAATCAAACTTTCTATTATATATATATAGATATATTAATATATTAATTAATTTTCACGTACATAAGATTAATCCATGGACACGTGTTTCTGGCTATCAGCCGTCATCAGCAGGACTAACCTGGACAAAGATCGAACCATGACGGCTGATAATTAGAAACACGTGTCTATAGATTGATTTTATGTACGTAAAAATTAATTCATAAATATATATAAAATAAAAATGATTACACGTCCAATTAAGAGCGACATAATGCAATATGCTGCATATTCTTTACCGCTTAGGAAGTGGAAAATACTAAAAAAAAACAGCGCTGTTTCTATTGCCAGTAAAAACAATAACAAAACTACGTAACAGTATATATATATATATATATATATATATATATATATATATATATATATATAAGTCCTATAAAATTAATCAAAGTAGAATAATTAGACAAATCCAAAACTATCTAAGAAATTCAATAGAAAATATATAAACGTATATATAAAATACATATAGTTATATATTAAAAATAAATAAAAAAATACATGTATATATATATATATATATATATATATATATATATATATATATATATAAGTCCTATAAAATTAATCAAAGTAGATTAATTGAACAAATCCAAAACTATCTAAGAAATTCAATAGAAAATGTATTAACGTATATATAAAATACATATAGTAATATATTAAAAAATAAATAAACAAATACATGTATATATATTTACATATATATATATATATATATATATATATATATATTGAAATTTTTAAATATTTTAAAATGAAACTAAATATAAATATAAATAATGCTATAAAACATAAAACAATAAACAACCAAATAAGTAGTGTAATGGATTTGTCCGAAAACTATGGCGGACAATTTTTAATAACGAAATAAGTTATCAAAAAATTAATCTTAAACAAAACACTAGATCTGATATCAGGAACGTTTTTGTTCTATTATTTTTTTTAAGGGAAGTGGTGTCTGATTAACTCTGCTGGGAAGGCATGAGATAAATTACTGTTTTGTTTTCAACAGTTGTTCATGGTAAACAACTGATGATTCCTTAAATAATAATGTTAAGACTAGCGTAAATTCTAGGAAGCAAACTAATATAGTAACTGTAAAATGTTAATTGACTTACAAGCAAAGTAATTTTCCAACGAGGGACTTTGGACTAAAAGTGTTTGTTTTTTTTCATATAGTTTTAATGGTTGAAAAACTTCCAAGCCTATATATATATAACGTAGAGAGAGAGAAAGAGAGAGTTACGTAGCGAGAAATTGAAAGCAACAGGATAAAAAGATAAAGGGAGATAACAAGAAAGGGAGAAACGGGGTGAGAGAGGTTCTATTGAAATAAAATGAACATGAGAAAGAAAAAAAGAAAGAAGGGCAATAATTTTGTCAGACTAAAAAAGAGATAGTAGAGAAAGAGAGAGAGAGGGACAGTAAGAGAGAGAGAGAGTGGGGGAGTTATAGAGAGAGTAAGGAAAAGGGAGAGGAAGTAAAAAAAATTAATAGATAGAGAAATCAAACGGAAGAGCTAGAGAAAACGTAGAGACAGATAGAGGCAGATCGAGATGAAAAAGAAGGGAGGAAAAGGGAGAGTGTCGTGATGAAAAGAAAAGGGGAAAAGAAAGAAGATAGAAAGAGAGGAAGATAGTTTGAATAAAAAACATGGAAGAAAGAGATAAAAAGCGAGAGGAAGTCGGTGTAAAGATTAATAGAGAAAGAAGTGTGCGAGAGAGAGAGAAAAAGGGAGAGAGTAAATAGATAGACATAGAGAAGAGGGGTAAAAAGCGATATAGATACATAGATAAAAGAGGTGCATGAATAAAGAGAAATGTTAAGTAGATACGAAGAGAGAGAAGAAAATGGAGAGAAATAAAGGTTAAAGGGGAAAAGAGAAGAGTGAGGGGGGTGAACAGAAATAAAAAGAAAAACAAAGAAAGTGAGAGAGAGAGGGAGGGAAGGGGGAGATACAGAGAAAAGGAGAGTAGATTTATTCTCTCTTTCTTTTCTCTTCTTTAATCCACGTAACACGTCTCTCTCTCTCCCACAGATAGAAAGAAAGAAAGAAAGAAAGAGAGAGAAAGAAAGAGAGAGATATACTAGTAGTGATACAGTGCGAGCAATAGTGAGCGAAAAGAACAGAAGACACGAAAGGATAAACTTAGGAAGAGGAAGAGATAGGGAGAGAGAAAGAGAGAGAGAGAGAGAGAGAGAAGGTAATAAGAATAGCTGATAGCAAAGAGAGATAATAATGAGAGAGAGAGAGAGAGAAGGAGAGAAGGGTCACATTAACGATATATAGGAGAGTGCATTAAACAGATAAAAAAGATATAGGTTAAAGAGAGAGGGAGAAAGAGAGAGAGAAAAAGAGAGAAAGAGAAAGAGAGAGATGAAGCGACAGAGAAAAAGGGGGAGACAAAAAAAAGAAAAGAGATGGCGAAAGGGAGAGAGAGTAAAAAAGAGAGAAAGTGAAAAAAATAGAGAGAAAGAGAGAGAGAGAAAGAGAGGGGGAAAGAGAGAGAGGAAGAGACAGAGAACGAGAGAGTCAAAAGAGAGAAACAAATAAAGATAGAAAGAGTTGGATAGAAATAGAGAGAGAGAGAGAGAAAGAGAGAGAGGGAAAGAGAGAGAGAGAGGGGAGAAGAGAGAGAGAGAGGGGGGAAGAGAGAGGGGAAGCGAGATAAATAGAAGATTCAGAAAGAAAGAAAGAGACAGAGAACTAGAGAGTCAAAAGAGAGAGACAAATAAAGATAGAAAGAGTTGGATAGAAATAGAGAGAGAGAGAGAGAAAGAGAGAGAGGGAAAGAGAGAGAGAGATGGGGGAAGAGAGAGAGAGGGGGGAAGAGAGAGGGGAAGCGAGATAAATAGAAGATTCAGAAAGAAAGAAAGAGACAGAGAAGGAGAGAGTCAAAAGAGAGAAACAAATAAAGATAGAAAGAGTTGGATAGAAATAGAGAGAGAGAGAGAGAGAGAAAGAGAGAGAGGGAAAGAGAGAGAGAGAGGGAAAGAGAGAGAGAGGGGGAAGAGAGAGGGGAAGCGAGATAAATAGAAGATTCAGAAAGAAAGAAAGAGACAGAGAACGAAAGAGTCAAAAGAGAGAGACACATAAAGATAGAAAGAGTTGGATAGAAATAGAGAGAGAGAGAGAAAGAGAGAGAGAGAGAGAGAGAGAGAGAGAGAGAGAGAGAGAGAGGGGGTAATTGAGGAATGAGAGTTAGGGAAAAAAGAGAAAAGATGTCAGTAGAAAGCGAGAGAAATAGAGAGAGAGAGCAAAAGTGCCAGTGCAAATGAGGTAAAGATGGGGTTAATTGGCTTCCTTTAGAAATGTCTGAGCTGAGAGAAACTACCATACGACTTCATAACCAGGAACTCTCTCCTCAAATAGAAAGAAAGAAAAAAAAAACACCCACTAAAAACAACAACGAAAAAATAAACTATAAAGACAAACAATACAAGAAGGTTAAAAATATCCTCTTCATAAAACCAATAAAAAGGCAAAACAAAACAAAACAAAAAGCTAAAGAGAAAATACTTAAGGTGAGAGCAAAAACAACAAAAAAAAACAAAAAAACTCCAAAAAAACCCAGCTCTTAACTAATGGATTGATATTACCTTTATCTATAACCATCGTCAGAGGCTTTTCGGATGTGACGTGTCCGTAAAAATAAGCACCCCGAAACGAAAAAAAAAGAAAAGAAAAAGAAAAAAGGCAATAAGAAGAAAAAGAAAAAAAAGAAAATAAGATGAAATAAAATAAAATAAAACAAATCTAATTTTCACCGATTGGTTTTGGTTTTGTCCCCTTTTTTTTTCTTTCTTGTTGTTTTTGCAGGCCGCCCACCGACATTTCTTTCCGATTTTAGCACCGCCATTGTTGCTAAACTCTTCAGATTCTGCGACTTCCGGCTAAATATACCGAAAGCCGCGCTCGACGAGTTTCTGCGTTCCAGCCGACCTCAGCGCGTCACACATTTTTATTTAGACAAATTGTTTGTTGGTAAACCATTACGCAGCCATTTCTCTTTCTCTATCACTGCATCCATTTCTTTTCTTCTTTCTTTCCCTTTCTCTTTCTATTTACTTTGCTTTATTTCCTATTTTCTTTCCTTTCTTTCTTTCCTTCTTTCTTTTATTCTTTCCTTCCTTTTTTACTTGTTTTATTTCTTTCAATATGTCTTTTTCATTCTTTTTTTTCGTTTCTTTTAATTTTTTCTTTTATTTCATTCCCTCTTTCCTGTGTTTTCGTTTTTCCTTTTCTTTTTTCTTACCTTCTTTCATTATTTCCTCTCTTTTCTCCTTTATTTCCTTTGTTTTATTTCCTTTCTATCTGTCTTTCTGTCTTTCTTTCTTTTTGACCCTTTCTTCATTATTTCTTTTTTCTTCTTACTTCCCTTCCTTCCTTCTTTTTTTACTTGTTTTATTTCTTTCAACTTGTCTTTTTTAAATTTTTTTTCGTTTCCTTTTAAACAAATTTCGTTCCTTCATTCCTTCTTTTCAGTCTTTCTTTCTTCCTTTTCTTTTTTTCTTACCTTCTTTCATTATTTCTTCTTTTTATCCCTTTATTTCCTTTGTCTTATTTACTTTCTTTCTGTCTGTCTTTCATTCTGACCCTTTTTTTCATTTTTTTTTTTCATTATTTCTTTTTTCATTATTTCTTTTTCCCTTCTTTCTTTCCCTTTTCCTTCATTTATTTTTTCCCTTCTTTGTTTACTTATTTCTTTCCTTTTTATTTATTTATTTCTTTTTTCTTTCTTTCCTGCTTTCTTTCTTTCTCATTTTCTTTCTTTCAATCTTTCTTCCCTATCTTTCTTTCTTTCTTTTTCTGTTATTATTCTTTAGTTCCATTCTCCCTTTCCTTTTAAATTTCTTCTCCAAATAACTCCGTTTTTTTCTGCTTAATTTTCTTCTTTCATTCGTCTTCTGACAAACCTTTTCCTTCTTATTTCTCTTTTAAATCACCTTTTCTTCTTTCTTTTGAACTTTTATATTTTCTTTGTTACCATTTCTTTCTCTTTACGGTTTTCCTTTCTTTTCTTTTCCTTTCATTCCTTTTTTTTAATTTTCTTCTTGTTCTCTGCTTTTTTATCCTTTTTTCTACGCAGTCTTTTTGCTTTCTTTTCTTACTGCCTCTTCCCTTTCTTTCATTAAATTAAACAACTAATAGCTGAAACTTAAAAATCACAACATTAGGGTTAGAGTTAGGGTTAGAGTTAGGGTTAATCATTATAAATACATATATATTTTATTTAATGGTTCTCGAAATAATTTTGCGTTTTCGTTCTATCTTTTTCACCTAAGAACTCTTTTCTACTTTATTCTTTCCTTAATTTAGTTTTCTTCTATAACTTGTATATTTATCATGATTAACATACTTACATGCAGCCATTTAAAAAAAAAAATTTCAGTCAGTCTTTATCTTCATTTTTCTTCAAGATAATATTTTCGTTCGTCTTTCTTCCTGTCGGTTTTTCTTTTGATACTTACTTTTTAAATGAAATTCTCAACGCAACCCTGGCAGTTCTTATTTCACTTCATTCCCTTTTTATTTTTTTTACCAACATTTATTTCAGTCTTCTTTCTTTTTTCTTTCTTCCATTTTGCCTGCTTTCTTGTTGTCTGCTTTCTTTGTTTTCTTCTTTTTTATTTCCTTCTTTCTTTCCTTTCTATTTTCTTTCTTTCCTTCTTTCTTTCCTTTCTTTCTTTCTTTCTTTATTCCTTTCTTTCTTAGCTTCTTTCTTTTCTTCTCGACTTTTATTTTCTTACCTTTTCTTTCATTTTTTTTCTTTTTTCTCACTTTCTTTCTTTTCTTTTTTCTTTCCACTTTTCTCTTTGTATTTGTTTTGTTCTTTTTTCTTTCTTTCTTTTCTTTCTTTCTTTTTCCTTATTTTCTTTTTTCTTTTTTGTTCTCTTTTTATTTAGTTTCTTTCTTTCCTTCTTTCACTTTTTTCCTTCATTTTTTTTCTTTCTTTTTTTCTGTCTTTCTTTTTATTTTATTTTATTTTATTTTTTCCTCTTTGCGTAATTTTGTTTCTTTCCTTGTTCTCTTTTTATTTGGTTTCTTTGTTTCCTTCTTTACTTTTTTCTTTTTTTTTCTTTTTCCTTTCCTTTTTTTCCTTTTTTCTCTTTTTCTTATAAAATATGCTCTCTTTTTATTGGATTTTTTTCTTTTCTTCTTTTCTTTCTTTCCTTCCTTCATTTTTTCTTTCTTTTTTCTTTTCTTTCTTTCTTTCTCTTTTCTACTTTCTTTCCTGTTTTTTTTTTTTTCTTTTTTCGTTACTTTTTATTCTTTTTTCTTTCCTTGTTTTTTTTTATCTGGTTTCTATCTGTCCTTCTACTTTTCTTTTATTCCTTCCTTTTTTCTTTTTTTCTTTTCTTCCGTTACTTTCTTTTTATCTTCCTTTCTTCTTTTTTCTTTCCTTTCTTTCTTTCATTTCTTTCTCTTTTCTTTATTTTCTTTTTTATTTCCATGGTTCTTCTTTTTATTTGGTATCTTTCTTTCTTCTTTTTTCTTTCATTCCTTTCCTTCTGTCTCCTTCATTTCTTTCTTTTCTTTTTTCTTTTTCTTTCGTTTCTCTCTTTTCTTTTTTCTTTCCTTGTTTTCTTTTTTATTTGCTTAATTTCTTTTCTTTCCTTCAATGCCTTCTTTTTTCTTTAATTTCTTCCTTCTGTCTCCTTCATTCTTTCTTTTCTTTTTCTTTTTCTTTCGTTTCTCTCTTTTCTTTTTCTTTCCTTGTTTTCTTTTTATTTGCTTAATTTCTTTTCTTTCCTTCAATGCCTTCTTTTTTCTTTAATTTCTTCCTTCTGTCTCTTTCATTCTTTCTTTTCTTTTTCTTTTTCTTTCGTTTCTCTCTTTTCTTTTTCTTTCCTTGTTTTCTTTTTTATTTGCTTTATTTCTTTTCTTTCCTTTAATGCCTTCTTTTTTCTTTAATTTCTTCCTTCTGTCTCCTTCATTTCTTTCTTTTCTTTTTTCTTTTTCTTTCGTTTCTCTCTTTTCTTTTTTCTTTCCTTGTTTTCTTTTTTATTTGCTTTATTTCTTTTCTTTCCTTTAATGCCTTCTTTTTTCTTTAATTTCTTCCTTCTGTCTCCTTCATTTCTTTCTTTTCTTTTTTCTTTTTCTTTCGTTTCTCTCTTTTCTTTTTCTTTCCTTGTTTTCTTTTTTATTTGCTTTATTTCTTTTCTTTCCTTTAATGCCTTCTTTTTTCTTTAATTTCTTCCTTCTGTCTCCTTCATTCTTTCTTTTCTTTTTCTTTTTCTTTTTCTTTCGTTTCTCTCTTTTCTTTTTTCTTTCCTTGTTTTCTTTTTTATTTGCTTTATTTCTTTTCTTTCCTTTAATGCCTTCTTTTTTCTTTCATTTCTTCCTTCTGTCTCCTTCATTCTTTCTTTTCTTTTTCTTTTTCTTTTTCTTTCGTTTCTCTCTTTTCTTTTTCTTTCCTTGTTTTCTTTTTTATTTGCTTTATTTCTTTTCTTTCCTTAAATGCCTTCTTTTTTCTTTCATTTCTTCCTTCTGTCTCCTTCATTTTTTTCTTTTCTTTTTTCTTTTTCTTTCGTTTCTCTCTTTTCTTTTTCTTTCCTTGTTTTCTTTTTTATTTGCTTTATTTCTTTTTTTTCCTTCAATGCTTTCTTTTTTCTTTCATTTCTTGTTTCTATTTTCTATTTGTACGTTTTATTTTTATTCTGCAGTTTACTAGTTTTAAATTCCTTTTTCGAAATATTTTCGTTTCATTCGCTACTTATTTCGTTTCCCCTCTCTTCCTCCCTTCTTTCCAAATCAGTTTCCTGTCTTTTTACTTGTTTTTATGTTTTTCTCAGTATTTCTTTTTTTTAACATTTTGCTATTTTTTCTCTACAATCTCTTTTCATTGTCTTCTTTTTCGAAATCTTTTCTCAACCTGCTTTTCACCATTATTTCTTTTTTTCTTGCTTTTTTGTTCTCAGAATGTCTTTCTTTTTATCTCTCTTTCTATTCCTCAAAAATAAATTTGGCGCTATTTGTTCTTCAATCGTTTCTCTTTTTCTTTTTTCTTTCTATCTTCCTTTCTTAATTACTTTAAACTTTTATGTGTTTGTTATAGTGTTGTATACGAGACAAGCAACATGATGTTACCCGGGAGTAATTAAAGTAATAATACAGTATTACATTTGGTAAATGGTATATGTTAATCTAAAGTTCTCAATATCTTAGAGAGAGCAGGTGTGTTTAAACTTTTTACGTTGTTTTTCTTTAATCTTTTTTTGTCTGTTTCTTCTTCTTTGAAGAAGTGTCCCTTTTTCTTTCTCTTTTTTATTTCTTCCCTTATTTCTCTCCTTTCTTTTCTTCTTTCTTTTCTGCCCTTTTTTCTTTTTTTTCATGTTTCTTTTTTTCCTTTCTTTTCTTTCTTTCTTTCTTTTTCTCGTTTTTCTTTTTTTCTTTTTCTTTCTTTACTTTCTTGATTAAAAAAATCTAAATTTGACAATATTCTTTTTTCAATCGTTTCTTTCTTCAAAAATGTTTCCTTTTATTCTTCATTTCTTAATTCACTTTTTACACTGATTTTTTCCTTATTCTTTTATCATCTATTTCTTTTTTTGAAGAAGTGCCCATTTTTCTTTCTTTTTTTTTTCTTTCGTCGTTCCGCGCTTTCTGTTCATTTTCTTTTTCTTTTTTTTTCTTTCTTTATATTGTTCTAACTTTCTCCGTTGTTCTTTCTGACTTGATTACTTCTGTCCTTGTAGCTATCCCCCGCCAACTCTCTCTGTGTATCTTTGCCATTTGTGTTTCGTTCTTTTTTCTGTCTTCGCACTTTCCTTGCTACTCTTTTCCCTTTATTATTTTTTATTTATCTAATTCTAACTTCGTTTCTTCTAAATTAATTCTTTCTTTCTTTGTAGTCATTTCCTTCACTTCTCTATATCCGTTTGCCCTTCTATCATTTCTTTCTTTCTTCATTTTTTTGCCTTCTCTCCTTCTCCATTTCTTTCTTTCTTAACATCTTTTTAACTTTCTTTCTTTCTTTCTTTCTTTCTGGCGTGATTCCCTTTTTCTTTGTAGTCATTTTCTCCATTCTCTTTGTGTTTGTTCTTCCTTTCTTTCTTTGTTTCTTTCTTTCTTTATATCCTTTTAAGTTTCTTTCTTTCTTTCTTTCTTTCTGACGGGATTCCCTCTTTCTTTGTAGTTATTTCCTCCATTCTCTTTGTGTTTGTTCTTCCTTACTTTTTTCTTTCTTTCTTTCTTTCTTTCTTTCTTTCTTTCTTTCTTTCTTTCTTTCTTAGTTCTTTCCTTTCTTTCTTTTATTACCTCTTCTCTTTTCTTACATTCTGTATTCATTTGAACTTTTTACCCTATCTCCCTTTTAAAAAAATTTCTACCTTTCTCTTTTTTCTTTTGCCTATTTCTCACCCACTTCCTACTTCCCGCCATTCTTTCATTTTCTCGACACTTAAAAAAAAAAAAGATTTCCTTCATATCTTCCCTTATAACACATTTTTTTTTACTTCTCCGTTCCACGCATGCGTAGTGCGCATCACCCTTAAGCCGCAATAGACCGACAAGAAGAAGCCATTAAACAAACTACAACCAAAAAAATCGCATTATAGCTTTTTATATTTCTATTTTTCAACGATAATTAAACAAATTCCTTCCTTCTTTTGTATACATTTCTTTTTCTGTTGCTTTCTTAAAAAAAACTCCATCTATTTCGAGTATCAAGCGACTCACCTAATTACATATGAATAAATAAGGGTAATTGGGCTTTTAGTTAACATGAGAAAAAAATAAAATGAATACGATCATACATTTTCGAACGGAATGACAAGATTGATTTTCATCCTAAAACGTATTAAGAACTGCTTAGGTAAGCTATTAATCGCTAAAAGTACAGAATATTTAACATTCGAAAACTCGTAAACTAAAAAGAACGAAACAACAATACATAATGCATATAAAACGCATTAGAACGAATTTCTCTAGTGAACTCGCCTAGTTTTAATGCGTGGAAACGATTTGTAATACGTTATAATCGATAAAAGTACAGAATAGTTAACATTGAATAACTCTTTGAGAAAGGGTTAGCTTGTTGCTAATCGCCGACAGGGCTGCCCAGGCAATTTGTGTCGACTATTGCGCGTTAATCCTAGTGCGCTGGCTGTCCACACCTGACCCTGTGTCGGGACACCTGAAGAGAAGGTAAACATACTTTGACCTTATGGCTAACCTCCTGGAGAGAAGGTAAACATACTTTGACCTTATGGCTAACCTCCTGGAGAGAAGGTAAACATACTTTGACCTTATGGCTAACCTCCTTGAGAGAAGGTAAAAATACTTTGACCTTATGACTAACCTCCTGGAGAGAAGGTAAAAATACTTTGACCTTATGACTAACCTCCTGGAGAGAAGGTAAAAATACTTTGACCTTATGACTAACCTCCTGGAGAGAAGGTAAAAATACTTTGACCTTATGACTAACCTCCTGAAGAGAAGGTAAACATACTTTGACCTTATGGCTAACCTCCTGGAGAGAAGGTAAACATACTTTGACCTCATGGCTAACCTCCTGGAGAGAAGGTAAAAATACTTTGACCTTATGACTAACCTCCTGAAGAGAAGGTAAACATACTTTGACCTTATGGCTAACCTCCTGAAGAGAAGGTAAAAATACTTTGACCTTATGACTAACCTCCTGAAGAGAAGGTAAAAATACTTTGACCTTATGGCTAACCTCCTGGAGAGAAGGTAAAAATACTTTGACCTTATGGCTAACCTCCTGGAGAGAAGGTAAACATACTTTGACCTTATGGCTAACCTCCTGAAGAGAAGGTAAACATACTTTGACCTTATGGCTAACCTCCTGAAGAGAAGGTAAACATACTTTGACCTTATGGCTAACCTCCTGAAGAGAAGGTAAACATACTTTGACCTTATGGCTAACCTCCTGAAGAGAAGGTAAACATACTTTGACCTTATGGCTAACCTCCTGGAGAGAAGGTAAAAATACTTTGACCTTATGGCTAACCTCCTGAAGAGAAGGTAAACATACTTTGACCTTATGGCTAACCTCCTGAAGAGAAGGTAAACATACTTTGACCTTATGGCTAACCTCCTGGAGAGAAGGTAAAAATACTTTGACCTTATGACTAACCTCCTGAAGAGAAGATAAACATACTTTGACCTTATGGCTAACCTCCTGAAGAGAAGGTAAAAATACTTTGACCTTATGGCTAACCTCCTGAAGAGAAGGTAAACATACTTTGACCTTATGGCTAACCTCCTGAAGAGAAGGTAAAAATACTTTGACCTTATGGCTAACCTCCTGGAGAGAAGGTAAACATACTTTGACCTTATGGCTAACCTCCTGGAGAGAAGGTAAACATACTTTGACCTTATGGCTAACCTCCTGGAGAGAAGGTAAAAATACTTTGACCTTATGACTAACCTCCTGGAGAGAAGGTAAACATACTTTGACCTTATGGCTAACCTCCTGGAGAGAAGGTAAAAATACTTTGACCTTATCGCTAACCTCCTGGAGAGAAGGTAAACATACTTTGACCTTATGGCTAACCTCCTGGAGAGAAGGTAAACATACTTTGACCTTATGGCTAACCTCCTGGAGAGAAGGTAAACATACTTTGACCTTATGACTAACCCCCTGAAGAGAAGGTAAACATACTTTGACCTTATGGCTAACCTCCTGGAGAGAAGGTAAACATACTTTGACCTTATGACTAACCCCCTGAAGAGAAGGTAAACATACTTTGACCTTATGACTAACCCCCTGAAGAGAAGGTAAACATACTTTGACCTTATGACTTAACCCCTGAAGAGAAGGTAAACATACTTTGACCTTATGACTAACCTCCTGGAGAGAAGGTAAACATACTTTGACCTTATGGCTAACCTCCTGGAGAGAAGGTAAACATACTTTGACCTTATGGCTAACCTCCTGGAGAGAAGGTAAAAATACTTTGACCTTATGACTAACCTCCTGGAGAGAAGGTAAACATACTTTGACCTTATGGCTAACCTCCTGGAGAGAAGGTAAAAATACTTTGACCTTATCGCTAACCTCCTGGAGAGAAGGTAAACATACTTTGACCTTATGGCTAACCTCCTGGAGAGAAGGTAAACATACTTTGACCTTATGACTAACCCCCTGAAGAGAAGGTAAACATACTTTGACCTTATGACTAACCCCCTGAAGAGAAGGTAAACATACTTTGACCTTATGACTTAACCCCTGAAGAGAAGGTAAACATACTTTGACCTTATGACTAACCTCCTGGAGAGAAGGTAAACATACTTTGACCTTATGGCTAACCTCCTGGAGAGAAGGTAAACATACTTTGACCTTATGGCTAACCTCCTGGAGAGAAGGTAAAAATACTTTGACCTTATGACTAACCTCCTGGAGAGAAGGTAAACATACTTTGACCTTATGGCTAACCTCCTGGAGAGAAGGTAAACATACTTTGACCTTATCGCTAACCTCCTGGAGAGAAGGTAAACATACTTTGACCTTATGGCTAACCTCCTGAAGAGAAGGTAAACATACTTTGACCTTATGACTAACCCCCTGAAGAGAAGGTAAAAATACTTTGACCTTATGACTAACCCCCTGAAGAGAAGGTAAACATACTTTGACCTTATGACTAACCTCCTGGAGAGGAGGTAAATAAAATACTTACAGGTCCGTTTCTCTCTCTTCTCATGTTTACGTAGAGATGATCAATACAACCCTTTGAGTGCAGTGCATTACCCATAGTCATTAGTTTCCTAGTTTTCTGATCAAGATGATGTTCATCTCTTGTCCTGTCTATGAAAGATCCAGAATATCTTACTCGTATGAATTTATTCCTTTTATCGGGTTTCTTCTAGATAATTTGGTTTCTAAAAGTTTTCCTGTCTTTTCTTAGATATTTTTTTTTCCAATCTTCTCTTTCATTTCTGTTAATTTCATGGTGTCTGTTTTCAAAACTCCCAACTATGAGGAGATGATGGAACAGGATAATTATACATATAAGTATCCTGTTCCATCATCTCATAGTTGGGTAGTTCCATCGCCTCTGCTGTCCCGAGTTTTCCCCTTTTTATCTCTAGTACACACTTTTCTATTCCGAATTCCATTTGAATATATTGGCTGAATGTTCTGGTTGGAGTTAGGATTAGGGTAAGGGTTAAGGTTGGTTGTGTTTCTCAGCTTTTCCATTTATTTTTAATTTGTCTTTTTCAAATGGCTTCAGGTCGTCACTATACATGAGGTAGTTTATTTTCTTTCTGAGTTTTTGAACTTGTATCCGGCGTTTCACTTCCTAAGTATTTTGTTGAGTGGCATCATGGTTATGATAAACAGTAATGGTGATAGAGAATATCAATGGTAAAAAACCCTCTCTGTATTCTCATCACTGTTAGGTGTTGTCCTCCAGCTGTCAATTCGAATCTCGATGTTTTCATTCATTTCTTTATAATTTTATCCGATATTTTTATACATCCTTCCACATTTAATTATCCATGCTTGGGAGATTCTGTTGTTGGCTTTCTTGTAGTCGATTCATGTTGTAGCTAGGTTTTACTTCTTGATTTTACCTCCTGCGGAATCTTTCTATTTTTGGCACCCGTTTGTTTTCCCTCGAAAGTAGTTTACTGTTATTACAGGTATGGTAGATCTGTCCCCGCAGTTGTGCTGTTAAGATTTTCCATATGTTCGGTAAGCAGGCTATTGGTCTGTAGTTGTTTTGGGGTCGTTCCCTTTTCACTGTCTTTTTGCATTGATGTAGTTCTTCCTTTTATCATCCACTCTGGTATGTCTGTTTTGTGTGTACATATCAGAGTTTGTGTCAGGTTTTCATGTAAATTCATGACTTTAAAAAAATGTATTCCATCATTGGCTAGCGCTTCGGAGATTACCATTTTTCTTGAGTTTTTTTTTATTAATTTCGATTTCTTGAAGGTTTACTTTCATGCTTTCCCGCCATTCGTTGCAGGCTTGTCGATTCTTCCATATATTGCCTCAGAAGTGTTTTGTTTCTGCCAAGTACCGTTGTTTTTTCTTCCTCCGTTGATGTTTTAGGAAAACTGTCTTACATTGTTTTCAAATGTCCTATTTTGCGAGTAACGGTTGTTTTAGTTCTTCATGTTTCTGGCTTAGTTTTTCTTTATCTTTGTCAGTTATCTTTTTGCTTTCCTATCGTTTTCTGTTCTCTATTCGCTTTTAATTATCGCTTAAGAATATAATTTAAAAAAAAACGATATATAAAATGGATACAGAATAATTAAACGAAATAGAAAAGACAAGATCACATTAAATTCAAGAAGTAAAAATGAAATGGCAGGTTTTATACCTATTTATATACATCGCCGTACTGGAACAACCACGCTATTCACCTGACTTGCTCCATGTGACTTTCTTTTATTTTTTTACGTCTGTTAATCCTGCAGAAGGTACACTGCCATTGAGACGTAAGGACTACTGTGAATTAGCGGCCAGATTTATCGAGGCATTCTAAATGGAGAGTTTTTTTTAGCGAGATGCTTGTTCACATTAAATTTAAATTTCTGCATTTTAGTACAGGCGGAAAACAAGGAGCAGAGAAGGAATTCCAAAAAGGCAAGCAGTTTGGGGAAAGAAGCCATTAAAGTAGAAAGTCTTTAGGCAACTGGAGACCTCTACAGTGAGGCGTGGGATATTGATGTTATATATATATATATATATATATATATATATATATATATATATATATATATAAACATAGTTCACACCAAACAAGGCAGGCCACCACTGTAGACGTAAAGGGCTACTGAGAAAAAAAGGGAGACGGTTTTTTTTGGGGGGGGGTCAAACTAAATTAGGATCTGCACAGCGAGATGTCTGTTTACATTAGTTTTAGATTTCTGCATGTCAGTACTGTCGGGGAAACAGGGGGCAGGGAGGGAGTTCCAGAGGCCAGCAGCACGAGAAAAGAACCTATTTGAGTAGAAAGCTCTCCGGTATCTGGGGACCTCCACAGTGAATGGATGGGATTTAGTTGATTGTCGAGTTGGTCTAGTGAATTTACGCCAATTCATCAGAGCATAATCCATGGAAGTATTTGTAAAACAAGCACAAGGATGCTACATTGCGACAATGAGACAGGGACTGGAGCTTGGTTGACCGTGCGGGACTTATTCGGTTGGCGACTCTTTTTTGGACCTTGTCAGGGAGGAAGAGACTAGTAGATGATGCACCAACTCTATAGTCTAGCTTCACCTGCTTGATCCAGTGTATGGTATATGCGTTCAGAGATGACCATTAGGATATCTGCTGTAGAACGGGGTTTGCTTATATCCATACTGTTGACAGAAAGAAGCTTAGCATCTTTGAAGTGGTTGACTATTGGTAGATGTATTAGTGATTCAATGATTTTAGTGAGGAGCGAGAGGAGACTAAGGGGGCGATAGTTTTGCGGCTCAGTTCTTCCACCAGGGTTCTTGAAAACTGGTACAACAGAGGTAATTTTCCGGGAAGCAAGATTCGGCAAGGAATTTGTTATAGTGTTTGGAGAGAACAGGGACTTTCGCAGCAGAATTTTAATTTATTACTATCGTCCACATGCTATGGATGTGTCGATGCTTTTTATGATACCAAGGGCATAGGAAGGGATGATGATCAGATTTTCTAGTGTGGTTTCGGCCCGTTGTAGGAAATTCGGGACAGGCTGGTTTGTGAAGTCCAACTTGAAGTTTAAGGCGAACCGTTAAGCAAGCAGTTCCGTCGTGCACGCGACATCATGATAGATGGATAGTTAGGGGATTTTTGATTGCCAATTATTTACAACACTATTATAGATTATCAAGAAATCACGAGTTCCTAATTTCTGCGACTTTATGCGTTTCCTAGTCATCTCACTATACATACTCTTAGCTGCGGCTATTACAGTCTTACAGTTGTTTCCTGGTGCCATAAAGTTTTGTCTATTTGTAACTGACTTATGGTGGTTGAAACGACCGAATGCTTGCTGCCTATGCGCAAAAGCAGGTACAAAAGTCGTAGTTAACTATTATAAATTTAATATTTTTGTAAACTTAGCCACATAATCCCGGGGAGCGCCCGGTCGGGTCGGATAGTATTTTTTTTTAAATATATCTTATATAAATAGAGATTTCATCCATCTATTCTTCCGTCTTCACAGATCTTAACTACTTTCAGAAATGAAAAATATTGCATTAATAAATAAATTCTCAACCCACATAAATAAATAAATAATAAATTTCTAACCAAGCGGATGTCATGACCGGAAATCGATACCGAAACCTTGAGATCTCCAGTCTGCTGTTACACGAACTGAGCTATTTGTACGTTCTTATAAATAAATCTTAAAGCATTACCTAAAAAAATACTTATAGTT
>OY744534.1:77578940-77608940 GCA_963556195.1 Sepiola atlantica
GATAAGCATCTCCTGTCTTTGCAATAATCATCTTTCGTTGTTGTTAGCTCTTTACATCAAGTGGCTTCATGGCTTGTCTGGAGCGATTTCCATTAAAAAAAAACGACCGGACATGAATATCGTCTACGTATTCACTTTCACTTGGTAACAGAATGTGAACACTGTAAATACAGTCGCGTATTTCCTAAATCCAGTTTATTGCTACTGGATAAATAGCTATTTCCGCAACCTAGACAAATAAATAAACACGCTAGAATGCCAACAGACAGCGCATGCGCCTTCTTCTCCCTCGAGCTTAGAGGTCTCCTCTTGAAGGCTGGGAATTTAAAGTAGATGCATTTTCTTTGTAAGCGATATCGTCAGTTTAACTCACGATTTGTTTGAGAAAACTCTTTTTACTTTCTTTTAGCAATCCAGGAAAAACATTGCAATGCACTATCTGGACATAATCGTTAATCGGTAAATTGGTCGTTTCCCAGCTAAAATGTACTAGAGTTCAAAGACGTTCCATGTATTATGTACGTGTCCTGCAACGGGTATTTCAACTAGTCGGCGTCTAGATTAACAGGTAAATTAGTCGTTTCCCAGCCAAAATAACTGACAATGAAGCAACCGCTTATTTTTCTGATTTTTTCCGACCTCACAAATGAGTAAGTAATCCCCCCCCCCCAAAAAAAATTGGACTAATTTCCCAACTGTATTTCCTTAAAAATAATTTAAGGTAAATTTGAAATTAGCCTAAAACAATTTATTTGGGTTTACTTTCTCATTTGTGAGATCGGAAAAAACAGCTGATTCATTGTCCGCCATTTTGGCTGGATATTTACCCGTTAATTTATATGTTAACTAGTTGAAATACCCGTTGCCGGACATGTACATAATGCATAAAACGCCCTTGGACTCTAGTTCATATGTAGACCAGAATAACGTAACGGGTAAAATTAATTCATCGAACAGAACAGTTTTACACCACTTACGAAGATTTAAACTCAAGATATAATGACACTAAATTTTATGTCTAGAATCCTTTATCTCAATCTTGATAAAAATCAATTACACGATTTTCATTCCAGAAAAAGTCACCAATGTAACGCTTAAGCTTAAGGACCCTTAAAAAGAAATTGAAATTAAAGGATATTGTTTAATTGAATTGAATGTGATCCATAGTCATTACTATGGTTCAAATTCAATTCAAATCTGAAATAATTGTAATTTTCAAATAGGAGTTTGTGTCAACAGTATGCCCCCTGAAAACCAATTAAAACACATCAAAGAAAAATACCCTTTAAAATCTTCCAAAATAAACTGAAATTTGGGGAATGTTTATTAATTGATGTCTATTGTTAAAATTTATCAAAAATCAGAGCTTCCTGAAATTTTTAACAAAGATTTATAATCCTCACATTTCCCCTTTGCATATAACAACAGTAAATATAGCCCACATTACGACCCCTAGCATACGTGTTCTAAAATTCACAATGATCAGTAAATTAGTTTACGAGTTAATCCTGTACATAGAAATATATAAACATATAAACATACCTAACTTCATATGAATAAAGATAAACATATGGTATGAAAATAGTTAAAAGCAATAACACAAAACATATAATAGTACACAAATTACAGTGGCAAGTTGTACTGAAAGAAATGAATCTCATTTTATGATGTTTTCCCTTTTCACTAAACTAGCAAAATTAACTAGCAAAATAAACTAGCAATCAACTAGCAAAACAAACAAGCAAAATAAACTAGCAATAAACTAGAAAAATAAACTAGCAAAATAAACTAGCAATCAACTAGAAAAATAAACTAGCATAATAAACTAGCAAAATAAACTAGCAAAATAAACTAGCAAAATAAACTAGCAAAATAAACTAGCAAAAAAATAGCAAAATAAACTAGCAAAATAAACTAGCAAAATAAACTAGCAAAAAAAATAGCAAAATAAACTAGCAAAATAAACTAGCAAAATAAACTAGCAAAATAAACTAGCAAAATTAACTAGCAAAATAAACTAGCAAAATAAACAAGCAAAATAAACAAGCAATTAACTAGAAAAATAAACTAGCATAATAAACTAGCAAAATAAACTAGCAAAATAAACTAGTAAAATAAACTAGCAAAAAAAATAGGAAAATAAACTAGCAAAATAAACTAGCAAAAAAAATAGCAAAATAAACTAGCAAAATAAACTAGCAAAATAAACTAGCAAAATAAACTAGCAAAATTAACTAGCAAAATTAACTAGCAATCAACTAGCAAAACAAACAAGCAAAATAAACTAGCAATAAACTAGAAAAATAAACTAGCAAAATAAACTAGCAATCAACTAGAAAAATAAACTAGCATAATAAACTAGCAAAATAAACTAGCATAATAAACTAGCAAAATAAACTAGCAAAATAAACTAGCAAAATAAACTAGCAAAAAAATAGCAAAATAAACTAGTAAAATAAACTAGCAAAATAAACTAGCAAAAAAAATAGCAAAATAAACTAGCAAAATAAACTAGCAAAATAAACTAGCAAAATAAACTAGCAAAATTAACTAGCAAAATAAACTAGCAAAATAAACAAGCAAAATAAACAAGCAATAAATTAGAAAAATAAACTAGCATAATAAACTAGCAAAATAAACTAGCAAAATAAACTAGTAAAATAAACTAGCAAAAAAAATAGCAAAATAAACTAGCAAAAAAAATAGCAAAATAAACTAGCAAAATAAACTAGCAAAATAAACTAGCAAAATAAACTAGCAAAATTAACTAGCAAAATAAACAAGCAATCAACTAGCAAAACAAACAAGCAAAATAAACTAGCAATAAACTAGAAAAATAAACTAGCAAAATAAACTAGCAATCAACTAGAAAAATAAACTAGCATAATAAACTAGCAAAATAAACTAGCATAATAAACTAGCAAAATAAACTAGCAAAATAAACTAGCAAAATAAACTAGCAAAAAAATAGCAAAATAAACTAGTAAAATAAACTAGCAAAATAAACTAGCAAAAAAAATAGCAAAATAAACTAGCAAAATAAACTAGCAAAATAAACTAGCAAAATAAACTAGCAAAATTAACTAGCAAAATAAACTAGCAAAATAAACAAGCAAAATAAACAAGCAATAAATTAGAAAAATAAACTAGCATAATAAACTAGCAAAATAAACTAGCAAAATAAACTAGTAAAATAAACTAGCAAAAAAAATAGCAAAATAAACTAGCAAAAAAAATAGCAAAATAAACTAGCAAAATAAACTAGCAAAATAAACTAGCAAAATAAACTAGCAAAATTAACTAGCAAAATAAACAAGCAATCAACTAGCAAAACAAACAAGCAAAATAAACTAGCAATAAACTAGAAAAACAAAATTAGCAAAACAAACAAGCAAAATAAACTAGCAATAAACTAGAAAAATAAACTAGCAAAATAAATTAGAAAAATAAACTAGCAAAATAAACTAGAAAAATAAACTGGCAAAATAAACTAGCAAAATAAACTAGCAAAATAAACTAGCAATAAACTAGCAAAATAAACTAGGTATAAACTAGCAATACATTAGCAAAATAAACTAGCAAAATAAACTAGCAATAAACTAGCAAAATAAACTAACAAAATAAACTAGCAATAAACTAGCAAAATAAACTAGCAAAATAAACTAGCAAAATAAACTAACAAAATAAACTAGCAATAAACTAGCAAAATAAACTAGCAATAAACTAGCAAAATAAACTAACAAAATAAACTAGCAAAATAAACTAGCAAAATAAACTAGCAAAATTAACAAGCAAAATAAACTACCAACATAAACTAGCAAAATAAACTAGCAAAATAAACTAGCAAAATAAACTAGCAAAAAAAATAGCAAAATAAACTAGCAAAATAAACTAGCAAAATAAACTAGCAAAAAAAAAAAGCAAAATAAACTAGCAAAATAAACTAGCAAAAAAATAGCAAAATAAACTAGCAAAATAAACTAGCAAAATAAACTAGCAAAATAAACTAGCAAAATTAACTAGCAAAATAAACTAGCAATCAACTAGCAAAACAAACAAGCAAAATAAACTAGCAATAAACTAGAAAAATAAACTAGCAAAACAAACAAGCAAAATAAACTAGCAATAAACTAGAAAAATAAACTAGCAAAATAAATTAGAAAAATAAACTAGCAAAATAAACTAGCAAAATAAACTGGCAAAATAAACTAGCAAAATAAACTAGCAAAATAAACTAGCAAAATAAACTAGCAAAATAAACTAGCAATAAACTAGCAAAATAAACTAGGTATAAACTAGCAATACATTAGCAAAATAAACTAGCAAAATAAACTAGCAATAAACTAGCAAAATAAACTAACAAAATAAACTAGCAATAAACTAGCAAAATAAACTAACAAAATAAACTAGCAATAAACTAGCAAAATAAACTAGCAAAATAAACAAGCAAAATAAACTACCAACATAAACTAGCAAAATAAACTAGCCAAATAAACTAGCAAAATAAACTAGCAAAAAAATAGCAAAATAAACTAGCAAAATAAACTAGCAAAAAAAATAGCAAAATAAACTAGCAAAATAAACTAGCAAAAAAATAGCAAAATAAACTAGCAAAATAAACTAGCAAAAAAACTAGCTAAATAAACTAGCTATAAACTAGCAAAATAAACAAGCAAAATAAACTACCAACATAAACTAGCAAAATAAACTAGCAAAATAAACTAGCAATAAACTAGCAAAATAAACTAGGTATAAACTAGCAATACACTAGCAAAATAAACTAGCAAAATAAACTAGCAATAAACTAGCAATAAACTAGCAAAATAAACTAGCAACAAACTAGCAAAATAAACTAGCAAAATAAACTAGCAAAATAAACTAGCAATAAACTAGAAAAATAAACTAGCAATAAACTAGCAAAATAAACTAGCAATAAACTAGCAATAAACTAGCAAAATAAACTAGCAAAATAAACTAGCAATAAACTAGCAATAAACTAGCAAAATAAACTAGCAAAATAAACTAGCAATAAACCAGCTAAATAAACTAGCAAATAAAACTAGCAAAATAAACTAGCAATAAACTAGCAAAATAAACAGCAATAAACTAGCAAATAAAACTAGCAAAATAAACTAGCAATACACTTACAAAATAAACTAGCAAAATAAACGAGTAATAAACTAGCAAAATAAACTAGCAAAATAAACGAGTAATAAATTAGCAAAATAAACTAGCAAAATAAACGAGTAATAAACTAGCAAAATAAACTAGCAAAATAAACTAGCAATAAACTAGCAAAATAAACAGCAATAAACTAGCAAATAAAACTAGCAAAATAAACTAGCAATAAACTTACAAAATAAACTAGCAAAATAAACGAGTAATAAACTAGCAAAATAAACTAGCAAAATAAACGAGTAATAAACTAGCAAAATAAACTAGCAAAATAAACTAGCAAAATAAACAAGCCAAATAAACTAGCAATAAACAAGCCAAATAAAATAGCAAACTAAACTAGCAAAATAAACTAGCAAAATAAACTAGCAAAATAAACGAGTAATAAACTAGCAAAATAAGCTAGCAAAATAAACTAGCAAAATAAACTAGCAATAAACCAGCTAAATAAACTAGCTATAAACTAGCAATAAACTAGCAAAATAAACTAGCAAAATAAACTAGCAATAAACCAGCTAAATAAACTAGCAAATAAAACTAGCAAAATAAACTAGCAATAAACTAGCAAAATAAACAGCAATAAACTAGCAAATAAAACTAGCAAAATAAACTAGCAATAAACTTACAAAATAAACTAGCAAAATAAACGAGTAATAAACTAGCAAAATAAACTAGCAAAATAAACTAGCAAAATAAACAAGCCAAATAAACTAGCAATAAACAAGTCAAATAAAATAGCAAATAAAACTAGCAAAATAAACTAGCAATAAACTTACAAAATAAACTAGCAAAATAAACGAGTAATTAACTAGCAAAATAAACTAGCAAAATAAACGAGTAATAAACTAGCAAAATAAACTAGCAAAATAAACTAGCAATAAACTAGCAAAATAAACAGCAATAAACTAGCAAATAAAACTAGCAAAATAAACTAGCAATAAACTTACAAAATAAACTAGCAAAATAAACGAGTAATAAACTAGCAAAATAAACTAGCAAAATAAACGAGTAATAAACTAGCAAAATAAACTAGCAAAATAAACTAGCAAAATAAACAAGCCAAATAAACTAGCAATAAACAAGCCAAATAAAATAGCAAACTAAACTAGCAAAATAAACTAGCAAAATAAACTAGCAAAATAAACGAGTAATAAACTAGCAAAATAAACTAGCAAAATAAACTAGCAAAATAAACTAGCAAAATAAACTAGCAATAAACCAGCTAAATAAACTAGCTATAAACTAGCAATAAACTAGCAAAATAAACTAGCAAAATAAACTAGCAATAAACCAGCTAAATAAACTAGCAAATAAAACTAGCAAAATAAACTAGCAATAAACTAGCAAAATAAACTAGCAATAAACTAGCAAATAAAACTAGCAAAATAAACGAGTAATAAACTAGCAAAATAAACTAGCAAAATAAACTAGCAAAATAAACAAGCCAAATAAACTAGCAATAAACAAGCCAAATAAAATAGCAAACTAAACTAGCAAAATAAACTAGCAAAATAAACTAGCAAAATAAACGAGTAATAAACTAGCAAAATAAGCTAGCAAAATAAACTAGCAAAATAAACTAGCAATAAACCAGCTAAATAAACTAGCTATAAACTAGCAATAAACTAGCAAAATAAACTAGCAAAATAAACTAGCAATAAACCAGCTAAATAAACTAGCAAATAAAACTAGCAAAATAAACTAGCAATAAACTAGCAAAATAAACAGCAATAAACTAGCAAATAAAACTAGCAAAATAAACTAGCAATAAACTTACAAAATAAACTAGCAAAATAAACGAGTAATAAACTAGCAAAATAAACTAGCAAAATAAACTAGCAAAATAAACAAGCCAAATAAACTAGCAATAAACAAGTCAAATAAAATAGCAAATAAAACTAGCAAAATAAACTAGCAATAAACTTACAAAATAAACTAGCAAAATAAACGAGTAATTAACTAGCAAAATAAACTAGCAAAATAAACGAGTAATAAACTAGCAAAATAAACTAGCAAAATAAACTAGCAATAAACTAGCAAAATAAACAGCAATAAACTAGCAAATAAAACTAGCAAAATAAACTAGCAATAAACTTTCAAAATAAACTAGCAAAATAAACGAGTAATAAACTAGCAAAATAAACTAGCAAAATAAACGAGTAATAAACTAGCAAAATAAACTAGCAAAATAAACTAGCAAAATAAACAAGCCAAATAAACTAGCAATAAACAAGCCAAATAAAATAGCAAACTAAACTAGCAAAATAAACTAGCAAAATAAACTAGCAAAATAAACGAGTAATAAACTAGCAAAATAAACTAGCAAAATAAACTAGCAAAATAAACTAGCAAAATAAACTAGCAATAAACCAGCTAAATAAACTAGCTATAAACTAGCAATAAACTAGCAAAATAAACTAGCAAAATAAACTAGCAATAAACCAGCTAAATAAACTAGCAAATAAAACTAGCAAAATAAACTAGCAATAAACTAGCAAAATAAACTAGCAATAAACTAGCAAATAAAACTAGCAAAATAAACTAGCAATAAACTTACAAAATAAACTAGCAAAATAAACGAGTAATAAACTAGCAAAATAAACTAGCAAAATAAACTAGCAAAATAAACTAGCAAAATAAACTAGCAATAAACCAGCTAAATAAACTAGCAAAATAAACTAGCAATAAACTAGCAAAATAAACAGCAATAAACTAGCAAATAAAACTAGCAAAATAAACTAGCAATAAACTTACAAAATAAACTAGCAAAATAAACGAGTAATAAACTAGCAAAATAAACTAGCAAAATAAACTAGCAAAATAAACTAGCAAAATTAACTAGCAAACTAAACTAGCAAAATAAAATAGCAAACTAAACTAGCAAAATAAACTAGCAAAATTAACTAACAAAAAATATGCTACCTCTGGTCGCATATTTTTGCTACACCGGGAGTATTATATAATTGCGACCGAACTACATACGATCCATAGTTAAAGTAAAATAAATTGTTTCGGACTATTTTTAAAAATTCATTGTTAAGATGTCTAGTCACAAAAGAATATGTTTTGTTGCTCCTTGACTTTTTGGCTAAGATCAGAGTGTAGTATCTATTCCGATAGATGCTACACTCTGTAAACCTGTACCGTCTTGGCCTTGGAGCCATAATTCCGCCGGTCTGAGGTATTGTGATATACAGTTCTAGGAGATCCACCCTCCTAGGATTTGCCTTCTTATCCTTTGAGAAGGGATTAGTTTATTGCTGATCGCATGAGGCACCCCTACAGGGGAATGCTGAAGGGGCTGCCCAGGCATTTTTTTTTTACGGCCAGAGTGCCCTTCTTCATCTAGGGCGCTGGCTTTCAAACCCCGCTTTCCTGACCTTGTGTCACATCTTACCGCCGTGGGAGGTAGATAAATACCAAATAACTTGGCTTTTTGGCTAAGATCAAAGTGTAGTATCTGTTTCGATGGATGCTCACTCTGTAAACCGGTACCGTCTTGGCCTTTGGGCATTGATTCCACCGGTATGAGGTACTGCCCTGTGCAGTTTTAGGAAGTGTACCCTCCCAGGCTTTGCCTTCTCACCCTTTGAGAAGGTGTCGGTTTATTGCTAATCGCCTGAGACGCGCCTACCGGGAATGACGACGGGGCTACCCAAGCATTTTTTGACGGGCAGAGTGCGATTCATCCTCTAGGGCGCTGGCTTTTCAATCCCACTTTCACGACCTTGTGTTACATCTTACCGCTGTCGGAGGTAGATAAATACCAAGTGTAGTATCTGTTCTCTAAACATCAGCGCCGGAAATGTTCATGTAATTATCTCCCTTGAAACTTACAATTAAAAATGTTATTAAACGCTATCGTTTTTTTTTTTAATATCTTTATTCATTGTATTAATAATCTATATATTAATACGATAGCGTGTGTGTTCGTGTGTCACGCTTCCGGCAAAAGCTCTGCGCATGCGTGCCGCTCCTAAATTTAAAAAAAACATTCAACTAGCCTGCGTTTAGGTATATTTATATGGGTATCCCTCTTGCGCAATGGTTAGCGAGGTGGTATTTTTTACTTCGGCCCGACTGGTTTATAGTTCGATCCCAACCAGCCTCTAAGATTTTTATTCTACATTTCGAGGGGAAGGGGAAGAAATAATACATTTTTTTATTACCTGGTTAAACACTACTTTTTTGTGTTGCTAAAAACTTAAAACTATTTTTTGTTTTTATGTTGGCGTTTTTAATGGCATTTTCTATTTAATTACGTTGACTGCTTAAAAAGTAGGATATCGGCCAGTATTATTTTGTTGTTTTTTTTATTTTGAACGGATGGCATATCAACCTTTTTTAGTAGATATGCGCAGTGTCCATCGTACACGAGTTACTATTTCAAACAATTATTTAACTCTTATCCAGAAGGGAGATAGCTCATAATAAAGCAAGCGTAACTTACTAACAAATAGAGGGTGCTTTGTTACATTAGGACCCGTATTGAAAACATCATTTCGTGTAATTTACACGGGTTCCACTAGTTATAATGATATTACTATCGAGGGAAATATTATAAATGTATAACTAAATTTGACAATACCAATACTAAATGTATATTACAGAATATTAATTTATTAGAAACTTAAAAAGAAAATAAATATGCAAATTTTCAACGTCGGGTTTTGTTTGACGGAGTTTAGTGATTACTATATAATATATAGTGTATATACTGTATCATTATATTTATGTAAGACTGAAAGGTTTTGATATTAATATACTTAGGAAAGATTCACATTTATTCATATTTAGATTATATTAGATTGGAATATTAGATTAGCTAAATGCAGTATTCTCAATTATTTTATAATGCATTTATTACGTTTAAAATAATGTGACTGACAGACAGACGGATAGACGGACAGACAAAACCCCTATTTATATGAGACAAAAATCATTCATCTTTAACCACTTTTTTCTGTACTTTCTCTCTCTTTCCTTTCCCCCTCTTTCTCTCTCTCCGTCCTTTCCCCCTTTCCTTTCTCCCCCTGTAGTTCATCCTCCCGTATAACTGTGTTCAGAATACGTACAAAAGTGATATTCTGATCATTTTTTTTCGAAAATAAAACTTTCGTATTTGTGGAGTTTTTAAAATTTTTATTTTACCTTTTTACTTTTCTTCTCCCCAAACAAGGCAATTGCCATTTAGATGTAAGAGGCTACTGTTTATTAAGGGCCATACTTACAGGGGAACTTTAAGCTGGGAGTTGTGCAGCAAGTTGTTCAAATTACATTTAAATTTCTGCATGCTGATGCGGTCGTGGAAACAGGGAGCAGAGAAGAAATTCCAATGGCTAGCAGTCCGAGAATAGAAGCTATTAGAGAAGAAAGCTTTCCGACGTCTGGGTACCTTCACCGTGAAGAATTTTGTTAACTGACGGGTCTGTCAGGGGTATTTATGTTGAAAAGGGATCAGCGAAGCAAGTTCATCGGAGCACATTCCATTAAAATACTTGTAAAATAAGCACAGGGATGCAACGTTGTGATGATGAGAGAGAAGCTGAAGCTTGGTAGGCATTATGTGACCTATTAGATCAGAGGCTCTTTTTTGACCCACATTTGTGACATCCACATCCCCACCTGCAAATGCCCACTGTGGGACTTCACTGTCAATATAGCCACAACCCCAGGGCGTTGATTTGGCGACGGAGTATTTCTGTCTGTCGCTAAATTATGCAGATTGTTACAATCAGTACTTATTTCATTTCTGATAATCCACTATTTATTTTTCTCGACCCGGTGGCTTGCTTCAATCAGCGATTATCTTATTTTCGACAATCATGTTATTTTTTTCTCGGCCAGTTGCATGCGAGTGTTAAGTGCGCCTAGTTCTATCAAATTACCTTTTCGGTACACCCGGCCTGGATATTCAACAGTATAACAACAAAGATGAGCATAGTAGTCCGAATTATTATGTAAATTATTAATCTTTATAGAAAAAATTATGAAAAATCATTCATTATTATCGTGAACAAATACCACCGCCACCACAGAGACACATCACGCCCACACAGTGTCACAATAGGTGTGTTCATATGTAGGAACAGATGGCATCAATATATAAATGTTTGAATGGGAATGTAATTGTTTTTTTCATCCAATCGGAATATTCGAACCAGTACCTGACAAAATTCGGTGCAGAAAATAACCATGAAGTGAAAGAACACTCACGCTAGATCTACAGTTTTGCGTACATGTAACTTTAGGTTATCGGCGCGCACACATGAATGTGTTTGAACATGGCGCTGGGAGAGGATCGTAATAGAGTGCTTGTTCGGCGCGTTTCAATGTTTTTCTTTATTTGTTTATATTACATTATTCTTTTATAGGGTCTATTTTTTTATATAGTCAGCCTCGAGTCTTTAGATGCGTCATTGTATCTCTTAGAAAAGTTCGATATAGCATTTTCATCACTGCGCTCTCAGACAAAACGGTCGCATGTTACTTTCGGATCGCCATGTTAGGCCGTGCCCGTCACCACGTGTAACTACTGAAGTTGAAATAATATTTTCTTGGTCTGTCACGTTTAAGTTTGAAATATAATTGTTGTTCATCTGTCACGCTTAAATTGGAAATAATATTTTCGTCTTGTTTCAGGCTTAAGTTTCAAATCGCATTTTTCATCAGTCATGCATTAATTTGAAATAGGATTTTCGTTAGTTTGTCACGGTTACTTATCAAATTGCGTTTTTTTTGTTTATCTGTCAAGCATGAATTTTAAATAGCATTTTCTTCTGTTTGTGACGTTTACATTCAAAATGGTATTTTTGTTTATCTGTAACGTTTTTGTTTATTTGTCACGTATTTTTGTTTAGTTGTCACGTTTTTTATTTGTCACTTTTTACGTTTATCTGTGACGTCTTTTCATTTATCTGTCACGTTTTTGTTAATTTATCACGTTTTTGGTTTTCTGTCACGTTTTTTGTTTATCGGTCACGTTTTTTGTATATGTCACAGTTTTTGTCTATCGCTCACATTTTTATTTGTCACGTTTTTTGTTTATCTGTCACGTTTTTTTTTTATCTGTCACAGTTTCTGTCTATCGCTCACATTTTTATTTGTCACGTTTTTTGTTTATTTATCACGTTTTTACGTTTATCTGTGACGTCTTTTCGTTTATCTGTCACGTTTTTGTTTATCTGTCACGTTTTTGTTTATCTGTCACGTTTTTTGTTTATCGGTCACGTTTCTTGTTTATCTTTCACATTTTTTGTCTTTCTCTAACATTTTTTATTTGTCACGTTTTTTTGTTTATTTTTCACGTTTTTTGTTTATCCGTCACGTTTTTTTGTTTGTTTATTTGTCACGTTTTATTTGTTTATTTGCCAGGCCTAAATTAAAAATGGGAGATGACGGTGTCTAAGTGGTTAACAGCACGGACTGACAACCTGGGTGTGCCAAGTTCGAATCCAGTTCGTCCCACAGAAACAGTTTCACTTAGGATGTTTGCAACCTTCACGTGGTCCATTCCGTAAGTACCCGATGTCTTTCTAGAAAGAATTCTAACCAGAAAGATATCAGGGGGGGGGGGTGAAACCAATGTCAACACTAGAATCATCTGATGCATATGAAAGGAATGAATTTGAAATAGCATTTTCGTCGGTTAGTCACGCTTAAGTTTGAAATAAGATTTTCAGCGTAAAACTCGCAGATAAACCAGTCGCATCTTATTTTCGATGTATCCAGATGTATTAGAGAAGCCCCTCACTGTCTGTCGTCATTGTGTCACGCTTATGTTTACATAGAATTACTAGATTTTGTCTGTCGGTTGATCGTGCTCTAATTTTAAATAGCACGTTTTTTACTGAATGAGTAAAATAAATAGACGCGTCTTATTTTAGATGCGTCTATGCATTTCTATACGAAGCTTTGTCCATCAGTCTGTCACTTGCACTCAAGTTAGACGAAGCATTTTCATCGCTAAGCGCGCAGATCGAATGGCCGCATCTCACGAGTATTCGTACTTGTTGTTTTAACTTGTTTGTTTTGTTACTGTAAGTGCAATTAATTATGTGCGTTTGTTTATTTGTTGCATTTTGTTCATGTTTGTATCAGAAAGATAAAAAGGATGATGCTAAAGATGAGGATGATGACGACGATGAGGATGATGAGGATGAGGATGAGGATGCGGATGATGAGGATGAGGTGGAAAGCGGATCTGCAATTGCTCGGCCCTCATCCTGTGCGCTTTTTGTGATGCACAAACAAGCTGGTCGCACTGCGTGCACCTAGAAATAACATCGAAATAGCGATAGGTGCAGCATCTGCAGGAATGGCTTTCTTGTTATTACGGTGTTTTTCTGACATTTCTCCTTTTATTTTTGTCTTTTATGTTTTCGATTGCCATCGTTTAGGTCGCAGCCTCGTTTACTTGTTGTTGTTGTTTCGGTAAACAACAACAACAACAACAACAACAACAACAACAACAACAACAACAACAACCATAAGCGTAATGAAACGAACAAAAACATATAAGCGAAGAAGATAAAGAGGAAGAAGAAGAAGAGGAAGAAATAGTAATACATGAATAAGAAAGAAAACGCGAACAAGAGAGTGAAAAAGAAAAAGTAGAAAAACAAGAAGAAAACTAGGAATGAAAATGAATAGAAATTGAAGATCGTGTAGAAGAAGAAAAAGAAGAATGAGAAGAAGAAGAAGAAGAAGAAGAAAGTTAAAAAAAAGAAGAAACAGAAAAAAAGAAGATGAAAAAAAGAAGAAGAAAAAGAAGAAGAAAAAAGAAGATAAAAAGAAGAGGAAGAAGAAAAAAAGATGAAGAAGAAAAAGAAGAAGAAAGTTAAAAAGAAGAATAAAAAGAAGAAAAAGAAGATAGTGAAAAAGAAGAAGAAAAAGAAGAATTAGAAGATGAAAAAGAAGAAAAAGAAGAAGAAAGTTAAAAAAGAAGATGAAAAAGATAAGAAGAAGAAGAAGAAAAAAAGAAGATGAAAAAGAAGAAGAGGAAGAAGAAAAAAAGATGAAGAAGAAAAAGAAGAAGAACAATAAAAAGAAGAAGAACAAAGTGAAAAAGAAGAAGAAGAAGCAGATGAAAAAGAAGAAGATGAAGAAGAAGATGAAAAAGAAGAAAAAGAAGAAGAAAAAGATGATAAAGAAGAAGAAAAAGAAGAAGAAAAATAATATATAGAAATAGTAGCTTGTGAAGAAGAAAGAAGAAGTAGTTGTGGTTGTAAGTGAAAAGCAAAAATAAGACGAAGAAAGTGCATAATAATAGGAAGAAATTGTAGTAAGTTAAGAAGAAGAAAAAGAAGAAAAAGAAGAAAATGAAAGGAAAGAAGGGAAAACAAAGGAGGAAAGACAATAAAAACGTGAAAAATGACTTGAGAAATGAATTCAAAAGGCAATAAAAAATAGAATAATATGGATAAGAAAGCGAAGAAAAAGAAAGAAGAGAGAAGAAGAAACAGCAATAAAGTAAAAGTGAAGAAAACGAAGAAAAATAAAATTACGAAGACGAGGAAAAGAGAAGGAATCCAAAAAGAGTCAAGAAAGGCGAAATAGACGAAGAGAAGAAAAAGAAGAACGAGAAATTGAAGAATGCGATGAGCAAGTAAAAGAAATGAAAAGCGAAACAAATATCGTTTTTTTTATGGAAATTGCTCCAGACAAGGCATGAAGCCACTTAATGTGAGGAGTTAACAAGAACGAAAGATGGTTATCGCAAAGACAGGGGATGCCTATTGGCCTTAGTCTTGAAAAGATCAAGGTTATAGGTAGGAGGAAAACAGTCAATAAGGAGTAAGTTCCACAAGCTTGCAGTTCTTGGAAACAAGCTACTGGAATAGGAAGCTGTATTAGAATGAGGTATCAAAACAGCGAATTGCTGAAGACGACTAGACCAACGAGCTAAACGAGCTGGAACAAAAGAAGCGGGGAATAGATCACATAATTCTGAAGAACACATGCTATAATAGTATTTATAGAAAAGACTGAGACTAGCTACATCACGTCTGTGAGATAGAGATAGAGCGTGCTAAAAAGAAGAAATGGAAAGTTCAAACAAATTACAATTATCAAGAACGCTAAAATAGGACATATATTAAACAGCCCAAATAAAACAACAATACTCCATACATAGTCTGATTGTAGATTTGTGAAGATAGGGAATGGCCCATCAACAATCTATGGTTTATTTAATGCCGAATAAAGTTGTCTAATGTTATTCTAGAAGTAAGATTATTATTTATATTCTTAGGAAACATTACTCTTAGAAAACAGTACTCCTAGAACTCACACTCAGAAAAATGTACTCCTAGAAAACACCCTAAAAAACAGTACTCCTATAAAGCACCGCAGAAAACTGTACTCCTAGAAAAACACCCTCAGAAAACAGTACTCTTAGAAAACACCCTCAGAAAACATTACTCCTAGAAAACATCCTCAGAAAGCAGTACTCCTGAAAAAAAAACCCTCAAAAGACAATACTGCTAAAAAACACCCTCAGAAAACAGTACCACTAGGAAACACCCTCAGAAAACAGTACTCCTAGAAAACACTCTCAGAAAACACTACTCGTAGAAAACACCCTCAGAAAACAGTACTCCTATAAAACACCCTAAAAACAGTACTCCTAGAAAACACCCTCAGAAAATAGTATTCCTAGCAAACACCCTAAAAAAACAGTACTCCTATCAAGCACCCGCAGAAAACTGTACTCCTTGAAAAAACCCTCAGAAAACAGTACTCCTAGAAAACACCCTAAGAAAACAGTACACCTAGAAAACACCCTCAGAAAACAGTATTCCTAGAAAACACCCTCATTAAAACACCAATCCTAGAAAACCCCCTAAAAAACAGTACTCCTAGAAAACACCCTCAGAAAACAGTACTCCTAGAAAACACCCTCAGAAAACAGTACTCCTAGAAAACACCCTAAAAAAACAGTACTCCTAGAAAACACCCTCAAAAACAGTACTCCTAGAAAACACCCTCAGAAAACAGTACACTTAGAAAACACCCTAAGAAAACAGTACACCTAGAAAACACCCTCAGAAAACAGTACTCCTAGAAAACACCCTAAAAAAACAGTACTCCTAGAAAACACCCTCAGAAAACAGTACTCCTAGAAAACACCCTAAGAAAACAGTACACCTAGAAAACACCCTCAGAAAACAGTATTCCTAGAAAACACCCTCATTAAAACACTAATCCTAGAAAACCCCCTAAAACACAGTACTCCTAGAAAACACCCTCAGAAAACAGTACTCCTAGAAAACACCCTAAAAAAACATTACTCCTAGAAAACACCCTCAGAAAACAGTATTCTTAGAAAACTCCCTTAGAAAACATTACTCCTAGAAAACCCAATGAGAAAACAGTACTCTTAGAAAACAATCTCTGAAAACAGTACCCCTAGAAAACACCCTCAGAAAACAGTACTCCTAGAAAACATCCTAAAAAAACAGTACTCCTAGAAAACACCCTCAGAGATCATTATTCTTAAAAAACTCCCTAAAAAACAGTACTAGAAAACACTCTCAGAAAACAGTACTCCTATGAAACACCCTCAGAAAACAGTACTCTTAGAAAACACCCTCAGAAAACATTACTCCTAGAAAACACCCTAAAAAAGATTACTTCTAGAAAACACCCTCAGAAAACAATACTCTTAGAAAAAACCCTCAGAACACAGTACTCCAAGAAAGCACCCTCAGCAAAACACTAATCCTAGAAAAACCCCTAAAAAAACAATCAGATATAATAATACTGTTGGGGGGATACACTTATCAATACTAGGGCATGACCAGTCAATTGATCGGATCAGGCCTTTCTCTCCAACCTTATGTCTAGTGAAAGTAAGAGGCATCACGGGTCGCCACCTACGGCTTACAGGTGGACCTGTTTTCGGGAGGGGGCATAACCCTGTGCATGGAGTTGCAGTCGGTGAATCCGCCAACAGGGCGAAGAAAAAGAAGAAACAAAGAAAGAAAATGAAGAGAAAAAAAGAAAAAAGATAAAAAGAAAAGGCGGAAAAACGAAAAAAGTAAAAAAAAAGAAGAGGAAAAAGAAAAAAAGAAAGTAGAAGAAGAAAAAGAAGACGATAAGTTAAACAAGAACAACAACAAAATAGGAGTGTTAGATTAATTGCATTCTTTCTGTTAATTCTTCTGTTAAAGAGTTCCGTCTGTTCCATGGGCGGGTCTGGTGGGTAGCAGAGCGAAGAGACCTGAACGAAAAGAATGTAAGTGAAGAAGAAAGAAAGAAGAAAGGCGAAAAAAATGTAGAAAATAGAAGAAAGAAAGAAAGAAAGAAAGGGGAAAATGTTCATTGGAAAAAAAGAAGAAAACAAAGAAAATGAGTTAAAAATAGAAAGAAAGAAAGAAACGGCTGGTGATTAGTAGAAATGGAAGAAGGCGAACGAAAAAGAAACAGAAAAAAAAGAATGGAAGTTTAAATTGAAAGAAAGACAAAAAAGAAAAAAAACTAGACAAAAAGAAAGAACGAAACTTACAGGATTAATTAAAAAAAATATAAAAGACAGCTAGAAACATAGCGAGCAAGCAAGAAAGAAAAATTTAAAAAATGGACCAAAATTAAGGGAATGAAAGAAAAACGTAAAAGAAAATAAAATGAGTTGAAATGAAAGAAAGAAAAAAAGGAAGGAAATAAGTGTTATTTTTCTTACAAGAGAACGAAACTCATACGTGGAAAGCACACACACACACAAACAAATATATATATATATATATATATATATATATATATATATATATATATATATATATATATATATATATATATATGGGAAATGAAAAAGGAAAAACCAAAAAAGGATGTTTTTTTTATATATTCATCAACGTTTCGTCTTTATTTATAAGACTTCCTCAGGATGATAATTTTAAGAAAAATGTCATGCAAGTACGTGAAAATATTGGGTTGACATGATGGATCGATGGGAAGAAGTAGTAGCCACACTGAAAGCGGCGAGCATAAATATCTAAACATTCCATAGTACTCAACGACAGAGTCGGAGCATTTTACTGAAGCTTTTAGGTTTATATATTAATTAATTAAAAAATATATATATATAAAAATTGATGACTCGTCTGATTAAGGGCGAATTAAAAATGCGGTCCTCTGCATATTTTAAAAATAAACAAGGTAGCAACAAATAATACAAACACACCGGTAAACACCGGTCGACTATCGCCATAAAAAAACAATAACAAAAAATCAGCGTATATGTTATTATATTATTATATATGTATATAACCATACGCAGACATGTTTCGCAATATCACGGCTCTTCAGTGTGGGTAGACGTGAGAAGTGTTTACACGCTGATTCGAAATCGTATCAGATCATTTTTATTCGATGATTTTCTAAAGACTGATAAATTTGAACTGTTTGGGGTGTTGTGCAGAGTGATGTCATTTCTTTTCCTTTTTCTTCTTTTTCTTTCTACTCCTTTTTCCTATTTTAACGTCTCAGCCGCGCGCGTTTCATTATTCTTTCTTTTTTTTCTTCTTCAAATAGTAAAACACGTGCCAATAACATCCAGTTGTGCGTTCTTCTTTTTCCTATTTTTTTTTACCGTTATCGAATAAATTTGTAATCTTTACTTTGTCTGAAGACGTTCGTTGATCAGAACGAAACCGCTAAAATCTCTCGTTTCTTTGATGATTTATTTCTGTATTTAAATTTGTTTGTTCAGTTTGTCTTTTTCACACATCCTGTCTTTAACGGCATTTGCTTTTAGGATATATCGTAGATTTTACCATGATATATATATATATATATATATATATATATATATATATATATATATATATATATATATATATATATATATATACTAATTATTTATTTGAAAACTATACGTTACATACTTCAGAGACATACCATGGTTTCATTGAGATAGGCTGACCGTTTATTTCTGTTAAACAGGTCGTTATTATTATTATTATTATTATTATTATTATTATTATTATTATTATTATTATTATTATTATTATCATTCCTTCCTTAAGCCATGACTTTTCAAAAGTATTAAATTATTCTTGGAAAAGTCATGACTTTTTAAAGGTATGAAATTATTTTTGAAAAGCCATGGCTTAAGGAAGGAATAATAAAACGTCTTTTATATATCCCTTTATCTTGAACAACGTATGACTTAATAGATATTGTATTTTGTACAAGTTTATTCTCATCCATTACTTGTTTATATAATTGCTATATCTCGTATATCGAGTATCAATCATTCATGATAGGTTCTACTTTAAACGTATACATTGTATCTTTATTTTCTTGTTCATTATATATATATATATAGTGCAGTAAGTTAGAACAACATCCGTACCATCGGTTTCAGATCTGAGAAATTCAAACCTTTGTCAGCGAAGTCGTTCGGCTTAAAGAGTCATTTATTAAGCCGAACGACTCCGCTAACGAAGTTCTGCATTTCTTAGATCTGAAACCGATGACACCGATGTTGTTCTAATTAACTGTATCACATATAAATAGATATTATGCTTTTATTAATTATCTCGTTAATTTTACTTTTGTTTCAATAATTGAGCACTCTGCTGGGAAACTGACCCAAATACCATTAAAAGTATATATTTCCCTACAATCTTTATTTTACTTTTTCAAATTTTAAATCTTGGCCTTTGCCAACTTATCTATCCCAGCGATTTCCTCTGATGATAAGATGTTGATCTTTGAAAAGCCTGGCTTAAGGAAAAACTTAACTTGAATAAATTGCCTTTTTGCGGAATATACCTTGCTCTGAGTAACTGAATTAAAAAAAGATTTGACTTTTGCTTTTCTAATTCCTGTTCATCCTTCTACATATCTACCTGCTCTATCCTGGATATTGAGCTGTATAATTTTCACAATAGGTTTTACCTTTCCTAAAAGTTCGCTTTTAGTTCACCACTTTATATATATATATATATATATATATATATATATATATATATATATATATATATATATATATATATTCCTTGCAAAAAATCAGCATGCTGAAAATTTTATGCGGAAATGAAGTATGAAAATGTTTGTGTAGCTAACTTGCTATATATATATATATATATATATATATATATATATATATATATATATATATATATATATTCATACCATTGCAAACTAGTCACGTATTGAGCACTATTGGAGTAAATACTGAAAATTTATATACATATTACCTTATGATATACATTCTAAGTGTGCATCTGCGGATTTAGTAATTATCTCAGGGGTTCAAATCCATTGGATACCGGAGATTAATGTTAGAATAATAACGCTTTCATTAGGAATATGGAAAAAGAATATTTCTGTATTGTTCGCAATGGGGGCTATTTCTATAGATGGTGTTTCTTGTGGATGGCCTATATTAATTTGAGATTTTGGCTTGCATTATATTATCAATGTTGAATATTATGTCTGGTTTAGGTTTTTCTCTTCATGTAGAAAACCTTTTTTATTTTAATACTCAAATTATGAGCCCTACAGGCCCAAATTCTATTATTCCAACGCCATTGATAATGTTTACCCATTCACTGATTCATTTTTTTATTATCGCTTATGTTTGAAGTAATGTTTTTAAACATGACGTAAATCATAAATCTATGACGTCACGTCAAAGCTAGAATTATTTTTTTAAGGTAATGTTTTACGCTTTATTTATATGAAAGTCCAGAAAGCTCAGATGGTAGAACCTAAGACTATATATATATATATATATATATATATATATATATATATATATATATATATATATATATATATATATATATATATATATAGTGAATGCTTTTATTCAAACATGTACAAGGTCTGCTACACTGGCATGTCGATGTTATCGATCTACAGCTCTCAAGAGCTGAGGTCTCATCAGGCAGAAAGTTGTTTTTTGATTCAACTGGTTGCTGAATTCCAGGGAGAATGAAGTCAAGCAAAAAAGAAGAGGAGAAAGAAATAAAAGTCATGTGACCGATTTTAAAATATGATTGCCGTTAGAAATTACTATTTTCTTATTTTTATCTTTTATATATTTTATATATATATATCCAACGCTGAGCTGGGGTAGAAAGGGGGGGGGGGCGAGGAAAAGAAAAAGAAAAGAGAAGGGGAAAGAGATACAATTGCTGTCAGAAAAGTTTAATTTACAGCTATTTATATTTTTATTTTGTATTTTTATCCAACGCTTAGTTAGGGTGGGGGGGGGGTGGAAGAAAAAGAAAGAGAAAAGGGTGGAGGGGTGTTAGGGGTGGATGTCTATAGCCATTTAGGATTTGTTGCGGGAATGGTTTTGAGTTAAATTCATATTTATTTTTATTCAGCGCTGGGCTGGATAAAGAGGGGGGTCGGGGGAGATTAAACAAGAGCGAAAGAGAAGATGAAGAAAGAGGGGGAGGGGGGGTTTCAAATTTGTCCTGTCTGCTTCCTGTCAATGCAGACATATAACAATTACATGACACCCAGCTTACGGGGATATTTTAGTTTAACTCATTGATGGATTTATGGCCTTATTGTTAATAAATTATGTTGTTATATTTTGATCAATTGGCATTTAATTTTGATTATTTTGATGGATAGTTAAATGTATTTTAAATAATATTTATCAGTTAATTAATAAAACATAATGGTAATTGTCTTTATTTTTAGTAAGATTCATATATGGATTAGTGGCAGTAATATTAGTAGGTTAGTTCTAGGTACTAATGAGTTAAAATATATTGGGAATTATTCTTGGTAAGGATCGTATATAAGTTTATGACATTGATATTGATGGATTATACTATTATATTTAGTTTTAATTATTTTGGAGTATGAATAAATGTATTTCGATTATAAATAATAGTTAGTGATGGATTAATAAAACATACTGGTAATTGCTTTTATTTTTAATGGAATTTATATATCGATTAATTTCAGTGGTATAGATAAATAAATTTTATTATTCGTTGTAATCCTATTATTAATGGTGGGGTTAACACCTGTTATAGTATTAGTGGTAAGGTGTTCTACTTAAAATTGTTAACGCAAGTTATGGTCTATGAAGGGGGGGATTAGAAATGGTGGGGGCCAGTAATTTTGATTAAAGTGATCAGTATATAATTATTTAAATATTTAAAAATTGGTTTTGGTAATAAGTAGTTTTGTGAGCTGGATGTTGAGCGCATACACGCACTCGTGCACACATGAGACCTCAGCTCTTGAGAGCTGTAGATCGATAACATCGACATGCCAGTGTAGCAGACCTTGTACATGTTTGAATAAAAGCATTCACAATACAGCTCTATATTTTTATTGAGCACTCTTTTATAAACCCGGTTTGATTCCCTTTGGATTTCTACCCTGTGGATTTTTACCCTACCTGGATTACTATATATATATATATATATATATATATATATATATATATATATATATATATATATATATATATATATATATATATGTGTGTGTATCGAGGCAGCATTTTTTCTTTAAGACACGTATTATTAAAAATAACCGAAAATTTTTGTCTGGTTATTTTAGTGTTGATCCCTTCAATTTTCCGTTTGTCATTATTCCACTGACGATGGACCCAGACGGGTCAGAAAGTACTCTGGACCAACATGTACACTATGGCAGTTTCATCAGCCAATTTCCTTCCGAGATTAAGATTTTAATCCAGAAAATTGAAGGGATCAACACTAAAATAACCAGACAAAAATTGTTGGTTATTTTTAATAATAATATATATATATATATATATATATATATATATATATATATATATATATATATATATATAGGCATAGCTCATTGGGTAAAACCGATTCGAACTCACGACACTTGACAATGTATTGAGATTTCACTTACATTCAGCCTGTGTCGCCGACTGTAAGCTCGACAGTTAAGTTTCGATTCCGGCTTGTGGAACTGGTTGGTCTAGTCGCACTTAAGAGCTGTAATACAGCGAAAGAGTCTGTATGTGGATGACTATATATATATATATATATAATATTTGTTGTTGTTTATTATCTATGTACGTATACGTTTCGTCCCTTTTCAATCAGGACTCATCAGCATAGAGATATGACTATTCACTACCGGTCGTACGATTCGAAACCCTGGATAACAAGTATTTTTCAACTTGCATCCAACGTCGTTAACGGCGCGCCCAATATTTGAATAGCCGATAAACAATGATAAATAAACACATATAAAAGCGGCTTGATGTCGAGGCATTCTACTTCTATTAAAGAAGGAATGATGCATATAAAGCAAGTGACGTCATGCTGTGTTTGTACTACCATTAAGAGTGCTCTACTTATTTTACGAGGAGCGACAAATATATATATATATATATATATATATGTGTGTGTGTGTGTGTGTGTGTGTGTGTGCGTGTGTGTAAAGAGTGTTAATAAGTATTACATTACGGCTATTATCGACGTAATTTGCATATGTGTGACCATGAAATGCACATTAAGACATAATTGCATCCCCCTCCCCGCCTCTTCTGGAAAAGTAAGCCAATTTATCCTCTTTCGTCTGCATCAATCCCTCGTTTGCGTACACAGGGCAAACCCACAGACAGACACGTGCAAGAAAATAATTAAAAAAAGCAATAACATGAATATAAAACCAAAAACCAAATAAACAACATTTTATGTAAAACTTTGCAATTACCGTCTGCGAATGCCGTTCGCCAGCGCCCCAGGTCTTGCCGACATGGCCCTCCGACGAGAGGACGTGTTCGAGCATCAACCGACCGGAAGTACCACGCGTGATATGATGTGCATCAATATACTTCCCCCCACCATTGTCTTTACTCTGTGTATTTAACGCAAGTTATTAAGACATTTCTTATTTCGCGGACCAAATCGCAAGGAATTTAGCGGGCTTTGCAAAAGCATACTTTATTGCGCATTCGTTTACACGGGGGTTTGCTGGCTTGGATTTCTGGCCGAATGCCAGCTGAACTTAGAGTTTTTTTTATCGAAATCGCTCTAGACAAATCATGAAGCCACTTGATGTACGAAGCTAACCAGAACAGAATATGATTATCGCAAGGAGGAAACAGTCAGCAGAAAAAGAGTTCCACAAGCCTGCAGTTCTTTGAAAGAACCTACTGGAATTTGAAGCTGTATAACAATGAAGTATCAAAATAGAGAATTGATGAAGACCACTAGACCAACAAGTCAAACATGCTGGAACAAAAGAAGCAGGGAATAGATCACATAATTCCGAAGAACACATGCCATAATAGTATTTATAGAAAAGACTGAGACTAGCAACATCACGTCTGTGAGAAAGAGGGTGTAGAAAAGAAAAAAGGGCTTTGCCAATCAAATTACAGATATATTTCTGCACCTTATCAAGCACCCTAAAATGGAGCAGATTCACATGCCCAAATATGACAACAGTACTCCATACATGGTATAAATAATTACTTAAATAATACTAACCTATTTCAGGGTTCTTGATAAGATGCAGAAACGTATCTGTAATTTGATTGGCCCCTACCCTTTCTCTTCTCTACATCCTCTCTCTGAAAGACGTGATGTTGCTAGTCTCAGTCAAGCGAACATGCATCAAGAAAAATTAATAATCTTCGAGCGCCACTAGTATATTGGCCTTGTACCCAACATAGCCAGACTTACCAAGTCTCTATTTACTTGCCTCCCCACGAGTGAAAAGTTTGACATAAAGGTCTGTTTTTAATGTGGGAAAATCCTACACTCTGGATTAAGACAGGGGCGGGCAACCTTTTCAGAGTGAGGGCCAGATGAGACTTTTGGAAGAAGATCGCGGGCCGGAGTGAAAAACGAAATCTCAGAATTACTATATTTTATTTACATGAATAAATTGTACAAAAATTGCATTGGACACTCTACAAATCTGATATTTTTTCTCAAGAGACTTCTGTATGTGATGTTATAAAAGGCGCCGACGAAGAGCCATTTTGGAATCATAAAAAATAATGACGGGAAAGTAGCAAGTTGATCCAGCATTCGTTTTGACACACCTCACATAAGTTCTCTGTTTCATGCCCTTTCCTCATCTCTCGTTTCCTCTTTGCCTCTCTCTTTCTCTTTTTCTATTTTTTTATCTCAGGCCAAGGATTTGAAATTAATAGTTAAAGAAAAATCAAATATACATGCATCATCGCTCGCTGATATTTATACATTTTCATCCAACTGTAAATCTTAATTGAAACCTACTTTTACGTCTATGTCCCAAAATGATATGAGTTTTACTGGGAGGTCCGCGGGCCGGATTTCAATAATAAAGCATAGCAGGGTGGCGGGCCGGACGCTAAGCCTTCGCGTGCCGGATGTGGCTCGCGGGCCGGAGGTTGTCCGCCCCTGGATTAAGACGAAATTTTTTAAATGGCATCAGTCTAAAAGGGTTTCTCCACGTCCGGAACCGGAACAGATATTACACTTTGATCGCAACCAGAGTTTACTTTCTCACCTGTTTTGAAATTTTGATTAAAGTCAGCTATCGTCTGATACGTGTTGACGGGTAGACACCTTAAATGTCACTCTAAAAAAAAAAAAAAGAGGAAACGCGTGTTGTATATACAATTTCCATCAATTATGCTGTCCAAAAGTTTGCGAAATCTTTACGTCAGCGAGATGCCCGGTTTACAAGTTTGACGGAGTGACAGATTAGAAGCAAAGGAAAAAATGTTTTGTCTTTTTTTTTAATTGTTGTTGAAGCCTCAAAAGGTAAAAGTTTGTTTATAATTCGCTTTGATTAGTTGGGGTTAACTTGTTGATGCGATCCGTCTCAGACACAGATGCGTGACTTTGAAGAGATGACAAATGTCAAAAAGTTCTTCAGCATAAAAACTGATGATAGTTTTCGTTTTTGTATACTAAACACGGGCGACCTTTGGCTCACTTGTCGGCTAAAGTAATGCATAATGTACTAAAAATCGAAGCCTTATTTATGAAAAGAACAATAACTATATATATATATATATATATATATATATATATATATATATATATATATATATATATACCTTTGATGGTATCGGGAGAGTTTCCCAGCAGAGTGCTCAATTATTAAAACCAAAGTAAAATTAACTAGATAATTAATAACAGCATAATATCCATTTATACGTAATACATATATGTAATATATGTTATAACTTACTGTATTACACACACACACACACACGCACGCACACACACACACACACACATATATATATATATATATCTCAGTATTATTATTATTATTATTATCAATCATATATATTACATCTTTTTAATATGTGTTATTCATATTACATCTTTATAATATACGTTATTCATTCACATTCACTACCTATTTTCCCCATATATAAAGTGGTTTCGTGTCTGCCCTTCCGGCATACTACACCCCTTTTACTTACTTTTATTTTCTATCTATTTAGGTTTTAATACATTATTTTTATTTTTAATACTTTTTATCCTTACTCTTTACCGCATTATTGTTAGTTCCCTATTTATTTCTATTTATTTATTTATTCATTTTTTCTGGCAATATTTTATTTATTTATTTTATTGTTATCAATTTCATTATTTATATCTTATTAGTATTTGTTTATTCATTAGCATTACCTTATTTACTATACTATATATTAACTCACGTTTAATTCAATTATTTCGTTTCCTATCATCTCCCCCCCCCCTCTCCACAAATTTAGTGCGATTCAAATACCATTTATTGCATTTATTAAATCACGAACGTGTATATGTTCGTTTTCTTTTTAAAAGACAACGGACGCGTATAAGTTCGTTTTTTTCAAAAAAACAACGGTTCTCTTTGCTAACCCGAAGAAACGTTATGCGTGGACTATCTTACGCGTCATGACAAAAAACGAACGCCGCAATGTTCAAAATTACAGTTTGCTCAACGATCCTCAGTTTTCTTCATTTCAGATCATTTTTTGACAAAGACCAGAGAACTGGTCGAAATATCAAAATAAAAACAATAAAAAAAAACAATTTTAATGCTTCATACACCACCAATCATCTATAATATATATATATATATATATATATATATATATATATATATATATATATATAAAGTGGAGAACTAAAAGCGAACTTTTAGGAAAAATAAAACCTATTGTGAAAGGTATACAGCTCAATATACTGGATAGAGCAAATAAATAGGTAGAAGAATGAAAAGGAATATATATATATATATATATATATATATATATATATATATATATATATATATATATATATAGGTTTGGTATGGTTTGGTATGGTTTGGTAGTTTTGTTTTACGGCATATCAACCCTTTTTGGGTTATTTAATGCCGAATCTGGTCATTATAGTGAAAGTTTTTATGCTTCAAGTTCTTTATATCTTCAAATGTTTAATCAGGGTTTTTGGTTTGGTAGTTTTGTTTTACGGCATATCAACCCTTTTTGGGTTATTTAATGCCGAATCTGGTCATTATAGTGAAAGTTTTTATGCTTCAAGTTCTTTATATCTTCAAATGTTTAATCAGGGTTTTTGGTTTGGTAGTTTTGTTTTACGGCATATCAACACTTTTTGGGTTATTTAATGCCGAATCTGGTCATTATAGTGAAAGTTTTTATGCTTCAAGTTCTTTATATATTCAAATGTTTAATCAGGGTTTTTGGTTTGGTAGTTTTGTTTTACGGCATATCAACCCTTTTTGGGTTATTTAATGCCGAATCTGGTCATTATAGTGAAAGTTTTTATGCTTCAAGTTCTTTATATCTTCAAATGTTTAATCAGGGTTTTTGGTTTGGTAGTTTTGTTTTACGGCATATCAACCCTTTTTAGGTTATTTAATGCCGAATCTGGTCTTGTTTTCTTCTCTTTTTTGTTTCTTTCCCCTTTTAATATCTGTTTCTATTTAACCCATAGTTGGGACCCTAACAGGTACTACCACTCCGGGTCAGGGTGGACCTGGGAGCAATGGTAATTAAGACGAGGCTTCACATTCCCCAAAGTCCGTAAGCCGGATCTCACCATCGGATGTAGTTTAAGGTCATATCCAGGACCGAGAGTAGGGTAGGAAAAATTAAAATAAAAAAGGGGAGGGAGAAAGGAAGACGGGCTGTTGTTTTTGTTTTTGGTTTTGTAGAACATAATTAAGTTTTACAAAAAAAAAAAAAAAAAAAAAAAAAACGTCAATGTAGGTGAATTTCGTCTCAGGGAGCCACAGGGCAGCCTGATCTGGTATCACCAGTCTATATATATATATATATATATATATATATATATATATACGAGAAGAATATACGTCCCAGGACGGGTAAAATTATTTCCCTAAAGAGAAAACATTTTATATCCCCTTACATAGATTAGATACTAAGACTTATGTTTAGAATCCTTATTCCAATATTGATTAAAATCAATCGCATGATCTTGATTCTTGAAAAAGTATAACATTTGAAGTCTTAAGTTTAAGGGGTCTTAGGAAGAATATGGAATTCATGGAATCTTGCTGAATTGGTGTCTAATAACTGTGGATCAAATTTTAGGCAAATCTTATAAATAAAAATATTCAAATGAGAGGTTGTGCCCATATTAATGCTCCCTAAAATTCTTTATAATAAAGTACCAACAAAACTGAAATTTGTGGAATTTTTATTTATTGATGTCGAAGACGTATTGCTTAAATTTCACAAAAATTGGAGGCATATCTGAAATATGTAAATTATCAAATGAGAGGTTGTGTCCATATTATGCCACTTAAAACATTTTTAAATACACTAAAGTAACTAAAATTTGGTGAATACTTATTAATAAAAGTCTAATACCTAACCCTAAACCTTACCCTAACCCTAAACCCTAACCCTAACCCCTAACCCCTAACCCTAAACCTAACCCCTAACCCTAACCCTAACCGTAACCCTAACCGTAACCCTAACCCTAACCCTAACCCTAAACTCTAACCCTAACCCCTAAACCCTAACCCCAACCCCTAACCCCTAAACCCTAACCCTAAACCCTAACTCTAACCCTAAACCTAACCCCTAACCCTAACCCTAACCCTAAACCCTAACCCCTAATCCCTAACCCTAACCCTAACCCTAACCCTAACCCTAAACCCTAAACCCTAAACCCTAAACCCTAAACCCTAACCCTATCCCTAATCCTTCATTTTTCACCTTTTACTCCTTTTGCATAAAACTATACTAAACTAAATATAACCTAGCAGCTCTTTTCGAACTTTCGTAATGATCGGTTAATTAGTTTAGGAACGAATTCTATACATACACATATATAAACATCAAAACACACCTAAGTTTCCGGTGTATATGATGTTTGCTTAGTGTTTCTTTGAAAATATTAGTAGAACATTTTCTTTGCATTTTATATGAACTATATAGGGTATTGCAATGTTTAGAGTGAATTTGTCTAGATATTGTGGACTACAAATGCTGAATGCACGTAAGAAGAAATCGATTATCATGTCTGTTTTGATTTTCGTTATGGTTCGTTCGAAAAAAGAACAAAAACATTCTTCTCGCACCATAATCGCACCACATTTTTTGAATTCTAACAACTATATTTTGTTTAAAAAAAACAACAAAAAACACTAATTCCATTTCATAAACGCATGTCATATTTTGAATTCTAACGACTATGGTACGTTCGAAAAGAGAAGAAAAATATTCTTTTCACGTCACAAACGCACAAAATATTGTCAAATATTGTACTTGTATTTTATTTCTTCAAATCAATCTACTTGGGAAAGTCTTGAAATAAAGACGAAACATTGAATAATATATGAATTATTTTGTTTTTCCGTTTTCATTTTCCATCACGTTGGAATATT
>OY744534.1:77613940-77623940 GCA_963556195.1 Sepiola atlantica
ATATAAATATATGCACATACCTAACTCTACATAAATAGGGATATTTCGATCTGCAACTGATTCTAAAGAAACAGTTACCTCAAATAATATGTAATAAAAGTTTTTTTTAAAAAAGCTTGAAATTTTCAAGCAACATTCCGGGAACGACTGTGGATGCCTGCCAGCCTCTCAAAAGAAACAAAAAGCTGTGTTCGCCAAACGGCTTAAAAGCAAGTGATACAAAATGCCGCCTATTTGAACTCGATGCAAGAATCTGCCATGCGACGCACGTACAGGGTTTGAGAATGGGGATGATTCTTATTTCCATAAATATGGACCAACTTCACATCCGGGTACTAAAACTCCACGAGCCCATCAAAATTGGGAATTTGCCAAACACATTGATTTGGAAAAGATGTTATACTGGATACGTTCTAGAATTTCGTTTTGAATGGTGATATATCAAAGATAAGGCATACTGCATAAAAACCGACATTTCAAAAGAAATAAATTGAACGGAGCTTTTTTAAAAGGGAATGTGCCAAAATACCGAATTAAGAATGTGCGCCATATTTGCAATTCCGGAAGTCTGAGACCGAACGAGCACTATTAGACGCATGTAATTAATTTAAATCAATGTTTCTCAATCGTTTGTTTCCAAATGAATGCCTAGAAGCACAATTAAATACCACGGAAAACCTAGTCAAAATCAAATTCTGATTAAAATTAGAAATAAGGATTCTAGATATAAGGTTTAGTAGCGTTATATGTTGATTTTAATCTTCCTAAGGGAACATAAAAGTGGTGCAAATCTGTTTTGCTCTAGAAATTTTTTTTACCCTTCCTGGGAAGGATATTCTTCTAATATCTATGTAAATTTAAGTATGTGTATCTGTTTATATATTTGTTTGTACAGGATTTACTCCTAAACTAATTGACCGATCATTATACATTTTGGAACAGAGTTTTTAGTCGTAAATGGGTCGTAATGTTAGCTATATATATTTAGTTAAATTTAGTTTCATATAAAAAGGGTAAAAACGGGGATGGAATCTCTTCGTGAAAATTCCGATATCTCCGATTTGTGTTAAATTTTAACAATAGGTATCAGACATCAATTACTAAATATTCCTCAAATTTCAGTTTGTTTGAAGCATTTTTCACGGGTTTTAGGGGCATAATTTCGTCACAACCTCCGATTTGAAAATTCAAATATTTCAGATGTGCATTAAATCCGTCTTGATACCACACAAGTTAGAAATATTCCCTGAATTTTAATTTCTTCTTAAGACCCCTTTAAGCTTAAGCCTTTAATTTTAAACATTTCTTAGAATCAAAATCATGCAATCGACTTTGATCAAAATTGGAATAAGGATTCTAGACATAATGTTTATTATTATTATTATATCTTTATTCGTAAAGAGAAAAAAATTAGTGTAAAACTATTGTGTCCGGAAATGGTTGAAATTTAAAGCCATTTTTATGGTATTCTGTAATCCTTCATTATTTTACGGAAATAAATCACCGAGCTTTCAGAAATAACCCTAACCCTAACCCTAACCCTATCATCCTCGGGGGTTATTTAATTTCTCAATGCGCGATAATTTCTTGCTGTAGAGTAAAGAATTACTACATAATAACAATCTCTTTCGGACTATTGTTCTTATCAACATTATAGTGGTATATACTAAATCCGAAACGCTGAAAATAGAGTAGGTATAGTAATAAACTATTACATTTGGTAAGTGGTATATGCTGAATCCAAAAGTGCTCAAAACCATTAATTGAGTAGGTATTACATTTGGTAAGTGGTATATGCTAAAACTAAAAGTGCTCAAAACCATTAATAGAGTAGGTATTACATTTGGTAAGTGGTATATGCTGAATCCAAAAGTGCTCAATACTAAGAGAGGATAATAATAATGGGAGGGTTGGCGAGGGGAGGAGATGGAGGATAGAGATATAAATATAAAGAGGTATAGAGATATAGATAGATAGATAGATAGATAGAGAGAGAGAGAGAGAGAGAGAGAGAGAGAGAGAGAGAGAGAGAGAGAAAGAGAGAGCGCGAGAGCGAAAGAGACGTTATAAAAGAAAGATGTCACACACACTTTTTAACTCTTCCAATTTGTTGTCAATGACCCGGGCAACTTCAAGTAGCCATGTGTTCAAAGGAACTGTAAAAATGGTGTTTAAAGGGGAATAATCCTTTACCCTTAAGTTATCTCCATTGACCAAAACAGCGTTTCGGAAAACAGAGTTACGTGCCCATGCATTTGGTCAGACGATAATGAAATAACAAACGGGAAACATTCAATGGACGCTCGCTCAACGACAGACAATTAAATCTTTTCTCATTTCAAAGTAATTTCTTGTCAGTTGCATTTATTGTATCTAAATAGAGATTTTGTTCGTTTGTTTGTCTGTCAGTTACAATATTTCCGCCCTTCACAACTTTTTGAAACGTAATAAATGCATTGCGGAATTTGTCTCATTTCGAAATATCAGAAATCTTAACTACTTTTAGAAATGGAGAATATTGTATTAATAGTAAACTAGTGGGACCCGTGTAAATTACTAATTATCTTGTTCCTAACCTATCTATGTTTGAATACAATATGATAAGATTTGACTTGTATATTTATTTTTAAAAAATGAACAATACATGAAACAATTTACAAAACATCTTTATATACAATATTTCTAGTGAAGGTAATATTTCGACGACTAAACCTTACTTTGTAAATGCATTAGATTAAATTAAATGTGGCTCCAATTCATGAGTAGCATACAAAGATTCGGAAGGTCGTTGCTTTTGATGTAAGCATGACACACAAAATAACACACACGCTATCGTATTAATATGTGTCTTCCCGGTCGTCCCCTCCCTACCTCCTTCCCCCCTTCGATGTAGAAAAAAATCTTAGAGGTAGGTTGGGATCGAACTATAAACCAGTCGGTCCGACTTCAAAAACCGACGTCACAATCCCACGTCGCTAACAGTTGCGCGAAAGGAAAATATTACGAAAATTAGGTGTCTTGAATGTTTTTCAAAATATAGGTGCAGCACGCACGCGCAGAGCTTTTAATGTAAGCGTGACACACGAACACATACGCTATCGTATTAATATATAGATGATACGTTCTCAACAAATAAAGCAGATGATATGGTCGAAAATCGAAACCAAAACTTTAAGATCTTCAGCGATGTGGGGCTTTCTTTTAAATAGAGCTTAAACATTACCGTAACAAAATAATTATAGCTTTTGTATGACGTCATAGATTTATAGTTTACGTCATGTTTTAAAATATAAATTCAAACAAACAATAATAATAAATAAATAAATGAATAGTAAACATCATCAATTGCGTTGGAAATTATTTTAAATAGTAAAAAACAATTTATTTTGCTTTAATTACGTATTAGCGATGATTAAAATTTGATATTTAATACATACTGTAATTTGAACCCGTAGGACCCATAATTCTAGTATGTGAAATAATTACTATTGTGGATCTACACAAAATCGTTTTCATCCAATTTATTTCTTCATATTTCTGTCTTAATACTTACAAAATACCACTTTATTAGACCATGCTAGATTAATATACTTTAATTTTTAAGGAAAACTATAGCTTATTTGATTAAGTAACATGATTGTTGCCTGCTGTTACACTGGTATACTGTTAATCGAAAATAACAAACGTAATTGACGATTACAACGACATTTTTTTTATTATTATTTATTTTTTATATTTATTCCCCCCAAACAAGGCACATTCCTACTCAGACGTAAAAGGCTACTGTGAATTAGGGGCCAGATTTATAGGGGCCATCCTAAGTGGGGAGTTGTGCAGCAAGATGTTTGTTCACATTACATTTACATTTCTGCATGTTGGTACAGTCAGGGGAAACAGGGAGCTAGGAGGGAATTCCAAAGGCTATGGGTTCGAGGTAAGAATTTATTAGAGTGGAACGCTTTCTGGCATCTGGGCACCTCTAAATGAAGGGGTGGAATTGTGCTGCTTGTTCGGTTAGTCGGTTGTATTTACGTTGAGGGGGAACCATATAAATTAGTAGTATATTCAGGTTATGGTTAAAAATTAAAATTGTATTTATTACCGTTTCTTCGGTAGTATTTATTTTTTACCTTTAATATTTAATTTTGTTTTACCAAATTCTTTTCTCGTTTCGAATAGATTAAGAAATAAATAAATGTATTAATGATAGGATTTTTACACAGTTAAAATTGGGTACATTAAAAATGCACCCGGATTAAATATATAAAAAATTATGAAAGTGTTACGAGTTCTTTATATTGGTATCAATAATACCGAAGTGAATTCGCATCTTATCTACCAAAAAAAAAAAGTAACTTTTTTTCACACGGGAAACATGTTTAAATCCTAGCAATTTCAACCATGTTTGTTGACGATTTAAACTAAAAACGCCTTAAAAGGAACTTAAAGAGAAACTCTTCTCTGTTTTTCCCTGAAAACACACGCACACGCACACACACACACACACACACATATATATATATATATATATATATATATATATATATATATATATATATATATATATATATATGTGTGTGTGTGTGACTATGTGTATGTGTGTGTGCGTCTTTAATATGGGAGGGACTAGCTTCAGTGTTATTGGCATGTTTAATAATGGCAACAAGTAATCTTAACACCGGAAGTTAAGGCTCAATTATTCAAATCCTCGCCGGATAATGTCGAGTGTTTTTTCAAATTTCGCTAATTGGCTATTATTAAGCATCTGACTGCTTCGTCCGCAGCACTCGACAAGAAATAAAAGCAACAACAAACGCAACTTCGCTATAAAAGTTGTTTTCCGTTCGTCCATCTTGTACAACAAAAAACTAATCATTTTAAGCGGAAAAGAATTCATGACGAAAATATAAGAGTCCCTATTTACTTGCCGCCCACGAGAGAAGAGTTAGACAAGGTCGCTTTTTAATGTAGGGAAAATCCAGCCCCCCTCCCCTCCAAAGGGTCACTCTGGATTTTGACAATAATAAAACATTTCTCATCCATTGACAGAGGACCGAAAGGATGAAGTGTAGTATCAGAAAAGTTACTACACTTTGATCGTAGCCAAAAGATAGGAGTCCCTATTTTGCCTTCTCATAACGTCGCTTTCTAATGTGGGGAGAACCCAGCTCCCCACAAAAGGGGCACTCTGGATTAGAACAATAATAAAAATTGTCTCAGTCTAGAAGGATGAGAGAAATATGAAATGCAGTATCAAGAGAGATACTACACTTTGATTGTAGCCAAAATATAGGAGTCTCTATTTACTTGCCTTCACACGATGGAAGAGTTAGACACAAGGTCGCATTTTAATGTGGAGAAAATCCAGCTCTCCCAAAAGGGTGATTCTGAATTGGGACAACAACAACAAAAATTGTCTCAGTCTAGAAGGATTTTACCTTCACTGGTTGAGGGCAGAAAAGTTCACTATAAATGGTTATTCCTTTTTTAAGGTAATCGACGAAGAACATTTCTTGCGCACACCAAAATACGGAGGCCAGACCTTTGCCTGTTTGTGTTAGCGTCTTTGGTCGTTTTGGACAGCTTGCAATTGTTGCTGTACACGCAGTTTGACTGTTTCATCTATTGTCACATATTCACGAATATAAATACTTTTTGTTGTGTAGAAACAGTTGCACACGACGCTTTAAATCGTCGACTCGTTGTTTGCTTTTTGTCCGACTGAGCAAACACGGCAGCCATTTTGAACATAGCTTTCTCATTGACAAATCATGGGAAATGGCGAATACACTGCTTTCTGGTATCTTCAGCCCCTCTGCTATATCACGCAACTTCAATTAACGAATGGCCAATACGAATTTATGGACTGCAAAAAAAAGTGTATTTCCGGACAACTGCCGAATGTGAGCGACTTGAGCATTCCACAATGTGTGTGTCTGTACGCCCGCGTTTAAATTCATCGTACTACCTGTTTCGATTTATCTTCCTCCCACAAGGTAAGATGTGACACAAGGTCGGGAAAGTGGGAAAGAACAAGCGTTCGAGAATTTGAGAACTCTGGCAGTTTAAAGATTGCCTGGGCAGCCCCGTCGGCATTCCCCGGTAGGGACGCCTCAGGCAGTAAGCAATAAACTTACTCCTCCCAAAGATGGGAGGCAAAGCCTGGGAGGGTGCACCTCCTAGAACTGCACAGGACCAGACAACCAATAGACCGGCGTAAATCCAGACCCGAAGGCCCGGACAATACCGGTTTATTAGGCGGGGTAAAAAACCCTGGTTATAATACTAAATGTTAATCATTGTTTTCGACGGACACGAATCCAACTAACACTTATCAAGCCATTGCTTTGCTTGATTTGTATTTTTCCCATCAGAAAGCAAGCTTTATCAACACACGAAATTCAGATGTTTCTATTGTTTTGATAATTTGTAGCAGTAATTTAATTTAAATAACTCTAATTTGTAAATTAATTTCCCTATTAGGCTAAAATTTTGACACGTGACATTTGTAAGAAAAGTACTTTATTAAAATCATATGGATTAGTTCTTACTGGCGGCATCTATATGTCAGGTTTAGGACTTATTGTGTAGTATGTTAATAATATCGGTGCTATATAAGTATGTGTCTTACAAAATGTCTTACCGGTGTAATGGGTGACAGTGTAAGTAGATCGGAGAGTAAGAGTGAAATAAGGCAAATTAAAATTTTACTTTTTTTTACTTGCGTCAATTTTCGTACGTTAAAGCTGTATTTACTTTTTTTATAATAGCACCACAAGACTACTCGTCCCAGGACAGGTAAAATTGACTTTCGCGAACACAACAGGTTTGCACCAATTTAATTAATATTAAGTAATGTATTTTTTAAAGGGATCGGTGCATGAGCATGAACGTCAATTGTATGTCTCCTTGGTGAAATACTAAACTAGTAAAATTAACATTTAAATTATTGAATACGTATTCTAGACAAGAGGGTGAATGACGTGGGCACATTATTTATTTATCTTATGAACTTTACTATTGCTGGGCGGGGACCTCCTCAACGAAAGAATTAACATTCAAATATAAAAGTAATGTTATATTTATTGCTTATACCCGCTCTGGAAAGAGTATTCTACACACACACATATACACACACGAACACACACAAATGTATATATATATATATATATATATATATATATATATATATATATATATATATATATATATACGTTAAAGGACGAAACGTAGACGTACAGAGATAATAAACAAAACAAATATTTATTATTTGTAGCTCCTAGAAAACCAGTCTACACAGCATGACGTCGCTACCTATATGTGCATCGTTCATTTCATTAAGTAGAACGCTCTTATGACGCCAAGCCATCAGATAAAGTGTTAAAATTATCACTGTTTATTCGCTGTACAGCATTGGCCGAGTTGTTCAGGGCGTCGTGATTTGAGTTGCACAATACTCAGAATCCTGGGTTTCGAATCGCATGCCCGGTAGTGAATGGTCATATCTTTATGCGGATAAGTCTCGATTATAAAGGACGAAACGTATACGTACATAGATAATAAACACATATATATATATATATATATATATATATATATATATATATATATATATATATATATATATATATATATATGAAAGGAAGGATGAGAGTAATGCGACGTAATGGGAAAAGAAAAAACCAAACGATGTTTTTTTCATGTATTCATCAACGTTTCGTCTTTATTTGTAAGACTTCCTCAGGATGATAATTTTAAGAAAAATGTCATGCAACTATATAGAAATATTGGGTTGACATGATGGGTTAATGAGAAGAAGTAGTAGCCATTACTGGAAGCGCAGGACCAAGGTCCGGGCTGAGAGAGGTCGGTGGCAGGGAGTGAAATGAATGTGGATGTCTGTGAGTGAAAAGGGGAGGGGTGGAAGTGTTAATGAATTTGTCTTAGGGTGGGAGAGAGGGTGCTGAGTTTTTTGTTGTTGTGAGGTGTAGCATGGATTTTGAGGGCTGGGGAAAGAGGATGGCAGGTGGGAAACCTTAGAAATAAAGACGAAACGTTGATGAATACATAAACAAAAAAAACATCTTTTAGTTTTTCCTTTTCCCATATATATATATATATATATATATATATATATATATATATATATATATATATACAGACCATATTTCTTTTTAAGCAATTAAAAATTAAAAGAATGAAAGAGCAAGCTGACTGGTTTCGAACATCGTTCAACAGAGCTAAACCGGGGTTAGGATTAAGAAAAAGATCCTATATATATATATATATATATATATATATATGATTTCTAAAAATGTTTAATTGCATCATGCTTAAAAATAAATATGATCTGTATATAAAAATACTATATATATATATATATATATATATATATATATATATATATATATATATATATTACTTTTAAAAAAATACGCGGAAATCTCTCTAAGGCCCTTTCGACTATCATCTCATCAGGAGAAAATCGATAGTTTTAATTAATAATAACTTCGAAAGAAAGAGCAAATGGGGAAATTGAGTGTGCCAAAATTAACGTTGAAGCGATTAAAATTAAATTTAATTATTTCGTTAAAAGTCGATTAAAAGGCACTACGTTAAGGGATAAAAAAAAAAAAAAAAAAAATTGGGAAGGAGTTCAAAGTTCCCCAATATATATATATTGTGTGTATTTAGGCAGCATTTTCTCATTTATGCAAATATTGTTAAAAATAACAGAATTCGTCTGTTTATACTTTTTTTATTTTTCAATTTTCTAATATTTTATTTGTATTAAAATTTAAAAAATTTATAAATGTTCCATAGGTTTAACAAACGTTTTCGATTGTTCGTTGAATCATCTTCAGGTGTCAAAAGCAAATGAACAAAACAGCTGGAGAAAGAAGAGAATTTGAAATGATTTTTAGATTAGAAGAAAAAGCCATGAAAAATTATACACAGATACATATCCCTAATTGACAATAACAATAAAATTAGACTCATTGTTTACTATAAGAAATTTAAAACCCAAAATCTTGTAGTAAAAAGAAATTCCTCCCCAACTCAAAAACCACTAGAAAGAACCAATGTTATTTATAAGTGTAATGCCCTTTGGGAGAATGTAACTTCCATAATAATAATAAAGTTAATAGCTACATAGGTTTTACAAGCACTACCCTATCCCGCCGCTTAACCATGCATTTTGTAAACTCTAGCTCAATTTACCAACATCTACAAAAACATAACTGCACTCCCTCTGATTTAAGACAAATTCTAGTTAATAACACTAAAATTATACATTCTAAAACCAATTTTTAAAAATGAAAAATACTCGAACCTATCGACACAACAACCTTAAATTAACAACATCACATATGAAACCAGTGGTAACATTTTAAAATGCTTAACGTAATGCGATTTTGTTCTGTGATGCCATCCAGCGTTGCTGAATTTAAAATCTCCAAAAACTTCCTGGAACAATGCGGAAAACGTTCTATGCGCGTTTCTCCACCGTTTTTTTTAATTTTAAATTCTCTTCTTTCTCCGGCTTTTTTGTTCATTTGCTTTTGACACCTGAGGATGATTCGACGAAGAATCGAAAATGTCCGTGAAACCTGTTAAACCTATGGAGCATTTAATTTTTTTTTTTAATTATAATTTTTTTTTTATTTTAATACAAAAAAGACCATCAGAAAATTGAGAAAATAAAAAAGGTATAACGAAACAGACGAATTCTGTTGTTTTTTTTAACAATGTTTGCATATATATATATATATATATATATATATATATATATATATATATATATATATATATATATATATATATATATATACCACTATCTAGTGCCAACGTTGTAAACAAATGCATAAAAGTATTTGTTTACACACGATGAATATATCATCTATTTATCAACGGACAAGTTAGTTCAAGGAGTAGACCGTCGAGCTGTCGTCATAGGTAGTGACTAATGTCCGAGGTTCGAATCTCGGACAGATGCGCT
>OY744534.1:77641440-77661440 GCA_963556195.1 Sepiola atlantica
TTTTTTCCCCTGATTTATAAAACCATCTTTTTGAACCCCTAATAATGTAACAATGAACATAACAGTAATTTAGTGACTAACTCATTATACTACAATAGTTTTTCGCTAATAATGATAATAATAATAATATATATATATATATATATATATTTAGTGCGCTATAATGAAATAAATTCCAGGAGGAAATCCGGGTATGAGAGCTCAATGTAATAAACAGAGCAAGAATAAAATAAAATAAAATGTATAGTAACACGAAATTACATAATCATTGATGATTATGTAATTTCGTGTTACTATATTTTATTTTATATATATATATATATATATATATATATATATATATATATATATATATATATATATATGATATCTTCGAACACATTTCAGCGCACTGTTATTTATAGGTTGAGTGTTTGTGTAACACACTCTGAAGAGTGCTTGTTCGAATCACTAACGTTTCTTTGGTCATTTAATTTTTTATTATTAATATAATATATTTACTTCTTTTGTTTTTGAATTATTACTTATATATTGATATATGTTTTTCTAAACCAATAACGAAAGCGACTTTATAGAGAAACTAGCGCTGAATTTCATAATCCGCAACCATTACTATTAAAAATACCTCTTTCATCAGCAATCTAAGTACCGCTAGAAATTTTGTTGTGAAACCCTAAGGGGTTCGCGAACCCAAGGTTGAGACCCTCTACCATAGACCATGATAAACTAATCCAAACCCATGATCTTCATTTGTTTCAAAAACGTCTTTATTTCTTTTCTTTTTCTTAAGTGAGTGTTTTGCCTCTATATACTTCAGTTTGCAAAATTTTTATCAGAAATCAACTTGGATTTTCACCGTATTTCCCTTACGGTGATTTTGTTATGACATGTTTTCTCGCTACTCAACAATATATACTGCAACCCTCTGAAGATTGACAAAGTTGGACTAAAAGAAAAAATACACTTATCCGAATTTTACCATGAAACGCGCGTAAGGGATAAGAATAAATATTAAATTTGAATTAAATTACTTTGTGTGCAAAATGAAGAATGTAAAATAAACTCATTGACGTACAGAAATAAAGAAGTTGTTAGTAACAATAATAATTATGGTTTTGGATTACTTCACCATAGTCAAGTGAATCTAAATTATATATATATATATATATATATATATATATATATATATATATTTTATAAGTATATTTATTATTTTTATCTACAGACACATGTGTGCCATGCTTACGCAATTTTAAGTGTAGGAGATGATTATTACTGCCGGTCGAATGATCCAAACACTTGATCTGCAGCCTGGTATTCAACCTCTAGGCCACAATACGTTAACACGGGGAATAAGAAAATATAAATTTTATATAAAGTTGAATCGGCGGATATATACAGTAAGCTTAATCATATAGTGTTCAACAGCAGAATCCAGAACGCCGCATTACGCATAGATTTACAGCTTATAAATTCTCATAGATGCCCAATCCTTATGCTTGAAGAGGGCGATAACAATATGTTTACATATATATATATATATATATATATATATATATATATATATATATATATATATAGCACTAGATCAAGTGAAAGAATAAAATAAGGTGCGAATCAAATTTTATTACAGTTCAATTTACAAGCAAATCACCTTAACATCCTTAACTCATGAGTTTTCAAAGAAAATCTTCTCCTCAAAGGACCATTACCGCAATGACATTACTGCAGGTAATGAAAAATTAAACTTTGAAAATATATACAAAAAATATATATAAAAATACATAAAGGTATATAAAACATCAAATATATCGGCCCAAAACATACTTTTTTGTAAACCTATACAGTTCATCCAAGTCAAAAAGTTTAAAATAGCTCCAGGAAAGATATCAAAGAAGGTGATTAAAAAATAATCCAATTGGTGAATGGTGGTCCAAAAACAAAAAAAAGTTATCCAGGTGGGAAATTTGTTTGCTATGGATGCAATAGATAACAGTGAAAAGTATATTCAAGGTGTATGCAAATTAATACAACGATAAAAAAACGATAGAGAAAACAAATCATATGAAAAGTTCAGAAAACTCACTTAGTGTTGAATATTATAATGAAATATATGATTATATATATATATATATATATATATATATATATATATATATATATATAGTTTCGGAAGTTTCTCAACCATTAAAACTATATTAAAAAAAAAAAAAATTATAGTCCCAAGTCTTCCAGTGGAAAATCACTCATGTAAGTCAATTTATTTTTTACAGTTATTATATTAGTTTATTTCTAACACTATTTTAAGGGATCATCAGTTGTTTACCATGAAAAACTGATATATATATATATATATATATATATATATATATATATATATATATATATATATATATATATATATATATTGTTTATTTTAAAACTATACGTTACATGGATTAGAGACGTACCGTCGTTTCATTGAGATTGGTCGACCTATTATTTTTGTTATAAAGGACGTTAGAGCCTATTCAAATCATCAGTGACTATTTTAAAGATTAACTACATTAATTAATCTGGATAATTTATAACATAACGATTGCATTCCATCTTTCCTTTTCTTCTCCCTGTCAAAATCTTTGCGAGCTTTCTCTATTTTTCTGCGAATCTCATTTTTTTAATAGTGACGTCCATCTTGGATTTCTGCACACAACCCGTCCGGTCACATTGTTGATTTTCTTTTTGAAAAATAAAACGTTGTTACTCTCGAAATGATTAAAGTTTCTACCACTCCGGACCTTTAAATATTGCTCGGAATTATCACGTTCCAACTTACTATATATATATATATATATATATATATATATATATATATATATATATATATATATATATTAATTAGTACGTACATAAAAGTAATCAATGAAAAGATGTTTCTTGCTATAAGTCTTCATCAGTATGGCTAACGTAGACAATAATCGAGTCCCTCGATTAAAATGTATGTAGTGTGACGTCTTACCACCCGACAACGACGCTTTCATCGAGTGCCTAAGTTAGCCATGCTGATGATGTCTGATAGCCAGAAAGATATGTACATGGATTTATAAATATATATTAAAAATAAAAACACGTCCTATTAATAGCGACAATACAATATTCTGCATGATTCTTTATCGCTTCGGAGTAGAAAAATACCAACACAACGCTGTCACTATCGCCAGTAAAACAATAAAAAATATGAACACTTATATATATTTTTTATTATTTATTTATTTTTTTTTTAATTCAACTTTAATTCCTATATAATTTTATTGCTAGCTACCATATTGCAGAATGGTTCTTGGGTGTAGTGTTTAGATATTATTATTATTTTTTAAATATTATTATCATTATTATTGTTATAATTAATGCTATTTGATATGCAAATTACCATATCATACGGTAGTCTTAAGGGTAATATATTATTATGATTATTTTATGATCATTATTATTATCATTATTATGATTATTATTATTATTATTATTATTATTTATTCATGTATATATTAGTGAAATTTTAAGCTGAATTATTTCGACACTTGATTATTGGGGAAATGGTAGTTTAATCAGTACCATTGGAGAGCCATGAATATTATAAGTGTCCTGTTTTTAAATCTCCGAAACAGTTATATTGTAAACAGCTGATGATCCCCGTGTTAATATTAGACGCTTAAGGTCTCCTGTTTTTGTTTCACTGTTAGATACTTAACCCTCCCACCTTTTTTTAATTTTTTTTTATTTACTTTTTTTTTTATTTATGAATTTTCCAACGAATGTTAAGTCTGCAATATCTTGGATTTAGTTAGTTTCTCTGGGAATTTAAACTGCATTTTACTTTTTTTTGTTAAAATGACTTAAAGCTTCTTTAGACTATATTTATATAAAATCCCGAAACAGTTTTCATGGTAAACAACTGACGATCCCTTATATATAAAAACATATATAAAAATATATTTATATTAGAGTATATTCTTGGAAGTAAACTAAAATAATGATTGCAGTAGATTGATTGACTTACTAGACTAAAATCTTTCAACAAAATTTTTTTTTTTTTTTCCCCAGTTTTGAAGGTTAAAAGAACTTCCGAGACTATATATATATGTATATATATATATATAAATATATAAATATATATATATATATATATATATATATATATATATATAACATTTTAAACTCAATGAAATATCTATTTTCATTCTCGGTCCACGAAAGTATTTTAAAATGTCCCTAAGTCTCAAAATTACATCCGGTTGAACTAAACATTTTTCTATTGGATTTACTTAAATTTTTATTTAAATTTTTATTTGAATTTTTATTTATAGATAAAATGGACACGTGTTTCGCCGTTACTGCGGCTTACTAGTGTGGCTAATTATGGCAAGATTAGAACTGTTTACCACTGGAACTATAATTTACTATTTTATATATGAAGACATATATATATATATATATATATATATATATATATATATATATATATATATATATGTATATAATTATTTTTATTTATACAGATATGTTCAAAAAGCCACTACACTGGCATATCGATGTTATCGACTTATAGTTATTTGAAACTAATGATCTCATTAGGTAGAAAAAAGTCTAATCTATCACTCAGATGTTCATATCGCGAAATAATTCTTTTTTTTTTATAAGCCCGGTTGAAATTGGATTTGCATCCTGTGAATGTCTACTTCATCTGGATTACTATATATATATATATATATATATATATATATATATATATATATATATATATATATATATATATATATGTGTGTGTGTGTGTGTTGATCTTTATCTTTATTATAGAGTGAGAAGATAGAGTGATAATGAAAATCTGCAGACGTATACGTCAACTGGTGTAGAATATTTTAAGTGGTTACAGATTTGAATGTTATTAAAGTGCGCGCTGCGTAGCACCTGTTTTTATTTTATTTTGTTAAAGCCGTGTCTATCTCCGACAAACATTTACAAAAATCTAATGAAAAAAGCTAAAAAATGAAACATTCACCAAGAGTTTTTAAAAAAAATTTTTTAGAAAAGAACAGTAAACACGAACGCGGGCCATTCAGAAAAGTGCGAAAAAGAGACGAACGCTTAAAAAGCAAAACAGAAACGTCTCGCGCATGCGCAGTTAACGCCTGTTTTTTCTTCTTCTTTTTTTTTCTTTCTTAATTGTAACACAGCTTGAAAAACAACCGTCGGCATCGCCACCGTCTTCACTTGTAAACCGCAAACATTATCGTCTGCAAATATGAAAAGAAATAGAAATTCTTTTCAAATCCATGCAGAACGTGTTTATTCAGACTTATTCCGATCACCTGTCCAATTAAAATCAGGGAATGAGAGAGGGGGGGGGCGGGGGTAGGATTCAAATGCATCCTTCTCCTTTCCATGTCCGAGGAAATTAAAAAAAAAAGAAAATGGCGGACGATTCTTTTATTGAAATTTTTTTTTTCCAACGTCGATTAATCGGAAGTGTTATGCGCGTGCGCAAGCAATTAATCTTTTTAGTTGCGAAAAATGATACGGCTGTTTTTGTTTCTTATTTGTCATGATGGCTTTTCACATTAGAGCGTCACAATACACGTATATATATATATATATATATATATATATATATATATATATATATATATATATATATATATATATATATATAAACCTTCTTTGTAATATGGCAGGAAAAATCACAGCAGAGTGCTCGATTAATTGAGAATTAAAGTTAAAAATTAAAAATTAACAGCGTAATATTTATTTATTTTGGTACAAAAAAATTAGTACAACATTCGTACCGTCGGTTTCAAACACAGAAGGGCTTAGCCATCTGGCTCTCTTATCCATCCAGGATGACAACAGGAGCTGAAGAGAGCCGGATGGCTAAGTGTTTCTGTGCTTGAAACCGACGGTACGAATGCTGTACTAATTTTTATGTACCAACATAAATAAATATATATATATATATATATATATATATATATATATATATATATATATATATATAGCAAGCAATGAAAATATATATGGCAATCAAGCTACACAGAGGCTCCCGTGTTTCATCCCCGGGGGGAATCGTCAGGCTAATTCCCCCCGGGGATGAAACACGGGAGCCTCTGTGTAGCTTGATTGCCATATATATATTCATTGCTTACTACCTAGCTCTACTTACGTATCGAGCACTGTTGAAGTAAATACTGAAAACTAACACATAAAAAATTAATTCCTTATAATATCTTATGTGGATACATGAAGTACTAATATATATATATAAATATATATATTTGTTATTGTTTGTTATCTATGTACGTATACTTTTCGTCCTTTTTCAATCGGGACTCTTCAGCATAGAGATATGACTATTCACTACCGGTCACACGATTCGAAACCCTGGATTACAAGTATTTTCCAACCCAAATCCAACGTCGCTAACCGATCGGTCAATTCTGAATAGCTTATAAACAATGATAATTTTAATACAGTTAAAGCGAGACGTACAGGCATTCTACTTCTATAAGGGAAGGAATGATGCATATAAAGCAAGTGACGTCATGCTGTATATATATATATATATATATATATATATATATATATATATATATATATATGTATATATATATATATATATATATATATATATATATATGTATATATATATATATATGTATATATATATATATATATATATGTATATATATATATATATATATATATATATATATGTGTTGTTTTCATTTTACTTCAGTTGAAGTTCTCAGAATTCATAGGACCCCTCCCCGGGGCTAACACTTGACCTCTATATGAGATACATAGATATACGAATATTCTATTAAAGTTCTCCTTTATCTCTCAAAGAAGTGAACCACATTAATTTCCCTTTCCCCAATTGACCAGTTAATTATGTTATAGTACATATTCCTTGCATCCTCTTGGTTTTACCTGATTCATCTTGTCTTGGGCTAACATTATTTGGAGAAGGTGCCCCTTTTCTCGTATGAGTTACTGTATGGCCGTGCCGAGTGGATCTTATTTGTGCTTCGAATACTATGTTATTTTAAATATTTGGTCAGGGTTTACTTGTAGGGGGGGGGGGGCTTAAGCCCCACTTTTTTTACTTGGCCCCCCCACTTTATGGTCATCAATAATGAAGTTATATATGCATGTGTTTAACCCCCCCCCCCTACTTTTATAACTGTCCCGCCGGTCTTGATATACATATATATATATAGATATAATATATGTATATATATATATATATATATATATATATATATATATATATATATATATATATATATTTATATATATATATAATTATTATTATTTAATTATATATAATATATATAATTATTATTTTACCTTCGTACGACATTGTTTCGAGCTTCCAGCACTCATCAGTGCAGGAAAATGACAATCTCAGACGGTCCCGGGGCGCGAACCATGTTCGAAAGAAAAACCTGCAATCTGTTAGCGTTCGCTGTATTCCCATTGGCCATGGCAGGTTGTCACGTTATACGGAGAAATTAAGTTATACTTACGGTGAAAGCGGCAAGCTTAAACATCAAGACCATCTGATAGAACTCAACAACAGAGTCGGAGTATGCCACTAAAGCTGTGTTTTAATCTCTCCAACAGTGCTCGACTTTAATTTAGTTAAAAGCGGCTTCTCATTATATTAAATTATATTTTAATATTTTACCTACACACTACGTCGTTTCGAGCTTTCGGCTCTCATCAGTGCAGGCAAATTGCAATCTCTGATGGCCACGAGGCGCGAACACGGTTCAGCGAGACACCTTGAATCTTTAAGCATTCGCTCTATCCCCTTGGCCTGGTCAGATTGTCATATATATATAGTCTCGGAAGTTCTTTTAACCTTAACAACTGGAGAAAAAAAAATTCGTTGAAAGATTTTTGTCTAGTAAGTCAGTCAATCTACTGCAATCACTATATTTATTTACTTCCTAGAATTTACTATAATATAAACATATTTTTATATATGTTTTTTTTTTATATTAGGGATCACCAGTTGTTTACCATGAAAACTGTTTCGGGATCTTAAAAACAAAACAGTATTTCTTTATCATGGCATCCCAGCAGTGTTGATCAAACACCACCTCCCTATTTAATAATTAGTTTTTAATTAAAAAGTTTACGAATATTTGATTTAGTTTTGCCTCCAGATTTGTTTTTCTAAAGTTATTAAATATAGTTTCTCTTTACCTGTGTTGTTCCTTTCAAAGTGAGTTTACTATTTTACACAACATCTATTTTATAGAGTTAGATGATTCCATTATAATAACCCCCCTTTTTCCCCTTGGTTATTTTCTTTGTCTACAAATGTTTTAAAATTAAAAATATATATTTATAAAAATATTTCATATATACATACATATACGTTTATTTATTTATTTCATCATGGACTATTTACATATGTTATACATTTTTATAGTAGTGTTTTGGATTTTTTTAATCAATTTCTTTTGATTCATTTCATATAATTTAAAAGCGTCAGGATAGCGTGTTATTGCCTTATATAATTGTCTAAATATTTTATTTTGATCTCCACCTTTAAGCATTCTCTCTCTCTCTCTCTCTCTCTCTCTATATATATATGAGAAGAATGTTGTAGTTCGCTTGGAGCATTGTGTATTGTGTATAGTGTAGGAATAATATTATTTGTGAAGGCGATAACAATGCGTTGTTAAAGTGACACATACGACACGTGGAATCGAAAAACAAAACAAAGTGACAATATTGAAAAGTCAATAATTTTCAAATTATGAAATATTTGAAATATTTGGAAAATGATAGCAATGAGTGAGGGAGTGGAGGGGTGGAGGAGGGCGGTAATTGAAAGGGTGGGTATGGAATATTTGAAATATTTGGAACATGAGAAAGTTTATTTGGACTGCAGTGTTAAAAATGTGATGGAAAAACGGAAAGAGTAAGGAGAAAGTGAAGATTCAAGGAGAAAAAGGAAGGGTGTGAGTAAATGGAAGAGTGGCATAAAGGTTAGAGATGAAAATTAAAGTTATCTATGATCAGGCAAGAGTCTTTGTTCTGTGAGGATGATCTTGCTTATTAAGGGTGATAGGTTAAGGAAACCATTTCGTTGCTTGATGGTGGTGGAGGCGATGATGAGGGCAGTTTCCAATAATCTTCGCCGAGATTTGTTGTGGATGTATTTAGTAGTTTTGGCTTGTTCAAATTTGATTTCTCCTTACTCTTTCCGTTTTTCCCTCACATTTTTAACACTGCAGTCCAAATAAACTTTCTCATGTTCTAAATATTTCATATATTCTATACCCACCCTTTCAATTACCGCCCTTTTCCACCCCTCCACTCCCTCACTCATTGCTACAATTTTCCAAATATTTCAAATATTTCATACCCTATCACAACAAATCCTCCCTCTCCCCTTACCCATTCCCCCTCTCAACTATTTTCTCCCATACCCTCACTTTTCCATACCCCCTTCTTAAATTTCCTCATTTTCTCAAAACGCTCTCTAAGACCATAACTTTCGCCCATCCACCAAAATCACAGCCCCCCTCCTTCTCTACCCATCCTCCTTTCCCTGCATACACCCCCCACACACAAACATTCCAACTTACTTTTTCCCCTTCAATCTTGACCGCAGCCATCTGGTACAACACCTCCCTCCTCCCTCTCCTCCACTCCCTCTCTGCCATCCACTTTACCCCTGCTCATCCCCCACCTCTTTCTCTTACCACCAGCCACAGTAGTCCTTGCTCACCCCATCTTTCCATTTTTTCCCCACTCATTTTCTTCAACATTCATTTTTATTCTCCAACAAGTACGGACGTCCACCCAGTAGTGGCCATTATTTTATTTTATTTTTTCCTCCCAATATGTCTACCCTACATGTATCTGTACTTGCATGACATTTTTTCTCTATATTATCATCCTGATGAAGTCTTATAAATAAAGACGAAACGTTGATGTACACATAAAAAACATCCATTTTTTGGTTTTCCTTTTTTATTTTCACATATATATATACATATATACATATATATATACATATATATATATATACATATATATATACGTATATAAACATATAAACATATATATATATACGGATTTATTTCTAGCTTCATTTTTTAGACGGCGGGATTTGTCTAACGTGCTATTTGCTTTTTTCCTTTGCCTAAACACATGAAATAGTTTTGTCCGGCACGTTTTTTGCTTAAATTCCGGGAGAGAAGTGCGTTGATTTATATACCTCTCAATGCAAAGTTTATATATTTCTATTAGAGGATTAACTCCTAAACTAATAAACCGAGCATTATGAATTTTGGAACAAAGCTTCTATGCGTAAGGGTCGGTAATGTCCGCTATATTTAGTTTGGCTCTATTTAGTTTTAAATAGTTTTATGACAGGTGGGCAAAGAGGGAATGAGAATGGAAGCATTTTCGTTAGAATTCGATTTTTTTTTAATTTTAACAATAGTTAATAAATAGTAATACATTTTAAAAATAGTTAATAAATAGTAACGAATTCTAACAATAGTTAATAAATACTAATAAATTTTAACAATATTTAATAAATAGTAATAAATTTTAACAATAGTTAATAAATACTAATAAATTTTAACAATAGTTAATAAATAGTAATAAATTTTAACAACAGTTAATAAATAGTAATAAATTTTAACAATAGTTAATAAATAGTGATAAATTTTAACAATAGTTAATAAATAGTAATACATTTTAACAATAGTTAATAAATAGTAATACATTTTAACAATAGTTAATAAATAGTAATAAATTTTAACAATAGTTAATAAATAGTAATAAATTTTAACAATAGTTAATAAATAGTAATAAATTTGAACAATAGTTAATAAATAGTAATAAATTTAAAAACAGTTAATAAATAGTAATACATTTTAACAATAGTTAATAAATAGTAATACATTTTAACAATAGTTAATAAATAGTAATACATTTTAACAATAGTTAATAAATAGTAATACATTTTAACAATAGTTAATAAATAGTAATACATTTTAACAATAGTTAATAAATAGTAAAAAATTTAAACAATAGTTAATAAATAGTAATACATTTTAACAATACTTAATAAATATTAATGAATTTTAACAATAGGTCTTAGACATCACTTAATAAATATTATACAAATTTTAGTTGATTTGGCGCATTAAAAAGGTTATTCATGCTTACAACTTTCTATTTAAAAATTCAAATATTTCATGTTTGCATTAAATTTAATCCATAGAAATTAGACACTAATTAAACCTTTAGAATCCCTGAATTTAAAATTTTCTTATGACAACTTAAGCTTAAGCCATAGATTTGAGAAATTTCTAGAATGAAAAACATGTAATGAATTTGGATCAAAATTTAAATGAGAATTCTAAATATAATGGTTTAGCAGCATTATGTCTTGATTATAAACATTGAAAGGGGACATAAAAGTAATGCAAAATAGTTCTGCGGGAAATTAATTTTAACCTTCCTGGGACAGATATACTCTCCATTACTTAATATTTTTTCAAATTTTGAATTTTGGCTTTTCCACTGCCAACTTATCTATCTATGTAATTCCTCTGATGATAAGATTTTAATCTTTGAAAAGCCTTGGCTTAAGGAACGAATAATGAACATATTTTAATTTTTACCGATTTTATTGATATATATATATATATATATATATATATATATATATATATATATATATATATATATATATAAGTAAGGAGGTGACATCTTAGAGGCCCGGATTAGAATGTATTAAATATTTTTGAAAATCAAACATCGTGCAATATTTCTTTTATAAATGAAAAATTCATTTATTTAAATTATTTTACGCGAATTTTCGTTGTAAAATACAACCTTATCAAGCGAGACTGTCCTATTGTTTTTTTTTTCCTTTTCTTCCTCCTCATTTTGATAGTTGTATTAATCCAAAGGGGTCGAAAATACGTCGAGTTCTTTAAGACGTTAGAAGTTCAGTTCGGTCGATGTCATGCGCAGATTGGCGCTATTTATGAAGTAAGGAAGTTGACATCTTTGAAGCACGGATTAGAATGTATTAAATATTTTTGAAAATCAAACATCGTGCAATATTTTTTTATAAAGATGTCAACTTCTTTACTTCATAAATAGCGCCAATCTGCGCATGATATCGACCGAACTTGTAAACTTGTAAACCTTCCACAGTTTGTCAGTCGGTTAATGACACGCAAACGCCTGCCTGTCTTTCTTCTTTTTTTTCTTCCTTTCTTTTTCCAAGTCTAGCCGAATTTATATGACACAAAAAATATTGTTTCGTGCGTGCGTGATCGTAGGATGTGTATATATGTGTGTGTGTGTAGAGACGTATATACGTGTTTATATCACCAAGTCGTAAGTGTCAAAAAAATATGTGTTTTTAACTCAGACGTTATTATTTAAAAAAAAACAATAAGATTCATTTCGATCGCCTTAGTTAAATATAAGATTTTAATTCCTCCTCGCTCTGTAAGGGGTGTTCAGATTGGTTGCAACCACCACTCTCTCTGGTTGTATTTGAATTGTTGAAAGTGAATTTAATTTTCTGTCAGTCTCAAAAATGTAATTGTCTAGTTTGATGCTTGAGGAAACCACAAGGTTGAAATAAATTATTGCATCGACAATCATGTAATTTCGTGTTATTATATTTTATGTTATTCTTGCTCTGTTTACCACATTGAGCTCTCATACCCGGATATATATATATATATATATATATATATATATATATATATATATATATATATATATATATATATATATATATATAATGTGTGTGTGTGTTGGTATAGTCCCAACTAAACTCCTATTTTATTACATCCCCTATTTCCTGGTCACTCCTGCCTCTTTCCCCATAACAATTTTTTATAAGGTGTTTTTCTCCCCCTAAAAATTATCTTTGTCCATATCTTCCTCCTGTGCTCTTCCTCCTCCCCTCTTGCCTTGCACATCCTATTGCAGGATGTTTCCATAAATAAAACCTTTATAAAAGGATCCTTGATAATATTCAACCTTTGTTTTCTAAACTTTTTTTTTCTATTTTATTTTTTAATTTTATGTTGTTTTTAATTCCTACTTTTATTTTTATTCATTTTTATTTTATTTTTTTATTTTTTATTTTTATCTTATATTTTTATTTTTATTTTTAATTTTTATTTTCATTTCTTATTTTTATTTTCATTATTTATTTTATTTTTATTTTGTATTTTATTAGTTTACTGGTTTATTTTTTATTTTTTTACATTTTTATTTTTATTTTATTTTTTATTTTTTATTTTTTAATATTTTATTTTTATTTTTATTTTTATGATGTTTATTTAATTTTAAAATTATTATTATTTTTATTTTTCTATTTTTGTAAATTTTATATTTGTAACTTATTCTTTTTTCTAATATTTGTCTCTGTGGCTCTTTCTGTCAATGTTTCTCTACGACGAGCTTTTTAATTTTTTCTTTGATTTTCTGTAAGGCGTGGTGCTAAAGGTGCTGATGAAGACGTTTTGGATTAGCTTTATTTATTCATAAAATAAAATAAAATAAAATACAGAATTTCCAAAATGTTTTCGAAACGATCGTACACCATACTGGACTTGATGTTCTAATTCGTGGAACAATTGTAATGTTTTAATTCATTGAATCTTAATATATATATATTAGGGTAGGTTGATTTTACACTTTTTTTTAAATATTAAAAAAAGGCACGTTCCGAAAGTTGTATATAGATCTATTAAATACTCATGCAAAAAATTAGATCAAAAACTTCAGCGGTTTTTTTAGCGTTTGGTATCAAAGATCGTAGACAAGAATATACTGAAAATTCCTCGTTTTTGCAAGATTTGCTTGAATATTGGTGTGAAAACCAAATAATTTTAGCATTTAAAAGCAGGGAATGTCCTTTTATTTTATAAAAATGATATGAATTAAAGAAATCTTCAAATTGAAAATTTGCCCCCCCCCCTCATTTTCAGTATCTGCTTTTGTAAACTACCTTTTAACGTTATGAATTAAACAGTAATATTTGAATACCTAAAAAAATGATTTTTTCTGTTATTAGTGAAAATATAACAAGCAAAGAAATAAGGAAAAACCTAACACTATTTTAATGAAGCTTAATATAGAGAGTCAAATTGCTCCATATAAGACCCCTTAGACAAAAATGCTGGTCTCAATTTCTGACTCAAAACTTTGGCTGTAATGTGTTGATGCCTTGCTTCAAAACCATATACAGTTTGTGAAGCTTCTGTTATTAACTTAACTGCCCGTTCCACACCCTGAGAATGTGAGGGCAAATCTGGCAAGTCAAGCTTGGTTCCATTCATCAACGATTCTCGAAGTTCAGATTCAGTAAAATCTTCCGTCATTGGTGGTTCAAAAATGCCGCATAATTTTAAATCTATTAATTGTGTCCAATGTGTGGCATTAAAATTAATAGGTAGTATTCTTTTTAATCTTTTTCTGGTTGACTCCTCACTCCTGAAAGAACAAATTAATTAATTGAATTATTAAAAAATTCCAATCTGTACTGCTTTAATAATTATGGTGAAATTAGATAAAATCTTTAAAAATCATTCTATAAATTGGAATAAATAATTGAGTCAGAGATATATGAATAAATATTACTTACCTAATGGCCAAAATTCTTTTTAAAGCTTCTTCTCTTACTTCAATCTCCTCAGATTTAACCATGGAATATAGAAAGTTTTCAGGCAGTAAACAAAATGTATTACCTTGTATATTTCTAAATGTGATATCTTGGATTTCCTGAGGCTTCTCCTTAATCCTCTGGGTCATAAAAATGTGCACTTACTGATTGTGGAATTTACTATTTCTTTTAATTTCAAACCAAAAAGTGGCATACACATTTACAATAAAATTTACTACATAGTGTAGTTTTGTTGTGTGCCTTTGTGGGTATGCACCACGAGTCCATAAACACATAAGCCTGATGGCCAAAGTTAACCATCTTGCTTGGTTTAAAGGACCAATTTTCCAGGAGGCATATCTAGAGTCAACCTTACCTCTAGAAATACCTACTGTGTATTCATAAAGGAGTCTTTGGTCAGAACTAAGATCATGTATTTCATCAATTTTAAAAATTGACTCTAGAGGATTGCTAATAGTGGAAAATGATATTTGGGGTAAATCATATCAATCATTTGAGCATAATTTCCCCAGAGGGCTACTGAATGTTGTAGGGCCCTTTGCGCAACCATCTATGTTTTTAAAAAGGGCTCTGAAAGGTAGTTCATTATGATGCAAAGAGCAACCAATTGTGTGAAGAGTTTTAAAAAGTTTTTTTTCTAAAATTGCAACCACTCCACCATCGCAACTTGTGTTGGTATTAGTGTTGTCAACAAGTATAGCCTTGATACTGTTCTCACTGTGGAATTCATGCAAAACATCCACCACTTGATCTGCATGAACAGCACCTGTTGCACCACTATTCGGAAGAACTCTATGTGTCAGATATTTACTTTCACATGGTGTTTCTTTTGTAAAAGTTAAATGGTGTTCTGGTCCCTTAGTTTTTTTCATAATTCTCTGTCTATTTTCATCCACAATTTCCTTATACATCAATGTGTCCTTATCCATTCTCCCATCAACTCCAATACATATATTTTGGGTGGGGTAAAAACTCCTGGCTGAAATAGTTTTATTTATCTACCTCCAACAAGGTAAGATGTGACACAAGGTCAGGAAAGTGGGATTAGATAACCCTGCGCTATAGAGGTGAGCACTCTGGCCATTAAAAAATTGACTGGGCAGCCCCGTCGGCATTCCCCTGTAGGGGCGCCTCAGACAGTTAGCAATAAACTTACTCTACCCCAAAGAGGAAAGGCAAAGCCTGGGAGGATGCACCTCCTAGAATTGCACAGGACGGACAAGCCACAATAGACGGGCGTAAATCCAGACCCAAAGGCCCGGACGATACCGGTTTATTTGGTGGGGTAAAACCCCCTGGCTGAACTAGTTTTTATTTATCTAACTCCCACAAGGTAAGGTGTGACAAAAGGTCGGGAAAGTGGGATTAGATAAGCCAGCGCTCGACAATTCAATATATATGTGTGATAATTAAACAGACAATCAACACGGGAAGTCAAATTCGCCCGCTGAATTTTCAACCGGTGAATACCATAAAAAATATCCAATAAATAAAACGCCTATGTAAACAAATAATTATTTATATATAACATTAAATATCATAGTGTTTTATTCCTTTTTAATTTGAATATGTACATTTAATTTCTTAAGAAAAATAATAATAAACTTTAAAATATTTATTATTAAGTAATGTATTACTTTTTTTTGTTAAAACCCGGGTTTAATTTAAGGCGACACATCTGCCGGTGAAATCTCGGCAGTGAGAAAAAATCTCGATTTATTTGATCTTAAAGTTGCAATGCTCAAATAAATACAAAATTTTGAAGAAAAATATTTCTTGTGGTAACTTTTGACATTATTTGGCAACTTTCTTCGAGTGCGATAATTTACAGTTTCAAAATCGACCTCCCCTAATATATATATATATATATATATATATATATATATATATATATATATATATATATATATATATATATATATATATAATACAAAGTTCCGAATACGTTCGTCGAACACTTTCGACTAGTCTTCTATCTGTACCCGCTTCTAGATACATATAGATCTTGATTTCCCTTAATTATGTGACAGTTTCCGATGGCCGAGTGGATATGGCGACTGCTTACAGATTCTAGGCTGAGTCTGTGAACCGTCTGAAATTGTTACTTTCCTGCACTGATGAGAGAAAAATGCTTGAAACGCTAGCGTCTGTAGGTATTAATAATTGAATATTTATTCATAAATATTATACTAAGCCCCTTGAGGAATTAAAGTTGAGCACTCTCGAGATGTTAAAAATAGACTGGCAAAAAGCTTTAATGCAAAGTTCCGAATACGTTCGTCGAACACTCTCGACTAGTCTTCTAACTGTATCTTCTTCTAGGTACATATAGATCTTAATTTCCCTGATGAGAGCAATAAGCTTGAAACGCTAGCGTCTGTAGGTATTAATAATTTAATATTTATTTATATATATATATATATATATATATATATATATATTGGTCTTTATTATAGAGCGGATAACGTTTCTTTAGTTTTAATATCTAAAAAATGTAATTATGTTATAAATAAACAATCATCTTCTTTCGATAGTATAAAAAATTAAATCGTTAAATACAAACTTATGTGAAAATAAGTTTGTATTTAATCTATTTAGGCTATAGATGTTCTAAGGAGACGAGTATTGATTTACTCCTCTCCAGGAGTTAGGCACAAGGCCAGTTTTTTTTTTATCTTACTCCCACAAGTAAGATGTGACCCAAGGTCGGGTCGGGGAAGTGGGGTTTAAAAATTGCCTGAGCAGCCCCGTCGGCATTACCCGGTAGGGGTACCTCAGGCAGTAAGCAATAAACTTACTCCTCCCCAAAGAGGGGAGGCGAAGCCTGGGAGGGTGGACCTCCTAGAACTGCACAGGACAGACCCATAGACCGGCGTAAATCAAGCCCCGAAGGCCAAGACAATACCAGTCTATGGGGTGCAGTATCCATCGGAACAGATACTACACTTTGATCTTGACCAAAAGGCCAAGAACACCTATTTATCTACTTCCCACAGAGTAGAATGTGACACAAGGTCGGAAAGTGGGAATTGCGCACTCTAGAGGAAGAGTACTTGGTGCCTTTAAAAATTGCCTGGGCAGCCCCGTCGGCATTCCCCGGTAGGGGCGCCTCAGGCGATTAGCAATAAACTAACCCTTTCTCAAAGGGTGAGAAGACAAAGCCTGGGAGGGTGCACCTCCTAGAACTGCACAGGACAGTTCCATAGACCGGCGTAAATCAAGTCCCGAAGACCAAGACAATACCAGTCTATGGGGTGCAGTATCCATCAGAACAGATACTACACTTTGATCTTAGCCAAAAGGCCAAGAACAACAGGAGACGAGTAGATGGATGTCTATTTATAGCAGTTCCAAGCCAATATTCCAGAGACATGAAATGAAAGCATCACATACTTAATCTAATAAACAAAAATATTTGCAAAATATGGTTTATAATAACACGTTCATCGAATCCTCAGAAGTTTGCATTCAAATGTATTAAAAAATTGATCCAGAATGTATTAATACACTTGATGGGACGAACTATAAAACTGCAGCAAAGTGTTACAATAAGCCATATTTATTACTATGTATTATGAAATTAAAATGGAATAAGCGGAAGACGTAAAAAGCTCAACGTTTCGCCCAAATGTTATTATGGGCTTTGTCAAGAGCGAACGAAAAAAATGCAAAAAATGACAAAAGACGAGAAAGTCTATAAATTATGAGAAATATATATAGTAGTAGGGTTCATGTAGAGAGGGAAGATATGTAAACCTATCAAAAGCAATTATTCATGAAAACAAGATATATCTAGACACCGGTTGATTCCCTGAGTTTTGAATTAGTCTTCCTTTCGACCCCCTTTCTACTCTTTATTCTTTTCTTTTCTTTCCAGTCACAATTTCTTTTTTTGCTATGTATTTATCTTTGACTCTATACAAATTTACATATCTTCCCTCTCTACATGAACCCTGCCACTATATATATTTCTCATAATTTATAGACATTCTCGTCTTCTGTCATTTTTTGTATTTTTTTCGTTCGCTCTTGACAAAGCCCATATAACATTTGGGCGAAACGTTGAACTCTTTAGGTCTTCCGCTTATTCCATTTTAATTTTATTCCTTCATCTATTCACTATGTATTATATAAAAAAAACAAGCTCTATTATATTACGCCGGACGATGTGTATATAAACCGTTATACACTCGTGGCCTCGTTGTTGACAACAAAAAAAAACGCACGCGAGCAGATCTTCTCTCTGTTGTGAACCTCTGGTTTCCTTTCGGTTGTTGACAAAACCCACCTGGATTTAGTTTTTTTTTGACAGGATTTATTTTAAACAGAAATACATCGATTTCTTAGTTATTATCTTCTAATTATTTTATTTTTTATTAATTTAAACTTTATCTTGTTTTCTATTTAAAATAAAATAAATTCATATTCCTATTTTCATAAATGCTGTTAATTAAATCAATAAAAATAAGCTGCGCGTGCGTGGTCGCCCTCTGTATGTGACTCGATGTGGCGAGTGTAAAATGCAATAAATTTGGGTAATTTGTGGCATTTTTTACCCCCCTTTTACCCCCTGGGAACGCGAACCAGAATGTTTCTATGGTCAAAGATGCTCATTTTATATCCAGAACAATTGCCTCTACATTTTGGCCAAGTTTCAAAAAAATTGAATGGATGGATCAAACGTTATGGGAGAATGGGGTCATTTTTTGCCACTTTGGAGGCTTTTAACCCCCTGGGGGCGCGAACCAGATTTTTTCCAAGGTCAGCGATACTTATTTTCTATTAGGAACCATTGCCTCCACATTTTGGCCAAATTTCAGAGAAATTGAATGGATGGATGAAAAGTTATGGGGCAAAAAATGTCATTTTTTGCCATTTCGGGGCCTTTTGACCCGCTGGGGGCCTAACCAGATTTTTTTCAAAAATCGGAGAATGTCACTTTCTAACCTGACAAAAGTTACAACTTCATGCAAAATTTCAGAAAAATTCAATGGATGGTTGCGAAGAAAAATCCGGACGGGCGGACGGACGGACGGACGGACGGACAGACGGACATGCCTCAAAGCATAAGTCCCCCGATTTTATAAATCGGGGGACCAAAAAGCAATTTACTTTCTTAAATGAGAACAATGTATGTCTAGAAATGGCTATGTCAGTTCGTCATACTAACTTGACCTCACGCATGAGACATTGAGACGTACTTCGTTTTTTCGATGACGTCACCACATTAATATCAAATGTCTGTATTCTATTTTTTTTTGCATAATTGTTT
>OY744534.1:77666440-77698940 GCA_963556195.1 Sepiola atlantica
TGGAGGAGTTGTTGCTAATCCTTCTACTAATTGATTCTGGGATGTGTTTACTTACAGATCTAGGGTGGTTAGATAGTGGGTTGACATAAAGGGGGTAGGAATTATCTTTAGCATAGGGCTCATAAGTATCTCTATTGAGGTTGAAGGTAATATCGAGGAAATTGACCTGTTTAACATTTGATGTTATTTCAGCCTTTAGGCCTATTCGTTTCATTTCTTTGGATATTATTTTTTTTTTTTTGGTTTGTTCCCGGGTCGAACAACTTGATAATTTTGAAGATGACTTATATAATATGATAAAAAATATAACTTTCTATAAGAAAAAAAAACATTTCCAGAAAAAACTGGATAACATGGTTAATGAAATTAATAACTCCAAACTTGTGCTAGTAAAAGCAGACAAAACTCATAACTTTTACAAACTTACTAAAACAAAATACCAGAATTTAATTACACAAAATATCACAAAAAATTATAAAAAATCTGATCTTAACCTAATCGATAAAATCAACTCAGATAGTAAAACTATAACTGATAAACTCAAGATTAGCGATAGAGTAGGTAAACTAAAAACAAAAGAAGCATATATACTATTAAAAGATCACAAAACTAATTTCCACACTAAACCTCAAACCAGGCTTATTAATCCTACCCGACAAGAGATAGGCGAAATCAGTAAAAACATCTTAGAAAAAATAAATAAGCAAATTAAAAACACCTACAACTTAAACCAGTTGATCAATACCGCAGAAACCATAAGCTGGTTCAATAGAATTAGAAATAAAGATAAATGCTCTTTCATACAATTCGATATAGTTAATTACTACCCCTCAATAACCAAAGCACTCTTCGAAAATGTCATAGAATTCGCCACTCTCCTCTCTAATATCTCGGAAGACGAAATAAACATAATCAAAAAATATCGAACCACAGTACTAATAAATAACCAAGAACAATGGACAAAGAAAGACCATTTCTCTTCATTCGATGTATCTATGGGCTCTCTTGACTCTGCCGAGGTAACAGACTTGGTTGGCCTGTACTTACTATACAACCTAACAAAAGATCTTGAAGTCGATTCAATCGGCCTCTACAGAGATGATGGCCTAATGTACGTTAAAAACACAAACGGACAAAAATGTGAACAAACCAAAAAAAAAAAATAATATCCAAAGAAATGAAACGAATAGGCCTAAAGGCTGAAATAACATCAAATGTTAAACAGGTCAATTTCCTCGATATTACCTTCAACCTCAATAGAGATACTTATGAGCCCTATGCTAAAGATAATTCCTACCCCCTTTATGTCAACCCACTATCTAACCACCCTAGATCTGTAAGTAAACACATCCCAGAATCAATTAGTAGAAGGATTAGCAACAACTCCTCCAATATAGATATCTTCAATAAACATAAGAACTTTTATAATAAAGCACTAAAGGAGAGTGGATACAAAAATACCAAAATAGAGTATATTCCAACTACACAAAATAACCCTAATAGGAACAAAAATAGAAATAGGAAAATTATCTGGTATACACCTCCATTTAACAACTCAACTAAAACCAAAATAGGGAATAAATTCCTGAACTTAATAAACACTCATTTCCCCAATAACAGCATACTCCATAAAATTTTCAATAAGAATACACTAAAACTCAGCTATTGTTGTGGTGACAACTTAGAAAAAATCATAAAAAAGCACAACATGAAAATACTAAACACCCCAGTAACCTCAAATTCTAAAAGAACATGCAACTGTAATAACAAATCAAACTGCCCCCTAAATCAAAAGTGCCTATCAACCCAAGTGGTCTATGAGGCATCTATCTCCTCAACTGAAAACCCATCCCAGACTAACTATTATATTGGTCTGGCAGGCAACAACTTCAAGGAAAGATTCTACAACCATAAACTCTCCTTCAACAACCCAGACCATCCTGGGCAAACCGGACTTTCACTACACTACCACAAAATAAAAACCAAAAAAGAAACTCCCATAATAAAGTGAAAAATCTTGAAAAAATCCAGCACCTGCAAATCAATAAACTCTCCATGTAGATTATGCTTAAATGAAAAACTGGAAATTATCCGCTTTAAGGAAAAAAACAAACTCTTAAATAGAAAACAAGAGACATCTATCAACTGTAAACATAGTAGACTCTACCTCCTTAGCAACCCACATACCCCACCTTAACCCCACACCAACCCTACTTAACTTCAACATAAAATTAACAGTTTTTTGTTTTTTTCAAAAATGAATGATAACATTAAACCCCCACTATACACTACCCCAAAACACACTATAACCCCCTACCCACCCACCCAAATTTACAACCCAATCCCACCCCAACAAGTCATGATGAATCTATAAATATATAACCACCCCTCTAAACTACCAATAATATCAAATCTCTACGTACTACCTATAATGCACAGCCTCAATAACCTCTCAGCCATACTACCAATTCTAACATAAACCCATAACTGGGACAGCTATCAACACTGATATCACTTAGACTAATCTCAATTACTTAACCCCTCGATCACTACCTTGAACACTTAATTATTAACTGGTACTTAGTCCTTGTCATTGGCAGTGGAATTAAAAAAGACTACCATCACTTGTCGACTTATTTCGCCCAATGACTTCACAAGTAGCAAGATGGTAATGATGGTGATATTTATCAGTATTACTATTATTATTATTATTATTATTATTATTATTATTATTATTATTATTATTATTATTATTATTATTATTATTATTATTTTTTAATACTATTATTATTATTATTATTATTATTATTGTTATTATCATTAATATTCTTACAAACTTGTTATTTCTATTTCTATTTTTATTCTAATTTTATTTATCTTTATTTTTATTTTTATTTTTATTTTTATTTTTATTTTTATTTTTATTTTTATTAAGGCTTTTACATAAGGCTGTTATCACTGCGACTATCGTAGGTATGATTGGCAGGCGTTACCATTGTCATAATCGGTTTTGTTAATGATAAGACTGGTAACACCAGAAAACTTCTCTTATAAAATGATTCCACTAGTATTGATCTCGGTATAATATAATCACAATTTAAAAAAATATAATCACAACAAAATTCACTACAAATAATAAACAAAACATTAAAATAAAATAAATAAAATGCAAAAGTAGCAATTAATACCCTAAATTAAAATTATCAAACATTTTTATCCACATGATAATTACTTATTAGAATTAAAATAAAGTAAGAATGACGGTTGTAATCATAATTTTATTCTCATTTTAAATTTAACTCACTCTGGCCGTCGCCCCATCTCCCTCCTCCCACCCCGGCCGAGATTGAGATCGTCACAGCACTGACACGTGCAAAACCTCCCACGTAATAATTTGAAACACGACTTGTTGGGGTCCTCCCCCCTCTCCCCTCTCATGTCCCATGTCGCCGTTATAGACAAAGCCCCAACTCTATCCCCCTCCCCCTGCAATGTATTTTCAATTTTCAATCTCCCGTTAAAGTGAACTTAAAATGTTATGCCATTTGAATTCCTTTCGCCGGCCCGATGAGTTGGTAGCTATTCGCACCAATGAAACAAAACCTGTTTTGTCGCAACTAATGGAATAAAATCAAAATATATATATATATATATATATATATATATATATATATATATATATATATATATATATATAATAGCATTTTGCTACGTAGAAAAGATCATTGTTTCTTCTTTATCGTAGCGCGTTCCTCCTGGCATGTAATATTACACACGCTTTTTTTCATTTTGAGTTCGATTGTACATCCCTAAATATTGTGTTTTTTTACCCGGCCAGTACTGATTTGATGTATCCATGCCCATACTTATCTCCTTATTTCTAATTTGCTATATAATTGGGAATGTAAAACTCTATAGCCTTGATTCTGTCTATAAACTTTTAATTGGTGTCTATACCCAGTGCTGATCAAGTGAACCGATATTAATGAAGATATATCGTCTCAGAAACGATCGTACACAAACCGTTATTATGTTGAATTTTTGGAGTGCAAATAAATGATCATAAGGACTTAGCCATCCGGCTCTCTTCAGCTTATGTTGTCATCTGAAGTGAGCCAGATGGCTAAGTCTTTCTGTGCTTGAAACCGACGGTACGAATGTTGTACTAATTGTTCTGTACCCAAACAAATAAATATTACGCTTTAATTTTTAATTTTTAACTTTAATTCTCAATTAATCGAGCACTCTGCTGGGATTTTTCCTGCTATATTGCAAAGAAGTTATGTATATATATATATATATATATATATATATATATATATATATATATATATATATAGTAGTAAGTTATGAAAATATATTTATAGCAATTAAGCTACACTGAGGCTCCCGCGTTTTATCCCCGGGGGAATGTTCAGGCTAAAAAGTCTACGTATCCAGCACTGTTGAAGTAAATACTGAAAATTTATACATAAAAAATTATATCTCCTAATAAAATTTTGTGTGGATACATGAAATAGTTATATTACATATATATATATATATATATATCAATTAATAAATGCCAGAGTTTAGCTATATTAACATCAAAAGAGGTTGTGCTTATTTAATTTTATGATACTAACCAATATTTTGAAATGACAAATATAGTATACTTCAAATGCCCACAAACAGTTTTAAGTGTTCTTAATTTGCATATTTATTTTATAAGTTAATATTCTGTAATATACAGTTGTAATTTTTCGTTGGTAGAGAAACGTCTGGTGTCGCTGTAATTCTGAGAACAGCTACCTCTGATGACGCCAGGATGATGTGAACAGATACTACATTTTGATCTTAACAAAAAGGCCAAAGAACCATAAAAAAACAGTTTCTATCGCTAGACATTTCTAAATGAATGAAAAAAAAATGAATTAATCTATTATTTAAATAGGGGGTAGGGTACTATAGTATTTGTTCTGTTGTCAGGTATTAGATCCTCCTTTTAGGGGTAGAGAGCGTTCGGCATGACACTATACTCCCAGTCGTTACCTCCTCCTTTGGGGGGGGCAGTGTAAAATATCTTTGTTCATCATCATGTCATCATCCCAGGCCAACAAAATATGCGACGGAGGGAACATATTTTTGCTAGTATATATATATATATATATATATATATATATATATATATATATATATATATATATGGGGGGTTATTATAATGGGATCATCTAACTCTATAAAATAGATGTTCTGTAAAATAGTAAACTCACTTTGAAAGGAACAACACAGGTAAGGAGTAACTATATTTAATAACTTTAGAAAAACAAATCTGGAGGCAAAATTAAATCAAATATTCGTAAACTTTTTAAATTAAAAAATAATTATTAAATAGGGAGGTGGTGTCTGATCAACACTGCTGGGATGCCATGATAAAGAAATACTGTTTTGTTTTTAAAATTCCGAAACAGTTTTTTATGGTAAACAACTGACGATCCCTTATATATAAAAACATATATAAAAATATATTTATATTAGAATAAATTTTTGGAAGTTAACTAATATAGTGATTGCAGTAGATTGATTGACTTACTAGACAAAAATATTTCAATTAAAATTTTTTTTTTTTCAAGTTTTGAAGGTTAAAAAAACTTCCGAGACTATATATATATATATATATATATATATATATATATATATATATATATATATATATATATATAATCTAGCTGTCTTTGCCTGCTCGCTATCACTTCATAAAGTTCGCTGCTTAAACATTTAATTCATAAATATGTTGTAAACACGAACCAAAATCTTTCTCATGTATTAAATACATCAGTGAACATTAATAGTTTATCTGTGAAGTCTGACCATAAAGAAAGAGAAGAAAGAAGAAATCAGTTTTCTTTTTAATTTTCAATAAAAAAAATAGATCACAACTTGTTGAACATACCGTCATTCCATGTAAAAATAAAATATTTGAACACAAACGCTAAACATTATTCCAGAAAAATAAAAACAATATTGCAAAACAGAAATAATTGTTATATTGGAATCAAAACAATGATTGCATTAAAAAAAAAACAATAACAATTAATTGTTAATTAATAAAATGTCCTTTTTCAAAACCAATATGCAAATTATATAACCCTGCGACTGATTTCACATATACTTAAGCAGTATATAAAAAAGATTGTGCGTCCATTTTTAATTTAGTGCGAGAGATTGGTCCACCTTGTGTAGTTATTCATATATATATATATATATATATATATATATATATATATATATATATATATATATAGTGATTAAGAGATGTATGGGAAAATATAACATCAGTGTGCGCAATTAAAAATGTAAAAACGTAATTATTAGGACATATAGGATATCAGGGTTTCACAAAAAAACTAACTTGTTGAGTATTGATTTACTCTTCTCCAGGAGTTAGGCACAAGGCCAGTTTTTATCTTACTCCCACAAGTAAGATGTGACCCAAGGTCGGGTCGGGAAAGTGGAGTTTAAAAATTGCCTGGGCAGCCCCGTCGGCATTCCCCGGTAGGGGCGCCTCAGGCAGTAAGCAATAAACTCATTCCTCCCAAAAGAGGGGAGGCAAAGCCTGGGAAGGTGGACCTCCCAGAACTGCACAGGACAGACCCATTGACCGGCGTAAATCAAGACCCGAAGGCCAAGACAACACCAGTATTGGGTGCAGTATCCATCGGAACAGATACCACACTTTGATCTTAGCCAAAAAAAGCCCAGTCAATCGCCAGCCAATTTCAAGTTCAAGTAACAAACAATATCTTTCTTTCTATACTAGAGTTTCAACTTTGACCTCGTATAATACACACACACACACCACACACACACACACACACAGTTAAGGAAATGTGGACAAACATGGTAACAATCTAGTGAAAATCACGGCACAAACACACAAATGTCCCACTATATTAGTTTGTGTCCTTACTTTCACTAGATTGTTACATTGTTTGTCCATATTTTTTATAACCAATTGACTCTGAAACCAAGTTCGTGCCCTCCGACCAGTTAGAATTACATTCCCTACACTGAAGATTGCATAAGCATGAAATATCGATATCTGTAGGTAATAATAATAATAATAATAATAATAATAATAATAATAATAATAATAATAATAATAATAATAATAGTAAATGCTTATTCAAAATGTTATATCTATATTTTATTTCATATTTACTCCCTCATATATCTTTTGGATTTTTATCCTGTGGATGTTTACTTTACCTGGATTACTATATATATATATATATATATATATATATATATATATATATATATATATATATATATATATATATATATTGTCTGAGGTTTTTCCAACCATGAGAAATGCCTTATTTTATAAAATAAGTTAAATAATATGAATCAATAATATTAAGTCAAGGACTTAACCGTTGTTGTTTATATGTGAGAACCCTTCTATGATCTAATTTGAAGAGGTCCAGAGCGGATATTTGATTTTACTTATAATTGTGGGTATTATCCTATCTAATATATTTTAATTAATAAAGCCTATGTCAGATCAAGATGGGCAGATTAATCTAATATGAGAGCTATTGTAGAAGTCATGTTTGTGGTTCTTTAATGTGAATCTTGGAGTTCCCGGAACTGTACTTCCTGTGCATTTGTCAATTTGTAGTTTCGATAATATTATTTTAGTTTATAGATAATAGCTTTATATTGTTAGAAACTGATCCGATAGAAATTATTGGCTTTGTCGGCTGGTCTCATTAGGACTTTATTTTTATTTAAGGCTTTTAGAGAATTTATTCATCAATTTGAGAGTTTTGGATTTGTATCTTTTGTGGGAGTTTTTAAAATTATATTTTTCTTTTGTAAATTTAATAATGTACTTCTCAAAATTATCCAATGTTTTGCTGTGTGGAGGATTCTTTATAGATTTCAATCCATATCATTTAGTTGCTCTTCTCAAAATTATCCAATGTTTAGTTGCTCTTCTCCCAGCTTCCTCGTCGTTAAGCGACTCGCGGCCTGGAAAATCAAACACGCAATAAATATAAGAAACCATCCAGATCCTCGACAGGATCCCAACCGGAGCACTGTATAGGCATTACCCAAACCAAAGGAGTTCTTATTATCAACATCGTTGAATCAAAGAAACGTACATTAAAGATGCGCGTGTTTATTTTTTAACACGCGCATCTTGAATTCTAATAATGATCTTTGAAAAGATCCATTTCGTACATGTCGTCATTTTCAATTGCATGTGTACAGTTAGTGGCGTTAATGGCAGTAATTTATCCATTTTAGTGCAGAGATTTATTTGTTTTGCAAATGTTTAATCGAGACGTTTATATTTCATTTGAATAAACATTAAACTGAGTTGGAGATAATTAGCGTGAAGAACATATGGTAAACAGCGGAGATATCAACACGAAATAAAAATAGTATTTCGATCTTAACTAGAAGAAGAAACATAGGGAAGAACCAGGAGAAGATGGAGGAGGAGAAGAAGAAAAAAAAAGAAGTAGTAGAAGAATAACTACGGAAGTATAATAATAATAATAATAATAATAATAATAATAATAATAATAATAATAATAATAATAATAATAATAATAATAATAATAATAATAATAATAATAGTAATAGTAATAATAATAATGATAATAATAATAATGATAATGATAATGATAATAATAATAATAATAATGATAATAATAATAATAGTAATAATAATAATAATAATAATAATAATACTAATAATAATAATAATAATAATAAGAAGAAGAAGAAGAAGAAAAACAAGAAGAAAAACAAGAAGAAAAACAAGAAGAAGAAGAAGAAGAAGAAGAAGAAGAAGAAGAAGAAGAGCGAGGAGGCGGTCGGAGAATAAGAACAAGAAAAAGGAAAAGATGAAGATAAGGAGGGGAAGGGAGAGGAAGAAAACGACTAATGAAGTGGGAGGACAGGGGGATAGGGGATAATTGTAAGCAGAAAGAAAAAATGAAGAAAAAAAGGATGAATAAGTAAAGGGAGCAGCAGGAAAAGAAGAAGAAGAAGAAGAAGAAGAAGAAGAAAGTAGTAGTAGTAGTAGTAGTAGTAGTTGTAGTAGTAGTAGTAGTAGTTGTAGTAGTAGTAGTAGTAGTAGTAGTAGAGAAATAATATGAGAAAGAATAGCAAAACGATGAAAAAGGAACAGACAGAAATGAAAAAATAAATTCGAAAAGAGATAATATCAAAAAGAAAGAGGAAGAAATAAGATGGATGACAAAAGGGAATAAAAATATAACGATGAAAAAAAAAACAGTTGAAAGGGAATAAAAAGAAATGTGAGAAAAAAAAAGAATGTGACCCATACTTGGAAATATGTCGGCGTTGAGAAGTAAGACAAAAACAAGTGATTTTACTTCATATACTTTTTCAAAAAATTATTTTAAATAATTTTTTTTCCTATATTTTATTTCATATTACTCCCTCACATATCTTTTGGATGTTTACTTTACCTGGATTACTATATATATATATATATATATATATATATATATATATATATATATATATATATATATATATATATATATATATATATATATAATGGTAATAATCCAGGTAAAAATATCCACAGGGTGGTAATCCAGAGAATTTTAACCGGGTTTATAAAAAGTGCTCAATATCAAAATAGAGCTTTATATATGTTCTCTCCAAATATGATCTGAGGCTAAGATCGGATTCTAACTCTGCCTGATGAGATCTCAGTTTAGAGTAACTGTTGATCGATAACATCGACATGCCAGTGTCGCAGATTTTGTACATGTCTGTGTAAATAAAAAATTATCATATACATATATATATATATATATATATATATATATATATATATATATATAGAGAGAGAGAGAGAGAGAGAGAGAGAGAGAGAGAGACAGTATTAGGAGCTTTCGGGTGACATGTTAAAATTTATCTGAACTTACAAAATAAATATACTTAAACGTTATCTTAGTTATTTTTGAAACATTTACAAAGAATGTTTTTAAGTATGAAATTTTATTGTGCATTTATTTTTATACTATGATTTCAACGGGGACAGAGGTGTACAAAGATACCTGGTGATGCCCGGGATACATATTGAGTGTATGCTCCTAATACTACAGTATAAGTGTTAAAATATGGTAAAAATATTATATGAAAGAAAATATTCTGAATTCAATACATACATTGTTGTTGTTGTAGAATCACTTTCAATTACTCGCTATACGCGCTCGCTGATTTGGCGTTAATAGATTTAAATCCCTCTTAATTATCATGTGGATTCTCGCCGGCCAAGGGGAAAGATACCACACTGCACATCAGTGGCGATTTATAAAAACCGGGTTCAAGCCCTCCGACCGACGTGAAGTATCATCCCTAGACTGAAGATTGTGTAAGCATGAAACATCGATGTCTGTAGGTTAAAATAATTAATATTTACTTAATATATATATATATATATATATATATATATATATATATATATTCTTCCATGAAAAATGCCAGTATACTGAAATCATATGTCTTAATAGGGTTAAGATGAAAATTCATATACACTAAATGTACAAAAACAAGGAAATTCCAAAATTTTTACACTTTTATTGTCATTAAGGGTATGACTACATATCAACCAAACCATTCCATTATCATATCGCTACAGTATAAATCTCTATGCATGAGTGGATGAAGAAAAATTCCTACCAGTAAAATACATAGCCCTGTTGTGCTCGCATACCCTTTATGATAATATTAAGGGCATATGATTTCAGTATATTGGCATTTATCATGGAATGTCACTACTTTTGTAAAGGCTATGCCTCAATACAATGATCATTTTAAAGGTTTTTTGGAATTTTCTGGAAAACTAAGGTATGTGGTAAACTGAAATTAAAATGCCATCAACTAGACCCTAGAACCTCTATCTTTGCCAACAATCAGCTGAATCCATCAAATAGTTGATGAGATACAGGGTGGCACATACGTACGTACGTACGTACGTACACACAGATAACATGATTTCATGATTGAACTTTCTGGATCTCTGGGTTACCTTGACTAATGATGCTGAAATTCTACACACTTATAGAACCTATCAAATAAAAATTTTGTGCAAAGTTTTAACAAATTTGGTGAATTGGTTTTTGAGTTATGATTGATCAAAGAAATTATGTTTCCAGCATAGGCCATTCGTGTAGTCTATTAAAGGATAGAGCGCTCTCGCGCCTCCCTTGATATATAAATATTTTTAAAATATTAAAGTGTGTAATACCCACAGACGACGTCGTTACGGGTTTTCTGTTCTCATCAGTGTAGGAGTGGCGGTTGTAATTAAAATTCGATTACTTTGTGAATAATTCTGATTCATTTAAACTTAATTTATATTGTCACTATCTCTTAATTAATTATATATATATATATATATATATATATATATATATATATAGCGAGAGAGAGAGAGAGAGAGGGGGGGGTAAGATACTACTTCAAAGATATAAATAATATCTTTAACTAGTAGACTACCAGGGTAAAAACAAACCTCAATATAATGTATAGAGCAATAATATTAATTGAATAACATAATAAAATGAGAAATTAATCAGATTTTATTAAAGTTATTGTTTTTGAACTTTAATAAAATCTGATTAATTTCTCATTTTATCATGTTATTCAATTAATATATATATATATATATATATATATATATATGTATATATATATATATTAATTGGATATATATATATATATATATATTAATTGGATATATATATATATATATATATATATATATATAGCAATAGATAAAGTGAAAGAATAAAATAAGGTACGAATACAATTTTATTACAATTCAATGTTAAGGCAAAGTTCTTTAAAGTCCTTAACTCATGATTTTTCAAAGAAAATAATCTCCTCAGAAGACCATTACCGCAATGACATTACTGCAGGTAATAAACATTAAACTTTGAAAATATATACAAATATATAAAAATACATAAAAGTATATAAAACATCAAATATATCGGCCCAAAACATACTTTTTTGTAAACCTATACAGTTCATTCACGTCAACAAGCTTAAAATAGCTCCAGGCCAGACATCAAAGAGGTTGATTAAGAAATAATCCAAATGGTGAGTGGTGGTCCAAAAAAGGGAAATTCGTTTGCTATCGATGCAGTAGATAGCAGTGAAAATTGTATACTAAGTGTATGCAAATTAATAAAACGATAAAAAACGATAGAGAAAACAAATCATATGAAAAGTTCAGAAAACTCACTCGGTGTTGAATATTATCATGAAATATATAATTATATATATATAATTATAATTATATATGATTATATATATTCAGAGTCCCTAAGAACTGATAGGAGTAATGCAAATTAATGCTCAATCTAGTATATTGAGCTTTATTTTTATCCGGATGTTCACTAATTAAAGATATTAGTTTCCTCTTATGTCTTTTGTTATATTAACCTTATATATATATATATATATATATATATATATATATATATATATATATATATACATATATATATACATATATATATATATATATATATATATATATATATATATATATATACATACATATATATATATATATATATATATATATATATATATATATACATACATATATATATATATATATATATATATATATATATATATATATATATATATATATATATATATATATAATGGAATTGTCTACACACTTTAAAATTCAGCAACATTTTTGTAAGTAACGGATAAATTTTATTAGACAAACAAACAACACAGGTAAGGAGGAATTTTTATTTTTTATTTATTTATTTATTTATTTTTATATATATATATTTTTTTTTTTTAATTTATTTATTTATTTATATATATATATATATATTTTTAATAACTAATATAAGTTAGCAAAACATTTATACGGAACAAAACTTAGATTTAGTATACGGAACGTTTATGTTTTTGCCTTTTAAGGGAAGTGGGGTCTGATCAACTCTGCTGGGAAGCCATGAAATTAAATACTGTCTTGTTTTTAAATTCCCGAAACAGTTTTTCATGGTAAACAACTGATGATTTCTAAAATAATGTTAGAAGTAAATTAATATAACTGTAGGAACTAAATTGACTTACATGAGTGATTTTCCACTGAACGACTTGGGACTTAAGGTTTAAAAAAATTTTTTTTTAGTTTTAATGGTTGAGAAACTTCCGAGACTATATATATATAGACGCTTTTTCAAGTTATAAACTACTTGCCGTTATAATTCAAAATTGAGCACAACAGTAAAGTCATAATTTGTAAAGACACTAAAACTAATACCGCCTGAAGATGATTTGACGATTCAAATCGAAAGTACTTGCAAAAAAGAAAAAAGAATGGAACAAGAAACCCATGGATCATATTTACATCAATTTGACCTAAACATTAGATGGACAATTCGGAAAATTGAAAAAATAAAAAAAGTCGCATTAAACAAAACCACCTCGTGTTATTTAATAATGTTTGCCTAAATATATATATATATATATATATATATATATATATATATATATATATATATATATATATAAAGGACCAATGTAGAGAACATGTATGTGCTTGATCATATATAAAAAATCTAATGGATTACTTCCCTTAGATTTGAATAATATTTATTGTGGGTTCTTTTTTCCATGATGTTTTAAACAGAATGTAATACTGTGTAAAACATATCAATGCTTACTCTCTAAAGTTACACATGGAGAAGCATCGAGATTATTCGCCGTGTCTATCGAAGAGAAAAATGGATGTGTTTTAGTAAAAATACTCAATAATAAACCGTTCTATTTGTGAATCAAAAGATTTATTTGTCTACATGATTCAGACTTGGTTTTTAATAATGCCCTGATTGTAAAGCTATGAAGAAACAGTTGTTATTTATTTTAAAATAAAAGCCAATATTGCCTGATACAGAATTTAGTTTTAACGGAAAGTATCACAGTTTTTATATATAGTATAAAGTACAGGGTGTTTCAAAAGTCTTGGGAACATTACAAATGCGTATATCTCATGAACTATTCCAGGTAGAAAAATGAAACTGGTGCCATTTTAAAGCTTGCTTTATCAAGTTTTTGGTCATACTAATGATTTTCGTGTTATCTTTCCAGGTGCAGTAATGGCGTTCTCTAAACAAGACAAGGCATTTTGCGTCCTTCAATTTGCAAAGACTGAATCGTGGACATGTGTTCAGCGTGCATTTCGCAGGAAATTTAAAAAAGAAGCCCCTGAAAGGAAATCCATTGTCAGATGGCATGCTAAATTTGTGAAAGATGGGTGTTTGTGCCCAAGTAAGCGAACAGGTCGCCCTTCAACTTCAGAAGATGCAGTTGAGCAAGTTCGGACAGCCTTTCAGCGGAGCCCCCGTAAATCAGTGAGAAGAGCCAGCAGGGAACTTCAGCTTGCTCCAGCAACTGTCTGGCGTGTCTTAAGGAAACGACTGCAAATGGTACCTTACAAGCTCAAGTTGGTCCAAAAGTTGAAGGACACTGATAAGCCACTTCGCCGTGACTTTTGCATTGCAATGCAAGAGAAGTTGGAAGATAACGGCTTTGATGACCGGCTTGTTTTTAGCGATGAGGCGACCTTCCATCTGAATGGCAAAGTTAACAAGCATAACACTCGCATATGGGGTACTGAGAATCCTCATGAACTTCTTGAGCACGAGCGAGATTCACCAAAAGTGAACGTGTTTTGTGCAATTTCCAAGAAAGGTGTCTATGGACCGTTCTTCTTTGAAGAGGCAACTATCACTGGTGAATCCTATCTCAACATGCTGGAAGACTGGTTAATGGCTCAGTTGGAACAAGCAGAATCTGATGACTTCATTTTTCAACAAGATGGTGCACCACCACACTAGAGTCTTAGAGTAAGGCAGTTTCTTAACACAAGGCTGCCTGGTAGATTGGGAGATCTGGGCGAGGTGATGACGGTCTCATGCCCTGGCCTCCTAGGTCCCCAGATCTTACCCCGTGTGACTTTTTTCTTTGGGGCTTTGTCAAGCAACAAGTCTATGTGCCGCCCCTTCCAAGAGATATTGACGAACTAAAGGCTCGAGTAACGGCAGTTGTGGGAACCATTAACGTCAAGATGCTGGAACGCGTTTGGCAGGAAATAGACTATCGACTAGATGTCTGCCGTGTGACGAATAGTGCTCATATTGAGCAACTTTGAAGAATCCCCACAAAACTTGAAACTTTTACCTTTCCAACGGTACCAATTTCATTTTTCAACTCCTAATAGTTTTTGAGTTATTAAAAATTGTTATGTTCCCAAGACTTTTGAAACACCCTGTATTATATAAAGTATAACAGTTTATATATATATATATATATATATATATATATATATATATATATATATATATATATATATATATATATAACAATATATATGCATACATAGATATATGTATATATATATATATATGTGTATATATATATATATATATATATATATATATATATATATGTATTTCTATTTCGATTGTTTTATATATATTCGAATATAAATTTTATTTCTTGGTGTGGCTATCCTCAGTGCTAAATATATAAAACAAAGTAAAAACAATGAAAAACTAGAGCCTAAAATTACAATTAATACTCATTATCAACATCAGATCTTTTTTTTACAAATGGACTATGATATATATATATATATATAGTCTATATATATATATAAATATATATATATATATATATATATATATATATATATATAAATTACAATTTCATGTATCTACATAAAATGTTATAAAGGGACATCATTTTAAAGTTATAAATTCTCAGTAGTTACTTGAACAGTGCTCGATACGTAATAGAGCTAGGTAGTAAGTTATGAAAATATATTTATGGCAATTAAGATACACAGAGGCTCCCGCGTTTCATCACCGGGGGAGATTGTCAGCATAATATATATATATATATATATATATATATATATATATATATATATATATAATAAGCTGGACGATTTCTCTAAGAGCTATCTTGCTATGTGTAGCATACTTCCCATCATTATTTTTTTATAATATATATATATATATATATATATATGTGTGTGTGTGTGTGTGTGTATATATATATATATATATATAAATTAAAGTGAAAAATGTGCTCACGCATTTACACATACACCTCCAATTTCTCCCATTTACATATCTACCCGGATATCGTCCCGTTTACACGTGCACTCCAATTCCCATCCCACTTGCATGTGCATCTTCATCTTCTCTCATTTAAACATCAAACTCTATATACGCCGATTCACAGATGCATCTCGGTCTCCTCCCATTTACACATGCATATATATCTCTCATTTACTGTTGCATCTCCATCTTATCTACAAAGGCGGCTTCATCTTCTCCAATTGAAACATGCAGCTCCATCCCCTTTCCCATTTTACACGAACACTTTCATCTTCCGCCATTCACAGTGCATCGCCACTTCCGCCTACTTACGCACGAACACTCAACGTTGTCTCATCTTCATAGTCACCTTTATTTCGTCGCAGGTACACTTTCGCCCCCCACCTCCTCCTATATACACATGCACCTCCACATCCCATTTACATATGGTATGGTGGTACTTAATTTTTTAAAGTTATTGCAAAATCAAATTGAAGTCCAAGTCCGTTGTTTTCATACAGAAAACAATTGACACTTTATTTTTACATTATGGGGGAAATCAACTTGTGTGAATACGTGCGTTCGCTGAAATCAGTGCATGTCACCCTCTGCTCCCCGTGCTTGCGTTGTAGGTCAGTCTTCCTCAAGATTATTTTCTAACAGAAAACGACCCTCTTCCCAGACTACGATAAATATGGCTCAATCAAGGAGGATTAAACGAAAAAAGAAGAGAAAATAAAATATGCTTATACTTTTGACAAGGGTGTATTCCACCGAATATACTTAAGTTTTTAAAGTAAATAAATAATTTATTTAAAAAAAAAACATGAATAATTTGCGTTGTTCAGGTTTTCAAAATATTTTTTTAAAATATTTTCCTTATTGTTGCCATTATTTTAAATTAAAGTTTAGTTTAAATTAAAGTTTATATTCATTTTTAGTTCCATGTCAAAACCAAGGTTTTTTAAAAATGTTTATTATTATTTTTTATATATATATGTATATATATATATATGTATATATATATATATATATATATATATATATATATATATATATATATATATATATATATGAAATTAAAAATGGAAAAGCGGAAGACCTATGAGCATAAAAGGGCGATTAAAACCAACAACACACTTAACGCATTATGTGCTCATACTATGGAATATGGACATTACTTTGACTTTGAGAAATCCACTTTAATCAAGATAATACACAACAAGTCAACACGTCGAATAATTGAATCTGCCCTCATAGCCCTTTCCACAAATAAAATTAAACAAAGAATGGGCTTCTACAATATCTCCCTCAACCTATCAAAAGCAATCATTAGTGAAAACAAGATAATTCTAGACACCGGATGATTCCCTGAGCTTTAAATTAAATATCCTTTGGACCCCTTTCTGCTCTTTATTTTCTTCTCTTCTTTTCCAATGCTACTTCTATGTATATTTGATATATATGTATCTATATGTGTTATATATATGTTTCGATCACATTTATGTGCATATATATATATTTATTTCAATTTTTTTTTTTTTTGCATACCCTTCATCTCAACATGAACCCAACCACTATATATATTCCCCATAATTTACAGACTTTCTCGTCTTTTGTCATTTTTGTATTCTTCGTCCGCTCTTGACAAAGCCCACGTGAAATTTGGGCGAAACGTTGAGCGAAAAGGTCTTCCGCTTTTCCATTTTTAATTTCATACCGTCGGATTATTTTAATCCTTCCATATACTCATATATATATATATATATATATATATATATATATATATATATATATATATATATATATATATATATATATATATATATAAATACCTAACCAAAAGTATTGTATACCAAGCCACAATATTTGCCAAGGTAAGACCGAATAACAAGAAGTACTACGTGGGTATGACCTCCCTATATTTTAAAACCAGATACTATGACCACAAAAGCACATTTAAAAACGAAGAACGTTGAATTAAAACAGCACTAGCAAACCATTATTGGGAGATCAAAGAAAATGGACGCTCACCAATAATTGAATGGAAAATAATACGACAGGCCAGTACATGTAAAAATTTAGACGACCCGTGTAGATTATGTCTAATGAAAAATTTGAAATACTGAACGTTAAAGACCTCCAAAATCTATTAAACTGTAGAAGTGAGATAGCAAACAGCTGCCTGCACAGAAATAAATTTACCTTAGGCTAACAATAAGTAAATAAATAAGTAAAAAAATAAACAAAACTAAACCTAACAATTTAAAAACTAAAACCTAAAATAGAAATGAAATGAAACTATGTGTTTAAATAAGTAAACCCATTATATTGACACAACAAAGAAACAGGATATAGGCCACTCTATAGAAAACATAACAATAGAAAATGATATAAAAAGTAACATTAACCGGACTTTTGTTCGAGGGAAGCCCAACGATTGGCTGAGAGAACAACAAAGAATCTGATTGGTTAACTAGCTAGGTATGTATATAAAAACACCCGGCAAAAATAACTCCATGCATATTAGCCTGAAGCTTCCCTCCGGGAATGGAACACGGAAGCCTCTGTGTAGCTTAATTGCTATGAATATATTTTCATAGCTTACTCTCTCTCTCTCTCTCTCTCTCTCTCTCTCTCTTTATATATATATATATATATATATATGTGTGTGTGTGTGTGTATGTCGAGCAAGCAACACATGGTACCTTGTTATGAGGATTATTTTCTCTGGACGATTGAAGAAAAATATTTGCCGAATAATAACGAGATTATATTTTATTTCCGGTAAGATTAAACGCCCCAGCTCTCTCTCATATATATATATATATATATATATATATATATATATATATATATATATATATATATATATATATATATATATATATATATATATAGTTGATTCAAATCTGTTTAACAGAATTTACCTTGGGAGAAGCAAAAATATTTCAGTTATCTGCCCTTGAAAATTACTTAAACAATTCCCCCTCGTCCTCATGGCTTTTTTTTATATTCAACCTAGTTCGATCCCTACTGGGAGCTAGAAAGTTGTTGTTTAGGGAACCTCACATTGAAAACATGAAGCGAATAATGTTGACCTTGAACACGTGAGAAAATATTCAGCCAATATTTTCCCCTAAGTATTTTACATTTAACTAAGGTTAAAAGAACGTTTCTTGCTGAGTGGTAATCTAGGCTTTTATATATATATATATATATATATATATATATATATATATATATATATATATATATATATATATATATATATATATATAGCCTAAATAACCTGTAAATATTAAATAATTAATATTTATTCATAAATATTCTTATATCCTCCTTTACTAAGGACGGACACTCTGAGAGAGTTTAATAACAAGCAATATCATTAGCTTCATTGCGAGTCCAACGCGATTTGTTGTTGTTGTTTATCACTCTTCGCTGCTCATTGTAAATAGCCGCCGACTTGGCATTTACGAAGTTAAATTCCTCCTTAGCTTCCCAGCTAATTTACGGTGGCCGGCGGGTAAGACTCTTGACTGAGAATCAGTTGCGATTTGTGATCGGAATTCGCACCCGCCAACCGTCGGGAATTAACTTCCTGCACTGATGATTACGTAAGCATCAAACATCAATGTCTGTGGGTAATTAATATATATATATATATATATATATATATATATATATATATATATATATATATATATATATATATTACTATTTCATGTATCCACATAAAATTTATACGGAGATATAATTTTGTCTGTATCAATTTTCAGTATTTACTTCAACAGTGCTCGATACGTAAGTAGAGCTAGGTAGTAAGCTATGAAAATATATTTATGACAATTAAGCTACACAGAGACTCCAGCGTTTCATCCCCGCGGGGAATCTTCAGGCTAAAATGCATGGAGTTATTTTTGCCGGGTGTTTTTATATACACGGCTAGCTAGTTAACCAATCAGATTCTTTGTTGTTCTCTCAGCCAATCGTTGGGATTCCCTCGAACAAAAGTCTGGTTAGTGTTACTTTTTATATCATGTTCTATTGTTCTGTTTTCTATAGAGTTGCCTATATCCTGTTTCTTTGTTGTGTCAATATAATGGGTTAACTTATTTTAACATGCTGTTTCATTTTATTTCTATTTTAGGTTTTAGTTTTTAAATTGTTAGGTTTAGTTTAGTTTAGTTTTTGTATTTATTGATTCATTTATTTATTGTTAGCCTAAGGTACATTTATTTATGTGCAGGCAGCTGTTTGCTATCTTATTTCTACAGTTTAATATATTTTGGAGGTCTTTAACGTTCAGTATTTCAAATTTCTCATCCAGACATAATCTACACGGGTCGTCTGAATGTCTACATATACTGGCCTGTCGTATTATTTTCCATTCAATTATTGCTGAGTGTCCATTTTATTTTTATATACACTGCTAGCTAGTTAACCAATCAGATTCTTTGTTGTTCTCTCAGCCAATCGTTCGGCTTCCCACGAGCAAAGGTGTGGTTAATGTTACTTCCTATATCCTGTTCTATTGTTCTGTTTATATATATATATATATATATATATATATATATATATATATATATATATATATATATATATATATGTTTGTCTGTGCTCTAGATTATTACTCTCCCAGAACGGGTAAAATGAAATTCTCCAAACAGAAAAGTTTTGTACCAATGTTATGTCTCCCTACGAAGATTAAAATCAAGATATAATTCTATTAACCTTATTTCTAGATTTTTTGTTTCAATTGTCATCAAAATCCATTACATGATCTTGATTCTAGGATATGTCTAAAATTGAAGGCGTAAGCTTAAGGGATCTTAAGAAGAAACTGAAATTCAGTGAAATCTTGGTTAATTGATTGTAAATGACTATGGATCACATTCAATGCAAATCTGAATTTTCAAATAGGATTTTGTCCCTCTTAAAAACCCTTTAAAATACTCCAAAGAAGCTGAAATATTAATATCTAGTATTAAAATTTCACAAAAAGCGAAGGTATCTGAATTTTTATAAAAAGCCTCCACACCTTTTTACACACTTTGCATAAATTAAATTAAACTAAATATCACCAACATTACGACCCCCTAGAAACTGTGTTCCAAAATTTATAATGATCGGTTAATTAGTTTAAGCTCATAAAATTATATAAATGTAGATACATACAACACTTATATATTTATATATATATATATATATTTATATATATAATTATCTATATGACCATGAAATTATATATACCACACACACACACACACACACACACACACACACACACACACACATATATATATATATATATATATATATATATATATATATATATATATATATATATATATAAAAATGTAAAAATATACGAGGGGCGTTCAATAAGTAATGCCCCAGACCCATTTCGAGTTGTTTGATCTAGATGAAATTTTGCATGTGTAATGATTTATGTTTGTATGGGTTATGTTGCAAAAAACAGCTCTGAACTAATTGTGGTTTCTGACTTACAGGTGTTAGAACTGAGTCAGGTGTGAAATGGAGCCAGTTGAGTGTCGCGGAGTGATCCGGCTTTTGTATTTGAAAGGACGCACACCAAAGGAGACTTTTGATGAAATGAAAGAAACTTCTGGTGATGATGCCCCATTTTATGACCTTGTTAAACGCTGGCATTGTGAATTCAAACATGGCCGGAAGTCTGTGGAAACAGCTCCCAGACCTAGTCGTCCCACTTTCTGCCATTGATGACGCATCTGCCCGTCAAGTTGAGCCTGCTATTTTGGAAGATCAACGCATTACTATTCGCTAAATAGCCCAAGAGGTCAAGATTAGTACAGGGTCTGTGGAAACTATCATTCATGACCATTTGCCTATGCGTAAGTTGTCTGCCAGATGGATTCCCAGGTTGCTCACACTTTTCCAGAAGCTAGAACGCGTCGAGTGTTTGAGGATGAATTTGGAGATGTGCCAAGAAGATGAGTCAAAGTTTTCAAAAGACTGATTACACAGGATGAAACTTGTGTCCATCACTATGATCCAGAGACCAAAGCCCAGTCAATGCAGTGGAAGCACTTGGACTCACCATCTCCAAAGAAGGCAAGGGTGCAGCCCTCCGCTGGCAAGGTCTTCTGGGACCAAGACGGAGTAATGATGACAGATTTCCTGACAAAGGGTACCACAATTACAGGAGCCTATTACGCTTCACTTTTGATGAAATTAAGAGAAGCTACCAAAATCAAGAGACGGGGTAAGATCAGCAATGGTATCCTCCTTCTGCAGGACAACGCTCCGGTCCACAACTCGCATGTCGCCAGATCAGAAGCACGGGCGTGTGGCTATGAAATCCTCCGCCATCTCCCTTACTCTACTGACCTTGCACTCTCTGACTTTCATCTCTTCTCAGCAATGGTTGCTCACTCTTTTGTAGAAGCAAGAACGAGTCTCGTGCTCGAGGATGAATTTGGAGATGTGCCAATTTTGTTTCAAAGGACTGATTACACAGGATGAAACGTGTGTCCATCACTATGATCCAGAGACCAAAGCCCACTCAATGCACTGGAAGCGCTTGGACTCACCACCTCCGAAGAAGGCAAGGTTGCAGCCCTCCACTGGCAAGATCATGCTCACAATCTTCTGGGACCAAGGCGGAGTAGTGATGACAGATTTCCTGGCAAAGAGTACCACAATTACAGGAGCCTATTGCGCTTCACTTTTGATGAAATTAAGAGAAACTATCAAAATCAAGAGGCGGGGCAAGATCAGCAAAGGTATCCTCCTCATGTAGGACAATGCAACTCGCATGTGCTCAGATCAGAAGCACGGGCGTGTGGCTATGAAATCCTCCTTTACCCCCTTACTCTTCTGACCTTGCACCCTCTGACTTTCATCTCTTCCCAGCCATGAAGTTGTTTTTGAAAGGAAAGCGTTCACAGATGATGCAGCCTTGATTTCTGAAGTTACAACGTAGTTGGAGGACCAACCTGGGGTGTTCTACAAAAATGGTGTCCAGAGCTGCATCAAACGATGGAGGAAATGCATAACTCTGGGTGGTTCTTATATAGAGAAAGACTGATAACTGTGTCAAGTTTCATTAATCTACTGCTACGGGAAATGGGTCAGGGGCATTACTTATTGAACGCCCCTCGTGTGTATATATATATATATATATATATATATATATATATATATATATATATATATATATATATAGGCCTCTACGAAACTTTTTCTTCTCCATTGAAACCTTTTTCCATTGGACACCTTACCGTTGGACAATTACTACCTGGACAAACCCAATACCTTTTTACTCGAACTTTTTTTCACCCATCTTTTTCTTAATATTTTTTCAAATGTTGAACTTTGGCTTTTCTATTGCCAACTTATCTATCTGTAAAATTCCTCTGATGATAAGATTTCGATTATTGAAAAGCCTTGGCTTAAGGGAAGAGCTATAAACGTATAAACATAATTTCATTACAGAATATACCTTACATTGAACATTTGAAGTTTGAAATAAATTTGGACATCCGTGCATGTTTATCACTCTTCGACAATCTTTCTTTATAATTGCTCTATCGCGTATATTGAGCTTTTACCATTTCACTATAGGTTCTTTCTACTAAAAGTTTACTTTTAGTTTCTTACTTATATATATATATATATATATATATATATATATATATATATATATATATATATATATATATTCTGTTTAATTTTACTTCAGTCGAAGTTCTCAGAAATCAAGGGGCCTCTTTCTGTGGCTAAAACTTGATCTCTATATGATATACATAGATATTCGAATATTCCATTAATGTTCTCCTTTACCTGTCCAGACCTCGGGCCTGCGCACCCAGTAGTTGGGTTCTACTTTTTCTCATCAACCCATCATGTTAACCCGATATTTTCACGTACTTGCATGACATTTTTCTTAAAATTATCATCCTGAGGAAGTCTTACCAATAAAGACGAAACGTTGATGAATATATAAAAAACATCGTTTTTAGTTTTTCCCTTTTCATTTCCCATTACGTCGGATTACCTTCATCCTTTCTTTCTCATATATATATATATATATATATATATATATATATATATATATATATATATATATATATATATATATACACATTTGTGTGTGTGTGTGTGACAATGGATCTATTTTTGTAGTTTCTTATTTGTTTTCTGGTGGAAATTTAAATTTTGCGGACTTGTTGTTTTGTTTGTGGGTACTTACGATATTTTTCTCTGATTATATTAAATGTTTCGACAATTGGTATGTTGTATTATAAGGCTAAAATTTAAATGGCCTTAAACAACTTGAATACACAACTTTGTTTATACCCTTTATTTGGAACATGATTTTAAAATGATTTTAAATGTTCAATATATATATATATATATATATATATATATTATTGTTTATTTATCTATGGACGTATACGTTTCGTCTCTTTTCAATCAAGACTCATCAGCATAGAAGTACGACTATTCACTACCGGTCACACGATTCGAAACCCTGGATTACAAGTATTTTTCAACCCCAATCCAACGTCGCTAACCGATAGGCCAGTTCTGAACAGCTTATAAACAATGATAATTTTTAACACATTTAAAGGCGGCGAGACATACATGCATTCAACTTCTATAAGTGAAGGAATGATGCATATAAAGCAAGTGACATCACGATGTGTTATTATTACCATTTACAGTGCTCTACTTTTTAACGAGGAGCTTCAAATATAAATATTTGTTATTGTTTATTTATCTATGGACGTATACGTTTCGTCTCTTTTCAATCAAGACTCATCAGCATAAAAGTACGACTATTCACTACCGGTCACACGATTCGAAACCCTGGATTACAAGTATTTTTCAACCCCAATCCAACGTCGCTAACCGATAGGCCAGTGCTGAACAGCTTATAAACAATGATAATTTTTAACACATTTAAAGGCGGCGAGACATACAGGCATTCAACTTCTATATATATATATATATATATATATATATATATATATATATATATATATATATATATATAAATAATCATCTTTATCTCATTAAATATTAAGTTGATGATTGATCTCTGTGGTAAACACCTACAATCTAATGTCTATATTTTTTACTGATTGTAAATCGCTTATCAAAGCCTGGTGGACACTCGAGGATAAGGGTTACAAGGATTGCTCTCACGAGAGGATTGCATATGATTACTTAAGGTGACATTATTTTAAAAGTAGAAAACTTGACATGTATTTCTTTACATTAGACTTGGAGACAACCATGCTGTAGCAAGTTGGGAAGAAGACGCGTTGTATGTTGCTCCTCAGATAGGATGTTCTTGGAAAGAAACTTTGTTCATGGAAGTTCCGTTTGTTTTTTGGTACAATGAAAGAGAGAGTAAAATGTAATTCTTTGCTGTGGTTGTAGCCAGACGAGTTCTTGATGTGTATGTTTTACGGGGGGGGCGAGGATTAGTGTTCAGTGGAGCACCTATCATTAACATAACGATACAGTAGAGAGATGCTGGAAACATCGATGCTTTTTACATTGGGAACCGCGCTAAAAGTGCCTCAGCATCGGTGCTTTCCGGATGTTTACGTTAAACGCCGGACAGTGCCGAATGAAAACATCGTTGACTTACCTGCGTTCAAAAAAGACACACAAACGATGCTGGATTTACAAGCGTGACAAAACAGGCACATTTTTTGTTCTTATTAAACATTTGTACGAAAGAAATATATTTTTTTATACTAAGAAATGACAGTGATAATAACAGTTAAAAGTTAATCAAGTAAGTGTGTGTTTTTAAATTTTTTTTACTGACTATTTTTGTTTATTTCGTTAGGGTTCAGGTTAGGAATTAGGGTTAGGGCGTGGTTAGGAATTAGGGTTAGGGCAGATTTAGAAATTAGGGTCAGGTTTTGTCCTCTATAAAAATATTTCAACCTCTGGAATATTAGAATCTAAACCCATAATGTTCGAAAAAGTAGATCTGATTGTAGTGATTAACGTTAGATATTTGGGTTTAGGGTTTACCATCATGTTTCTTTTATAACGTTTCATGTTCGAATTTGAAGATTTGTGGAAAAGGTCAGGAAACGAAGTTAAGACCACGACCCAGCGAGAATAACTAAAGAAGATAGGTTAAATTTGAAGACCATTGAAGAAAGAAAAGCCGTTGTAGTTCATACTAATATGTCATCGAGACGCCTCTCTGAAAACTACTTCATGGCCCAGACTCCATTCACCAAATGGCAATACAGTAGCCCTGGTATTATGCATCTACTGATAGGAAATCCTCCTTCACAGTTAATCCAAGGTTAAGGCCCTGGAACTATCAGGCGGATAACGTCAGCCCAGGTAAAACGTTAAACTCTAGCACCCTTATTAATTACACGGCAGCAAGAATATAAAGAGACAATAACTCAAGTCGGCTCCAGATAAACTACCGACCCAGAGAACAGCGTTTTCTTTCCCCCTTTGTCAGAAACTGGACCCTGGGAAATAAATAATGAGGAATAAAGTAGAGCAACACAGAGATACGGGGCTGCCAAAAATACATTCACTAGTTTGGTCGAATATAAAGATAGTAACGACTTGTACGAACAAAAACACATTAAGTATATACTTAGTATACGTTTTTCTTAGCCCTTCTAGAGAATTTCAAGATACGTTCCCCTTCCATGGGCTAAAGCAAGAATATGAGAGAGGGAGGGAGGGAAGCGGACGGGTGGAGAGGGTGTTTTTCTACTTTTAGAAGACTTGCTATTACATTTCGACATACCATTTAAATTGCCGATAAGAATAAGGTGGTTTTGATTGAAAAATCGTTAACACAACTGACAACAAAAGTTACTACAATGAAAGGCACAGATTCTTGTTAGAATATCAAAAGCGAATCGATATTTTTAATGCATATTAGTATGAAAATAGGTAACAGGAATCCTCAGTAAAAGAAAAATAATTTACTTATCATTTTAGATTTGGCTTGTCCCCGCTACCAGCATGCTTAGAGTAACCCGAGATTAGAGTTGGGGATTTGCTAAAGCATGAGGAATGTGGAAGAGAAAGACAGTCTTTGTATTTCATGTTTGTTTTGTGTCTTACTTTCAGATTCTTCGAAGACTTGATATTACATTTAAATATATCATTTAAATTGTCGACGTAAATATGTACTAACATTCTCTAATTATATATATATACATACATATTTTTAAATTTATTTTATACGTATAAAATAAATTTAAAAATATATATATTAATGAAAAATACGTCCTGTAAAGTTAAGCGCGACTAATAATGCAATTTTCTGCATCTTAGGAAGTGAGACAATCGGAGTAGTAGTGTGCAAAAAACAACGAACGCTGCAATCACCAATAAAAATAATTACATAAAAATACACATGCATATATATATATATATATATATATATATATATATATATATATATATATATATATATATATGTATATATATATATATATGTACATATATATACATATATATATATACATAATATATATATATATATACATAATATATATATATATGTGTGTGTGTGTGTCTGTATAATAATTTCCACAATCAGACAACGCCGCAGCCAACACATACCATGAAAGCCATAGACCGGAAGTCATATTTCATGATAATAAGAGACTCGTAAACTTTAATAAATGCAAAACATCAGCTTAGGACATCCGGTCTACTCTAAAATTCAAGACAAATTGAGAAATATGAATAAATGGTTACTTCAGCTTCAGTTAATATGTTTCTGACGACTCTGAAAAAGTTTGGTTTCCGATCTCTTGCATTTATTTAAATTTCCAAGAATCTCTCATTAATATAAACCAGACGTAGAACGAATACTGCGGCTAGTTTTGCAATGAATACATTTGATGTCTGGATTATCCAATCGGTCTAGGCAGCTGCCTGTAACACGCAGCCACAAGACTGGATCCCAGCTATCGTGCGCTCTGCGATCGAAATCAAACCGAAATGATGTATTTGACTTCCGGTGTAGACCGGAAGTTCTAAAATATTGTCACTGATTAAAACTAATTGCCCGGCGTTTCCTGACTTTTTGTTTTTGTACAATGACCGCATTACATTATATTGAATCAATATTACATCACGCAAGTTTAAACGGGTATTATCTTTTTTTTGTCCCTTTGTTTTCACTGCTGTTTTGTAATTATTGTGTCCTTAGCTGCAAACGTAATTGTAAGATATGAGTTTAGTGAAAACAAAAAAAAACAAAAACAAATCCATAACGTTAATAAAAATGAGTTCAGTTCGTAAGATGTATGAAAAATCTAACATAAAAATATAATTAAAATATAAAATTTAATTTTTGGCCTTTTGGCTAAGATCAAAGTGTAGTATCTGTTCCGATGGATACTGCACGCCTGTCCTGTGCAGTTCTAGGAGGTCCACCCTCCCAGGCTTCGCCTCCCCTCTTTGGGGAGGAGTAAGTTTATTACTTACTGTCTGAGGCGCCCCTACCGGGGAATGCCGACGGGGCTGCCCAGGCAATTTTTAAATGGCCAGAGTGCTCACCTCTCGGGCGCTGGCTTTTCAACCCCCACTTTCCGACCCGACCTTGGGTCACATCTTACTTGTGGGAGTAGGATAAAACTGGCCTTGTGCCTAACTCCTGGAGAGGAGTAAATAAAAATATAAAATTTAATTTTTGGCTTTTTGGCTAAGATCAAAGTGTAGTATCTGTTCCGATGGATACTACACCCCATAGACTGGTATTGTCTTGGTCTTCGGAGCTTGATTTACGCCGGTCTATGGGTCTGTCCTTGGCAGTTATAGGAGGTCCACCCTCCCAGGCTTCGCCTCCCCTCTTTGGGGAGGAGTAAGTTTATTGCTTACTGCCTGAGGCGCACCTACCGGGGAATGCCGACGGGGCTGCCCAGGCAATTTTTGATGGTCAGAGTGCTCACCTCTCGGGCGCTGGCTTTTCAACCCCCACTTTCCGACCCGACCTTGGGTCACATCTTACTTGTGGGAGTAGGATAAAACTGTCCTTGTGCCTAACTCCTGGAGAGGAGTAAATAATACCCACTCATAATAGTATTTATCTTCATTAATTTCAATCATTAAAGCGTCGAAACGGATAGTTAGCGTATGTCTGCCCTCATTTCATGAAGAAAACGCTTTCAGAAAAAAGTATTTTAAAAATATCTGAGATTAATAGAATACTTCATTTTCACTACGTATATGTAGTTCTTTCATAAATATGATTTTTATTTCCTGAAGTAATTCATTAAAATGGCTGACTTGTTTTCCAAGTGACCGGAATTTATTTTAGTGGGTTAAATTTCTTAATTAAATTTTATTTGCAAATACATTACTTTTTTCTAAAATAAATGTTATTAAAGTTGGGTTTATTTCAATAAATGTTGTGTAAATCACGTAAGTGTTTGGTTTGACTCGAAAATGTTCAAAAATGTTTTTTTAAATAATCACCTCCGAATAGATTCGAACGATTACACTTTCGCTTAACTTACTACAAAAAACCACTTCAGCCACTGATTGTCATGGAAAATAACACCTTACCTAAGAGTTCATCATTCAAACTCCTCGGCCTAGCTTTCACATGAATTGGAATAAATACATTGAAGACATTGCCAGGGCTGCTGCAAAGAAGGTGGGCTCCTTCTACCGTGCTAGTAAACTTCTCACATCGAACATTATCTGTATCTCTACAAAGCCACCATCCGCCCATGTGAGTATTGTTGCAACATCTGGGCTGGTGCATCATCCACTAGTCACTCCCTCTTAGACAAGGTCCAAAAAAGAGTTGCCAACTTAATAGATCCCTCGCTATCCACCAAGCTCCCGCCCCTGTTCCATCGTGGCAATGTTGCTTCCTTGTGCCTGTTTTACAAGTACTTCAATGGATTGTGCTCCGATGAACTTGCTGTTCTGGTGCCCCCAGGACGTAAATTCACTAGATCAACTCGACAATCTGTCAAATCCTATCCATTCATTGTGGAGGTCCCCAGATGCCGAAGAGCTTTTTACTCCAAAAGCTTCTTTCCTCGTGCTGCTGGCCTCTGGAACTCCCTGCCTGTCCCCTGTTTTCCTTACGGTACTGACATGCAGAAATTTAAAACTAATGTAAACAGACATCCCACTGCGCAGCTCCCAATTTAAGTTGATCCCCCCCCCCCCAAAAAAAAAAGATAAAACTTTCATCCTTTTTCTCAGTAGCCCTTACGTCTACAGTGGCGGCCTGCCTTGTTTGGGGTGAACTGTGTTAAAGAATAAAAAAAACCTCAATGACCGTGAAACAGATTGTGGAACTGAATTGAATGTAGACTGTAATGTAAACATAAACAACAGGAGTTAGCAAAAAAACACTCGGACTAAAAACAGAATATCATGAAATATCGAATTAATTTTAATATTTTAGTAGATTTATTTAATACGAACTTTAAAAGAATTGCGGCTTTTTTAAAAAAATGGTTATGGCCAATAATCTCACGCCTTGTCCGATTGGCAGACGATCAAGCAATTACAACATAATGTTTGCTCAATGCGTGAAGTCACTAACCATGACCGATTTACAAACTCGTATTTTTTCAATTATATATATATAATATTTGTTATTGTTTATTATCTATGTATGTATACGTTCCGTCCCTTTTCAATCGAGACTCATCAGCATAGAGATATGACTTTTCACTACCGGTCGTACGATTTGAAACCCTGGATTACAAGTATTTTTCAACTCAAATCCAACGTCGCTAACCGTGCGGCCAATATTTGAATAGCCGATAAACAATGATAATTTAACACATTTAAAAGCGGCACGATATCCAGGCATTCTACTTCTATTAATAGAAGGAATGGTACATTATAAAGCAAGTGACGTCATGCTGTGTTTGTACTACCATTAGAGTGCTGTACTTATTTTACGAGGAGCGACAAATATATATATATACACACACACACATATATATATATATATATATATATACATACATATATATATATATACATATATACACATACATATATATATATACATGATATTAGTATTTCATGTATACACAAACTTTTATAAGGAAATATAATTTTTATGTATCAATTTTCAGTATTTACTTTAACAGTGCTCGATACGTAAGTAGTGCTAGGTAGTAAGCTATGAAAATATATTTATAGCAATTAAGCTACACAGAGGCTTCCGCGTTTCATCCCCGGGAGGATCTTCAGGCTAAAATGCATTTTAGCCTGAAAGTTCCCCGGGGAATGAAACGCGGGAGCCTCCGTGTAGCTTAATTGCCATAAATATATTTTCATAGCTTACTATCATGATATATATAATATATAAATTGAGCTATGTATATATATATATATTAATACACACACACACACACACATATATATATATATATATATATATATATATATATATATATATATATATATATCAATACATATATATATACATACATACTTATATATACATATATAATATACCTATACATATATATAGATATAGATACATTAATATATATATATACATATATATACACATATATAATATACATACATATATATAAATATATACATATACATATATATACATATATATACATGCATATATATACATATGTATATACATGCATATATATATACATATATATACATATATATATATATATATATATATATATATATACACACACACATAGCACAATTTACTTTTTACAATTTTGAACTCAAGCTCAATTTACTAACATCTACCCTCCCTCTGATTTAAGGCGAATTATTGTTTATTAACACTAAAATAATACTTTCCGAAACTAATTTAAAAAATTTTTAAATACTGGAAGCTATCTCTATAAAAACAGAATGACCTAAAATTAATAATAACACATATGAAACAAGTGGTAACATTTTAAAATGCTTAACGTAATGCGATTTCATTCGGTTATGCCACTCCAGCGTCACTGAATTTAAATCGTCAACGTCTTTCAATCGAACAATGCAAAAAACGTTCTCTGCGCGTTTCCCCGCCGTCTTGTTAAAAATTCTCTTTATTCTTCAGCTTTTTGTTCATTTACTTTTTGCACTTGGGGATGATTAAACGAAGAATCCCAAACGTTCGTGAAACCTATGGAACATTTTTTTTAAATTTTAATAGAAAATAAAACACTAGAAAGTCGAAAAAGTAAAGAATGGTATAATTGAACAGACGAATTCTGTCATTTTAAACAATGTTTTCATAAATATGCATTTATATATATATATATATATATATATATATATATATATATATATATCTATATCTATATATA
>OY744534.1:77703940-77706440 GCA_963556195.1 Sepiola atlantica
CACTTCTAGACCTTTTCTTGACCTCAATGCCAGAGGCTTGTGTGACGAAAACTCATATCACACTCGAGAATGCTGATCACATTGTGCTAATGATTCATATCCCCTCAAAAGGTCGTCCAAAAGCTGATGAGCCGTTGCTCAAAATCACGAGATACTACAAGCAGGCTGATTTTGCGTCAATCAGAGATCACATCAGCGACGTCTCATGGAGGAAAACATTCTGACTCCCTGCTGACCAGTGTGCGAATGAGTTAACTGCATGGGTCAAAGCCGGCATTGAAGCCTATGTCATCATGCGAAAATTCTTTAGCAAGCCCCACTCTCCCAAATGGTTCACCTCAAAATGCGCAGCTGCCATTGCTGAGAGGCAGCAAGTATTCCGTACATTCGGCCGCCATACGTCAGCTACTAATAGACAGAAATTTATAGAGTCAAGAAATAATTGTAAGGCCGTGATAGGTAAAGCAAAGAGAAGGTATACTGAGTTAACAAAAAAACGCATACAGTCACAGAAACTAGGTACTCGCGATTTCTGGAAAATCTACAATAGTGTAGTGAACAATGGTCAATCAACGATCCCCCCCCCCACTATAAAACCACAATGATGTCGTTTGCACGGCAACTGATAAGGCTGAACTACTTCCCAGCGTTTCGCCTATAACTCCACTTTGGACTCAGAAAATCACCCCCTCCCCAAATTCCCATTGCGGACCGAAGCCACACATGATAACCTGGTCATCACCCCATCCCAGGCCAGAGACATCATAAAAAACCTTGACACCTCCAAAGCTTGTGGGCCTGATCTTATACCATTAATAGTAATAAAGAAATGCTCTGCTGAACTGACCCCTGTCCTCTCTAAACTCTACAATAAATGCCTAGCCTAATCTTGCTTTTCCGATAGCTGGAAAATTGTCTTTGTGGTACCAGTCTACAAGAATTCTGGGAATAGAACCGATCCTCTGAACTACCGCCTAATCAGTCTACTCCCGATCTTTGCTAAAATCTTTGAATCCTTAATCAATCTAGTGATAGTCCGGCACTTAGTTAACGCTAAACTTCTTTTTGACCGCCAGTGCGGATTTATACAAGCACGATCTACTGCAGATATCCTCTCTGAACGCATGTATCATACACTCGACAAGGCAGGTGAAGCTAGGGCAGTAGCGCTTCATATATCCAAGGCCTTTGACAAGGTATGGCATAAAGGGCTTCTCCTGAAAATACGCTCATACGGTATTACTGGGCAATTACTTAATATAATTAGATCCTTCATAACCAAAAAAAAGATTAAGGTTGTCCTCGATGGCCGTTCATCTAAGCAAGATGACATAAATGCTGGTGTACCCCAGGGATCTATACTTAGACCTTTATTGTTCGTGATCTTCATAAACGATCTCCTTGATGACTTTGAGTCTGAGATTGGTTTATTTACTGAGGACACAACGCTTTACTCTCGTCGTGTTGGCAAAACGGACGCGATCATATCCGAGGCAATGGCCGACTCCTTAGAAAATAACCTGCAGGCTGTAGTGGATTGGAGTCATAAATAATTTGTAACTTTTAATGTCGCAAAGACAAAACTACTTTCCTTCAATAACTACAAGAAACTTCTCCAACCACCGATTGTCATGGAAAATAACACCATACTTGAGAGTTCAACATTAAAACTGCTCGGTCTAACCTTCACAGGTAACATGAATTGGAACAAATACATTGAAGACATTGCAGAAAAAAAAAAGTGGGCTCTCTCTACCGTGCTAGTAAACTTCTCACACCTGACATTGTCGTGTATCTCTACAAAGCCACCATCCACTCATGCATGGAGTATTGTTGCCACATCTGGGCTGATGAATCATCTACTATTTTCTCCATCCTTGACAATGTCCAAAAAAGAGTCGCCAACCTAATAGGTCACTCACTGTCAACCAAGCTCCAGCCCTTATCACATCGTCGCAATGTAGCATCCTTGTGCTTGTTTTACAAATACTTCAATGGATTATGCTCCGATGAACTGGCTGCTCTGGTGCCCCCTCGACGTAAATTCGCTAGACAAACTCGACAATCAGCTAAATCCCATCCATTCACTGTGGAGATCCTGAGATGTCGGAGAGCTTTCTAGTCCAATAGCTTCTTTCCTCGTGCTGCTGGCCTCTGGAACTCCCTCCCTGCCCCCTTTTTCCTCGACAGTACTGACATGCAGAGGTTTAAAACTAATGTAAACAGACATCTCGCTGCACAGCTCTCAACTTAGAATGACACCCTAAATCTACTCCCTAATTCTCAGTAGCCCCTTACGTCTACAGTGGCGTCCTGCCTTGTTTGGAATGAAATATCATAACAAAATTAATAAGAAAAGGTTTTTGAGTTTCATGTCGTAACTTCGGGAAGACTTCATACAAAATTGAGAAGTAAAGCCTAGTTACGAATTTCGACCATTTTTACGTTGTCAGGTGGAGGTATGTCGTCTCAGGACTAGCTTGTTTTTGATATGTTTGGT
>OY744534.1:77713940-77728940 GCA_963556195.1 Sepiola atlantica
GTGTTATGCTTGTTAACTTTGCCATTCAGATGGAAGGTCGCCTCATCGCTAAAAGCAAGCCGGTCATCAAAGCCGTTATCTTCCAACTTCTCTTGCATTGAAATGCAAAAGTCACGGCGAAGTGGCTTATCAGTGTCCTTCAACTTTTGGACCAACTTGAGCTTGTAAGGTACCATTTGCAGTCGTTTCCTTAAGACACGCCAGACAGTTGCTGGAGCAAGCTGAAGTTCCCTGCTGGCTCTTCTCACTGATTTACGGGGGCTCCGCTGAAAGGCTGTCCGAACTTGCTCAACTGCATCTTCTGAAGTTGAAGGGCGACCTGTTCGCTTACTTGGGCACAAACACCCATCTTTCACAAATTTAGCATGCCATCTGACAATGGATTTCCTTTCAGGGGCTTCTTTTTTAAATTTCCTGCGAAATGCACGCTGAACACATGTCCACGATTCAGTCTTTGCAAATTGGAGGGCGCAAAATGCCTTGTCTTGTTTAGAGAACGCCATTACTGCACCTGGAAAGATAACACGAAAATCATTAGTATGACCAAAAACTTGATTAAGCAAGCTTTAAAATGGCACCAGTTTCATTTTTCTACCTGGAATAGTTCATGAGATATACGCATTTGTAATGTTCCCAAGACTTTTGAAACACCCTGTGTATATATATATATATATATATATATATATATATATATATATATATATATATATATATATATATATACCTACTAGACACCATCCTTAGTATCTTTGTTTCTCTGTACAAGGGTTTGTCAGGAAAACCTGACATGAAGATACTTTACCCTACAAGTAAACCCTGATCAAATATTCAAAATAACATAGTATTCGAAGCCTAAATAAGATCCCCTCGACACGGCTATACACTGGCTCATACAAAGAATCGTTCACCTACTCCTAGTAATGTTACCTCAAGTAGCAGCACTTAGCTTAATACTCCACCAGACTAGATGAATTCTTGTCTTGGACTCAAAACTAAGATACCAAAAGAAAGATATACCATAACAGAGTTTATTGATTAATTGGGGAGAGTAAAATTAATATACTTAACGTCTTTACTAACTCAATGTTTTACAGGTAAAGAGAAATTTGTATGGAATATTCGAATATCTATGTATCTCATATAGAGATTAAGTGGTAACCCCAAGAAGGGATCCGTTGATTTCTGAGAACTTCGACCGAAGTAAAATGAAACAAAAAAAAATCACAACAAAAACTCGTTTGCCTACAACTATTGTCAATAATTTCCATTTTTCCCTCTTTGTGCCTATAACTAAACGAAACTTTCATGAGCAAAGTTTCTTTCCTAGAACTACCCGTCTGTGGAACACAATACCGCGGGGCTACTTTCCAGCTGACTACAATATGGTCGTTTTCAAGACCAGTGTAAACAAATTCTTGCTGAGCCGTCCTCCTAAATAATCAAATTCTGTCAAACTTCCACCGTCATTATCAATCATCACGGTGGTGTCTCATCGTCCACCTGACACTCATTAAGCATTATCCTTGAGTGGCCTTTGGATCTTGATAAGTGGTGACCCTCTAGCAAAATAAAATACATTGTGTTGCAGCAAAATCCAGCACTCGACAGTAAGTAAACGAAATACCAGAGGTGCGTGGTGAAGCCCCAGGTGAACCAGATCACCGTCTGACGCCCCTACTCCTTCCAGCAGGATTCCACTCCCGCACACAAGGCCAAGATAACCTAGGCGTGGCTGCTCAACAAAGTTCTTCTCCACTGGTCGCCGGACTTGTGGCCGCTCTCCTAACCCGACTGCAATCCCTTGACTATTTCTTCTGGGGCGTGAACGATGCCAATACCAACAAGCACGCCCACAACACGGTCGACTCTGTAAATGCTGTCATCGTGAAGGCGTTCACGGCTACAGACAATGACATGGTCGCCTAAGTGTGTGACTTATTTAGCACCCATCTTCAGATGGTCGTCGCCACCGGCGACGGTTGCATTGAAAAATAATGTACTATGTACCTCTTACGGTTGCTAAATAAACTGTCGGGTGTTATAATATAAACTTTTTTTTATCGCCTATTTCGTGTTCTTTGTTTGATGTATCAGCACAGTCTTAATAATGAAAAAAAGAAAACAAAAAACGCCAGTCTTTCGTGCGAGCTTGACAAGAACCCATTATTAGACTAGGGCTGAGTGAATCAACATTTATTTCAATAAGGCTTTTCTTATTATATATGTTAATCACATAAAATACATGCTCAAATATTCATCAATTATTGGATTGAGTTATGTATGAAAAAAATAACACCTTTTTATTTTAATTGTTCCAATTAGCCGTAACAACAGGGTTGCGGCAAAATCCGACACTGGACAAAAAGAAAACGAAATACGCAATAAAAACAAAAGTTGTATATGCAGAGACCCGCTTTTTTGTTGATAATGTATTTGCATCACTAATACTTTTGAAACATGGTTATCGTTGGCTAGCTTTTTGTTTACCTTGAAGTAGTATTTTTAAGCTCCTTGCATCAAGTGGCTTCGTGCCTTGTCCGGAGCGATTTCCATGAAAATAAATTTAGCCCACGGACTTGAGTAAACAGAAAACCTCCAAGAGAGAAACATATATAACTAGCTGTCCCGGCCCAAAGGTGCCCGGTAGTATTCATGCTTTAATATTTATTTCGTATTGCCCGTGAAAATTGAGTAATAGTAGATTATTATTAATTTTAAATCTTATGGGCGTGTTACGCAAAGGTGAGAGTTAAATCGCATTATTACCTTTCAAGTTGTTTTATTTTTACTCTACACTTTATAAATAATTTGAGTCTAATTATTAAGGTTTACGCGGCATCGCCTATGGTCGTTCTTATAGTCGCATGGGGTCGTCCTTGGCGTCGCCTGGGGTCGTCCTTACCGTCGCCTAGGGTCGTTCTTGACGTCGCCTGGGGTCGCCCTTGGCGTCGCCTGGGGTCGTCCTTACCGTCGCCTAGGGTCGTTCTTGGCGTCGCCTGGAGTCGTCCTTGACGTCGCCTGGGGTCGTCCTTACCGTCGCCTGGGGTCGTCCTTACCGTCGCCTAGGGTCGTTCTTGGCGTCGCCTGGGGTCGTCCTTGGCGTCGCCTAGGGTCGTTCTTGGCGTCGCCTGGGGTCGTCCTTGGCGTCGCCTGGGGTCGTCCTTAGCGTCGCCTAGGGTCGTTCTTGGCGTCGACTGGGGTCGTCCTTGGCGTCGCCTAGGGTCGTTTTTGGCGTCGCCTGGGGTCGTCCTTGGCGTCGCCTAGGGTCGTTCTTGGCGTCGCCTGGGGTCGTCCTTGGCGTCGCCTGGGGTCGTCCTTAGCGTCGCCTAGGGTCGTTCTTGGCGTCGACTGGGGTCGTCCTTGGCGTCGCCTAGGGTCGTTTTTGGCGTCGCCTGGGGTCGTCCTTGGCGTCGCCTAGGGTCGTACTTGGCGTCGCCTGGGGTCGTCCTTGGCGTCGCCTGGGGTCGTCCTTGATGTCGCCCAGGGGTCGTAATTCCCACGCACTATGTAGAAGAAGAAGAAAATAAAGTAAAAATAAACAAATAGGTCAATATTGTAATTGAATCAGTTAAAAACACGACAAAATAAATACGGACCGACTGCTGTTCGAACTCAGAACCTTTGCATGTAAGTGTTCCCACAAGAATCAAGCGACCAGTGTGCAGAGGTAACGATTGTCAGAGCATTTTAAAACATGTATTCACCTTTCTTCTTTTTTCCCTTTCTGTTTAATCGCGTGGAGAATAAGTCACAGCCGATGTAGAATCACAGAGTTACAACGTAATATCATAGGACGATAAGAAGCTGATTTGTATTTAAGGTAGAGCCGACGTCGGGCGGTGATCTTAATTCTCGCAAATTATGTAAAATATAGAAATCAAAATATGGATATCAAAATTGTAATAATCTTCTAATATTGTAATGTGAAATTAATATATTCAATGTTTCGAAAAAATAAGAGAAAAAAATATGGATCTGCCAAGGATCGAACTCATGACTCAAGTTCATTGAAATGTCTTTAAAATATCAACCGATCAAGGTATATGTCTGTTTTGCGCATTTTTTTTTTTTTTTTGCAGACGGTCATAACTAATGCGTATTTATTTATTTCTGTGTCACTTTCTTTCTGCCTGGCCCTGGCTCTGGCTATTTTTGGCAGATTCTCTGCACAGACCGAGTTTTCCTCTGGTGTATATTATTTTTGACAAAGGGAAGTTCCTTTTCGCGAAATATTAAATAAATGATTTTTATAATGATCCGGACATCACATAAACAGCAAACACCACACTTGCTGTTATGTAAGATTTTAGAAAAATAAAAAGTAAGTCACATTTCGAATTCGATTTATTATTTTTGTTCCTTCCAGTTTACACCTTACCCGGAATATGCATTGCCCACAGTTTTGTTAAAACATACTCCTACTATTCCCAGCAATGCTTCAAGAAAACTATCATTCTCTATATATTTATTTATTCATGTATTTATTTTGGTACAGAAAAATTAGTACAACACTTGTACCGTCGGTTTCAAGCACATAAGGACTTAGCCATCCGGCTCTCTTCAGCTTCTGTTGTCGATATATATATATATATATATATATATATATATATATATATATATATATATATATATATATATATATATATAACATAAAATATAATAACACGAAATTACATAATTGTCGATGCAATAATTTATTTCAACCTTGTGGTTTCATCGGGCATCTAACTAGACAATTACATTTTTGAGTCTGACAGAAAATTGAATTCACCTTCAACAATTCAAATACAACCAGAGAGAGTGGTGGTTGCAACCAATCTGAACAACCCTTATAGAGCGAGGAGGAATTACAAACTTATATTTAATTAAGGCGATCGAAATGAATCTTATTGTTTTTTTTGTTTTTTTTTTAATAACGTCTGAGTTAAAACACATATTCTTTTAACACTTACGACTTGGTGATATAAACACGTATATACGTCTCTACACACACACACACGTGTATACGCATCCTACGATCACGCACGCACGCAACAATATTTTTTGTGTCATACAAATTCGGCTAGACTTGGAAAAAGAAAGGAAGAAAGAAAAGAAGAGAGACAGACAGGCGTTTGCGTGTCATCAACCGACTGACAGACTGTGAAAGGTTTACAAGTTTGAATTCTGTCTAGGTCCGAGATAGGATATATTTGAAAAATAAAAATTATTTATGATTATATTTGAATCTAATGCATACACACACAGATGCCAATATGTATCTAAATACAAAACATTTACATAGACATTCTATATTCGTAATATATTAATAGTCTGACTTCTAAAAATTCATCTTACATTAATTTTATAATCTATGGAAACCTATACTTATAACTTAATTCCAATCTAACAATGTCTAGTGATAATATTATACACTTATACTTAAATTAATTCAATGATTAGTGTATTATCAGCAGAAAATTTTCTTACGGGTATCTTATTTTGAGTAAATAATCAGAATAAACAATTATTTTAAAGTACAATTATATATGCATACCTCCCAAAACACTTATAATGAATATCACCAAGTCAGTAATTACGTGTCCATAATAGATATTATTATAAATACTTATTGTTTTGTTTTTTAATCTATTTGGTATCTTAACCGTTACAAATCTAGAGGTCTATCGGATTATGAGATATTGGTTATTTTAAATTTACATTTATGTCTGCATTTTGCCATGAGCTCATCGCGTTTGTTTAAAAGATTATTGTGCTCATATTTTAGGATTCTTATTTTTTCCTCTAAACATAAATTGCATCTTTGCCTAAATCCATTTGGAACATCCGAAAAACATAGGATTGACCACGAAACCACCGGGGACCGGTTCTCATTTTCCAGAAGCCACCATTGTTTAGCTAACTCCGTTTTGTTCTTGAGTTCTGGGTTGTTAAAAGAGTGTTTGTGGTCATAAAAACGTTGTTTCCAGTTACTCGCGGAGATGCCGATGTAAACTTTCTTGTCCCTGTAGTTATCTTCCGGATGAATAGTGGCCTTATAAACCACGCATTCAACTTTACAGTTACCGTCCAGTGGGCAGTTATCTTTCACTTGACAATTACATTTATCTACGGAAACCTTATTTTTACTACAATTGTTTAGTAATTTATGATTATGGGTGCTGATTATTCTATCCATGTTTTTGGTACAAGAGTAACTGATCTTTATGGTTTTTCTATTAAATATCTTCCTAAGTGGATTATTCATACTAAAATGCTTATCTACAAGGTTCAAGAATACTTTCCCGATGTTGATGTCAGATAGTTGTCAGTACGGAGGTTGAACCATATTATTTTCCGGCCTCTATTCCTGGATTTATTTTTATTTTTATTTTCTTTCTTGGTATATTTGAGTTTTTCACTATATCCGCTTTTTTCTAGCGCTCTATTGTATAAATGTTTGTTTGTTTCAAAAATTTCCCTGTTAGCCGAAAGTTTATTAATTCTAGTATTAATCGTTTGAGGTACTTGTTTAATTATACAGTTCGGGTGGTTAGATCTAGTATTGATATAGGATGGTGTGTGATTATCTTTATTGAATGGTTTGTATGTCCCCTTTTTTAAGTCTAGTGTAATATCTAGATAATTTACTTTTTTTACAATTTGAGGTTATATCTATTTTAAATCCAAGGTATTTGAAGGCTCTTATTAATTTTTTTATGTATTTTAGATACAAGGGGGCCGTCACTATTAGGGATGATAATTAGTCCATCATCCCTGTATAAACCCACTAAATTAGGCTCTACAATTCTGCTAAGAGTGTACATTATAAATATGCCCACCAGATCGGCAATCTGAACTGAGTCAAAGGGACCCATCGGAACATCAAAGTTGTTGTTGTTTAATTTAATCCATGTTTCCCGATTGTTTGTAAGGATGGATCTGCGACAAGCTATAATTATTCTTACCTGTTCATCGGATATATCCACGAAGTTCCTAGCATAGTTAATGCTGTTCGTAAGTAACTCCTTGGAAATCGATGGGTAAAATTCCATAATATCGAATTGTATAAAAGAGGCATTCCTCTCATTTTCAATTGATTTAAACCATTTGATAGTATCCGAAGAATCCTTCCAAAGGTTGAATTTAGTAGCCTCCAGAGTTACTTTAATGATATTCTTGAGGAACTCCCTAGATACATGGCCGAGTTCTGATTTCGTAGAGTTGATCAGTCTAGATTGTTTCTTAATGTGGAAATTTTTTCTTATGGTCCTTGATGAGTATGTATGCGTTTCTTTTATCCATTTTCCCCACTCTGTCCTCGATGTCCAACCTGGACGCCAATTCCTTGGTTTCCTCATTAATTATCTTTTCAGTGTCGTGGGTATCCTTTCTGTAATTATTACAGATTTTTTCCAGAATAGTTTTTTTTATACTCGGATGGGCACATTTTGTAAATATTCGCTGACTTATCAGCCTTCACCCAAACTTTGTTCGAGCTCTTAATCTCAGCGATGTCTTTCTTTAGCATGGACTGGAATTGGTTTGAATACCTTCGGAACTTGATTCTTTTGACTAGGTCAAATAGATCAGTCTCGAAAGACCTCAAAGTCTCAATGGGTTTACAGGCATTCTGTGATCTGAAATTAAAGGTTTCCTTGTAAACAGAATCCTCATTCCTTAAAAAGAAATACGCTTTCCATCTTAGTCTGTTGGTAAAGTCCGTTATTCTGTCCATAAAGGAGAAAGTGAAGCTATGTAAGCTGGGAAAAGGAATATTTTTCAGCGAATACGATGGTGCAAATTTCTCCATCCTCAGTTCAAAATTGAAGGAAATCCGATACAAGAATTCCTGAGACAGCTCAACACGGTGTGGAGCCAATTATCTGTTTTATAATGAAATAATTCCAGGAAGAAATCCGGGTATGACAAGATATTTTGTGTCATACAAATTCGGCTAGACTTGGAAAAAGAAAGGAAGAAAGCAAAGAAGAGAGACAGACAGGCGTTAGCGTGTCATCAACCGACTGACAAACTGTAAAAAGATTATAAAATTAATGTAAGATGAATTTTTAGAACTCAGATTATTAATATATTACGAATATAGAATGTCTATGTAAATGTTTTGTATTTAGATACATATTGGCATCTGTGTGTGTCTGCATTAGATTCAAATATAATCTTAAATAATTTTTATTTTTCAAATATATCCTATCTCGGATCTAGACAGAATTCAAACTTGTAAACCCTTCACAGTTTGTCAGTCGGTTGATGACACGCTAACGCCTGTCTGTCTCTCTTCTTTTCTTTCTTCCTTTCTTTTTCCAAGTCTAGCCGAATTTGTATGACACAAAAAATATTGTTGCGTGCGTGCGTGATCGTAGGATGCGTATATATGTGTGTGTTTGTAGAGACGTATATACGTGTTTATATCACCAAGTCGTAAGTGTTAAAAGAATATGTTTTAACTGAGACGTTATTAAAAAAAAACAAAAAAAAACAATAAGATTCATTTCGATCGCCTTAGTTAAATATAAGTTTTTAATTCCTCCTCGCTCTGTAAGGTGTTGCAACCACCACTCTCTCTGGTTGTATTCAAATTGTTGAAGGTGAATTCAGTTTTCTGTCAGTCTCAAAAATGTAATTGTCTAGTTTGATGCTTGGGGAAACCACAAGGTTAAAATAAATTATTGCATCGACGATTATGTAATTTCGTGTTATTATATTTTATGTTATGCTTGCTCTGTTTACCATATTGAGCTCTCATACCCGGATTTCTTCCTGGAATTATTCCGTTATAACACACACACACACACACACACACACACACACACACACACACACATATATATATATATATATATATATATATATATATATATATATATATATATATATATAAATTTGGTTCAAGTTATGTCTGGATATCATTGTGTGGATCCTTTCCATTTGTCTAATCAGGGTCTTATATATATTATTATTATATTATGATTCCCGCCAAAACTACTTATTAATATTAATATTAGTACTAACACCATGGTCTTTACCTGATTACCGTGAAGACGGACCCGGATTGGCCTGAAAGTACTTGAGACACCTACAGTTACGGCAAATTCATCGGCCAATTCCCAACCTAAACAAAGACGTTAATTCGGCAAATAGAAATGATCCACACAAGGATACCCAGACATAAGTTGTCTGTAATATTCAATCACATTTATATATATATATATATATATATATATATATATATATATATATATATATATATATATATATATAACATGTATAACAACATTTATATTTATATATATATATATATATATATATATATATATATAGAGATGAAAGAAGAGGGATAAATATGTACAAATTTTGAATTTATTTCAACTTCGGTTGTTCAATGCAAGGTGTACTCGATAAAAACATGTTTATTTTTCTTTCCTTAAGCCAAGGCTTTTCAAAGATTAAAATCTTATCATCAGAGGAATTACATAGATAGATAAGTTGGCTATGGAAAAGCCAAAATCCAAAATTTGAAAAGATTTGAAGTAATGGAGAGGGTTTTTTACCGTGTACACCTTGCATTGAACAATCGAAGTTGAAATAAATTGGTCATTCGTACATGTTTATCTCTCTTCTTTCATCTATCTTTATAATTGCTCTATCTCGTATATTGAGCTTCAACCATTTCACTATATGTTCTATCTACTAAACGTATACTTTTAGATTCACATTATATTCATATATATATATATATATATATAAAACATGTATATATATACATATTTATATATATATATATAAAACATGTATATATATATATATATATATATATATATATATATATATATATATATATCTTTACGTCTGCCTGTCTCTCTTTCCTTCAAAATTGTCATGTATTTTTTAAAAAAGAAAGGGACTAATATTAGACCAGAGTGTCAAACATAAGTTCATGCTACCATCTTTCTATATCTTTTTCTCTTTGTTTGCCTAAATCTCTTTCTCTCGATCTCCCCCTTCTCTCTCTCTCTCTTTTCCCTCTCTCTCTCTTAAAATTTTATGTATTTTTAGAAAGGAAAGGGGAAATAACATTAGGTCAGACTGTCCAAAATACGTTCATTATAATTTCTCTTTCCTTCTATCTTTCTATCATTCTAGCTTTCTCTCTTCTCTATGTGTCACTCTCTTTTCTCTCTCTTTAAAAAAGTGTTATGTATTTTAACAAAGAAAAAAGGAAATACCTACGTGCAAACGAATTCAGTGTTTCTTCCTAAAACCATTATTGTCTGCCACATCCTTTTTATTTGTTTATATTTAAATGTGATAAAAGAATTTTATGTCAGGCTATTTGTGGTTTTTCTACATGAAACGAAACTTATGATAAGAAATAAACGGTTTTATACTTATGATACAAACGCATTTTTTTTTGTTGTCAAGGGCGTAAGCTTTTTCGCTGATTGAATACAAACGTCGCCATTTTGTTTATAATTCATGTAAGATGTGGAAGAAACATTTTTTTTGTCAAGGGCGTAAGCTTTTTAGTTGAGTAACTACAAACATCGCCATTTTATTTATAATTCTACCCGTTCAAAACTTGAGCGAACAAAATTAAATTCGGGCTAATAAGAATGGAATAAAATTGGCATGTTCGAATCAAGTATCGATTTTTCAGATGCATTGCTCTTTAGGCCTGACTTTGAAAGTCCGATCGACTTAATTTTATAGATTAGATAACATGAAAATCGACTCGAAATCGGAACTGAGACGAAACAAGACATTGAACAAACTCAAACCTCAATATCATTAAGGATAGAGTTTTATATTTATCCTACTTATCCTAACGTCTTTTAAAACTTGACGTGCTTTTCTGCCTCCACCGTGATTCGACTCCTAGGGGTAAATACCATCAAAATGAGGAAGAAGAAGAAAAGAAAAAATCTATAAGACAGTCGCCTGACAAAGTTGTTTTACAGCGAAAGCTTGCAAAAAGAATTTAATTAATGATTATGTTCATTTAAATTGCACCATATGTTGATTTTCAAATATATTTCACTTAAATACATTTTCATGCGTGCTTTAAAGATGTTGTCAATTTTCTTTATTCAAAAAGTTCCAATCTGCGCATAACATCGACCGAACTCTACTGATCCTAACGTCTTTTACAACTTGACGTGCTTTTCTGCCTCCACCGTGATTCGACCCCTCGGGGTTAATACCATCAAAATGAGGAAGAAGAAGAAAAGAAAAAAGTATAAGACAATTTCGCAAAGTTACAAAGTTGTTTTACAACGAAAGCTTGCAAAAACAAAAACAAATTAAATTAATGACGTTTTCATTTAAATTGCATCAAGTGTTGATTTTCAAAAATATCTCACTTAAATACATTTTCATGCGTGCTTCAAAGATGTTGTCAATTTCCTTATATATATATATATATATATATATATATATATAAAACAATGTTGATTTTTACTAAAATATACATTGTTTTATATATATATATATATATATATATATATATTAGGGGAGGTCGATTTTGAAACTGTAAATTATCGCACTCGAAGAAAGTTGCCAAATAATGTCAAAAGTTACCACAACAAATATTTTTCTTCAAAACTTTGTATTTATTTGAGCATTGCAACTTTAAGATCAAATAAATCGAGATTTTTTCTCACAGCCTAGATTTCACCGGCAGATGTGTCGCCTTAAATTAAACCCGGGTTTTAACAAAAAAAAGTAATACATTACTTAATAATAAATATTTTAAAGTTTATTATTTCTTTTTCTTAAGAAATTAAATGGACATATTCAAATTAAAAAGGAATAAAACACTATAATATTTTAAGTTTATATATAAATAATTATTTATTTACATAGGCGTTTTATTTATTGGATATTTTTTATGGTATTCACCGGTTGAAAATTCAACGAGCGAATTTGAATTCACGTGTTGATTCTGTTATCACAAATATATATTGAATTGTCGAGCGCTGGCTTATCTAATCCCATTTTCCCGACCTTTTGTCACATCTTACCTTGTGGGAGTTAGATAAATAAAAACTAGTTCAGCCAGGGGGTTTTACCCCACCAAATAAACCGGTATCGTCCGGGTCTTTGGGTCTGGTTTCACGCCTGTCTATTGGGGCTTGTCCGTCCTGTGCAGTTCTAGGAGGTGCACCTCCCAGGTTTTGCCTTCCCTCTTTGGGGAGGAGTAAGTTTATTGCTTACTGTCTGAGGCGGCCCTACCGGGGAATGCCGACGGAGCTGCCCAGGCAATTTTTAAATTGCCAGAGTGCTCACCTCTCGAGCACTGGCTTTCTCATCCCACTTTCCTGACCTTGTGTCAATCTTACCTTGTTGGAGGTAGATAAATAAAATCTAGTTCAGCCAGGGGTTTTTACCCCACCCAATAAATCGGTATCGTCCGGGCCTTTGGGTCTGGATTTACGCCCGTCTATTGTGGCTTGTCCGTCCTGTGCAATTCTATGAGGTGCACCCTCCCAGGCTTTGCCTTCCCTCTTTGGGGAGGAGTAAGTTTATTGCTAACTGTCTGAGACGCCCCTACAGGGGAATGGGGGAATGCCGACGGGGCTGCCCAGTCAATTTTTTAATGGCCAGAGTGCTCACCTCTATAGCGCAGGCTTATCTAATCCCACTTTCATGACCTTGTGTCACATCTTACCTTGTTGGAGGTAGACAAATAAAACTATTTCATCCAGGAGTTTTTACCCCACCTAAAATATATGTATTGGAGTTGATGGGAGAATGGATAAGGACACATTGATGTATAAGGAAATTGTGGATGAAAATAGACAGAGAATTATGAAAAAAACTAAGGGACCAGAACACCATTTAACTTTTACAAAAGAAACACCATGTGAAAGTAAATATCTGTCACAGAGTTCTTCCTAATAGTGGTGCAACAGGTGCTGTTCATGCAGATCAAGTGGTGGATGTTTTGCATGAATTCCACAGTCAGAACAGTATCAAGGCTATACTTGTTGACAACACTAATACCAACACAGGTTGCGAAGGTGGAATGGTTGCAATTTTAGAAAAAAAACTTTTTAAAAATCTTCACACAATTGGCTGCTCTTTGCATCATAATGAACTACCTTTCAGAGCCCTTTTTAAAAACATAGATGGTTGCGCAAAGGGCCCTACAACATTCAGTGGCCCTCTGGGGAAATTATGCTCAAATGATTGCCATGATTTACCCCAAATATCATTTTCCACTATTAGCAATCCTCTAGAGTCAATTTTTAAAATTGATGAAATACATGATCTTAGTTCTGACCAAAGACTCCTTTATGAATACACAGTAGGTATTTCTAGAGGTAAGGTTGACTCTAGATATATCTCCTGGAAAATTGGTCCTTTAAACCAAGCAAGATGGTTAACTTTGGCCATCAGGCTCATGTGTTTATGGACTCGTGGTGCATACCCACAAAGGCACACAACAAAACTACACTATGTAGTAAATTTTATTGTAAATGTGTATGCCACTTCTTGGTTTGAAATTAAAAGAAATAGTAAATTCCACAATCAGCAAGTGCACATTTTTAATATGATCCAGAGGATTAAGGAGCAGCCTCAGGAAATCCAAGATATCACATTTAGAAATATACAAGGTAATACATTTTGTTTACTGCCTGAAAACTTTCTATATTCCATGGTTAAATCTGAGGAGATTGAAGTAAGAGAAGAAGCTTTAAAAAGAATTTTGGCCATTAGGTAAGTAATATTTATTCATATATCTCTGACTCAATTATTTATTCCAATTTATAGAATGATTTTTAAAGATTTTATCTAATTTCACCATAATTATTAAAGCAGTACAGATTGGAATTTTTTAATAATTCAATTAATTAATTTGTTCTTTCAGGAGTGAGGAGTCAACCAGAAAAAAGATTAAAAAGAATACCACCTATTAATTTTAATGCCACACATTGGACACAATTAATAGATTTAAAATTATACTGCATTGTTGGCATTCTCAGGGCGTGGAACGGGCAGTTAAGTTAATAACAGAAGCTTCACAAACTGTATATGGTTTTGAAGCAAGGCATCAACACATTACAGCCAAAGTTTTGAGTCAGAAATTGAGACCAGCATTTTTGTCTAAGGGGTCTTATTATGGAGCAATTTGACTCTCAATATTAAGCTCCATTAAAATAGTGTTAGGTTTTTCCTTATTTCTTTGCTTGTTATATTTTCACTTATAACAGAAAAAAAATCATTTTTTTAGGTATTCAAATATTACTGCTTAATTCATAAAGTTAAAAGGTAGTTTACAAAAGCAGATACTGAAAATGAGGGGGGGGGGGGGCAAATTTTCAATTTGAAGATTTCTTTAATTAATATCATTTTTATAAAATAAAAAGAACATTCCCTGATTTTAAATGCACAATTTATTTTGTATTCACACCAGTATTCAAGCAAATCTTGCAAAAACGAGGAATTTTCAGTATATTCTTGTCTACGATCTTTGATACCAAACGCTCAAAAAACCGCTGAAGTTTTTGATCTAATTTTTTGCATGAGTATTTAATAGGGCTATATACAACTTTCGGTACGTGCCTTTTTTTAATATTTAAAAAAAAGTGTAAAATCGACCTACCCTAATATATATATATATATATATATATATATATATATATATATATATATATATATATATATATATAAAACAATGTTTATTTTAGTAAAAATCAAGTAATGTTTGCCTACATACGACGACGTTTCAAGCTTTCGCTATTATCAGTGTATGGGACGATAATTTCAGATGGTCGCAAGATTGGCCCCGATAACAGAATCACCCTAAACTCTGCAAGCAGGCGCTATAACCAAATGGCCACGAGAAATTACCACTTAAAGAAAGGGAATTAAATTATATTTATGCCAAGCAGGCACAGACAGTTGACTATCGAGAGAGTGTTCAACAAACGTTGTTGGAACATGCTATATATATATATATATATATATATATATATATATATATATATATATATATAT
>OY744534.1:77733940-77781440 GCA_963556195.1 Sepiola atlantica
GTATGTTTTAAATAGTATTTTTTATTTGACACGCTTATGTTTAATCCTTTTATTTTGGTCTGTAACGCGTATGTTTTAAATAGTATTTTTTATTTGACACGCTTATGTTTAATCCTTTTATTTTGGTCTGTAACGCGTATGTTTTAAATAGCATTTTTTATTTGACACGCTTATGTTTAATCCTTTTATTTTGGTCTGTAACGCGTATGTTTTAAATAGTATTTTTTATTTGACACGCTTATGTTTAATCCTTTTATTTTGGTCTGTAACGCGTATGTTTTAAATAGTATTTTTTATTTGACACGCTTATGTTTAATCCTTTTATTTTGGTCTGTAACGCGTATGTTTTAAATAGCATATTTTATCTGACACGCTTATGTTTAATCCTTATATTTTGGTCTGTAACGCGTATGTTTTAAATAGCATTTTTTATTTGACACGCTTATGTTTAATCCTTATATTTTGGTCTGTAACGCGTATGTTTTAAATAGCATTTTTTATTTGACACGCTTATGTTTAATCCTTATATTTTGGTCTGTAACGCGTATGTTTTAAATAGTATTTTTTATTTGACACGCTTATGTTTAATCCTTTTATTTTGGTCTGTAACGCGTATGTTTTAAATAGCATTTTTTTATCTGACACGCTTATGTTTAATCCTTTCATTTTGGTCTGTAACGCGTATGTTTTAAATAGCATTTTTTCTTTTATAAGGTTTATGTTTGAAATAGCATTTTCTTTGGTCTGTCACACGTATTTTTTAAACAGAATTTTTTTAGTATGTAAAGTTTATATTTTAAATAGAATTTTCTTTTTGTCTGTTACTATTTTTCTAAAATAGAATGTCAATTTAAGTTTAAATAGCATATTCTTTGTCACGCCTTTTTAAAATATCATTTTCTTTGATCTGTCACACGTATTTTTAAATAGAATTTCTTTAGTATGTAAAGTTTATGTTTGAAATACCATTTTCTTTTGTCTGTTACTATTTTCTAAATTATAATTTTCATTTAAGTTTAAATAGCATGTTTTTTGTCACGCCTTTTTGAAATAGCATTTCCTTTCTCTGTTACTATTTTCTAAAATATAATTTTGATTTAAGTTTAAATAGCTTGTTTTTTGTCACGCCTTTTTGAAATAGCATTTCCTTTCTCTGTTACTATTTTCTAAAATATAATTTTGATTTAAGTTTAAATAGCATGTTTTTTGTCACGCCTTTTTGAAATAGCATTTCCTTTCTCTGTTACTATTTTCTAAAATATAATTTTGATTTATGTTTAAATAGCATGTTTTTTGTCACGCCTTTTTGAAATAGCATTTCCTTTCTCTGTTACTATTTTCTAAATTATAATTTTCATTTAAGTTTAAATATCATGTTTTTTGTCACGCCTTTTTAAAATAATATTTTCTTTTGTCTGTTACTATTTTCTAAAATATAATTTTCATTTGAGTTTCAATAGCATGTTTTTTTGTCACGCCTTTTTGAAATAGCATTTCCTTTCTCTGTTACTATTTTCTAAAATATAATTTTGATTTAAGTTTAAATAGCATGTTTTTTGTCACGCCTTTTTGAAATAGCATTTCCTTTCTCTGTTACTATTTTCTAAATTATAATTTTCATTTAAGTTTAAATAACATGTTCTTTGTCACGCCTTTTTGAAATAGCATTTCCTTTCTCTGTTACTATTTTCTAAATTATAATTTTCATTTAAGTTTAAATAGCCTGTTCTTAGTCACGCCTTTTTGAAATAGCATTTCTTTTCTCTGTTACTATTTTCTAAAATATAATTTTCATGTGAGTTTCAATAGCATGTTTTTTGTCACGTCTTTTTGAAATAGCATTTCCTTTCTCTGTTACTATTTTCTAAAATATAATTTTGATTTAACTTTAAATAGCATGTTTTTTGTCACGCCTTTTTGAAATAATATTTTCTTTTGTCTGTTACTATTTTCTAAAATATAATTTTCATTTGAGTTTCAATAGCATGTTCTTTGTCACGCCTTTTTGAAATAGCATTTCTTTTCTCTGTTATGTAATAAATCGTCTTATTATGAGATCGACGGTTCAATCCTTAACCGAGTTTAACCATAACCCTGACCCTAACCCTATCCTTAACACTAACTCTAACCTTAACACTAACCATATCCTTAACCCTAACTCTAACCAAAGATTAAAAAAATGGTAATTGATGTCCCCTTGTTAAACACTCAGAATTATAATGTGAGGATCAAGGTTTAGTGGAGTAATCTTGGGTAAAGAGTGGTTTTTTACCTAAACACTTCGGTGTGGTAGTAAACCATAAGTGAGCCTTTGAGTCGCCCTTGACTATTGTCGACCACTTTACCTTTTACTTGCCCGTTACTAAAGTTTAAAATATATTTTTTGTCGGTTTGAAATAACATCTTCGTCATTTTGTCACGCTTCAGTTTGAAATAACATCTTCGTCATTTTGTCACGCTTCAGTTTGAAATAGCATTTTTTTTGGTCTTTCACGCCTAAGTTTAAAAACGTTTTCTTTGGTATGTCACGTTTGTTTAAAATATCATTTACTGTTGTGCATCTCTTTTGTTTAAAAAAATACATTCTTTGCTTTGTCAGGCTTTAGTTTTAAATAGCATTTTTGTTCCGTTAGACTTCTTTAAAATAGCATTTTCTATTGTCTATTACATTTACTTAAACTAGAATTTCCTGTTGTCTGTCACGATTATTTGAAATAGCATTTTCTGTTGTCTGTCACGTTTATTTGAAATAGAATTTCTGTTGTCTGTCACGTTTATTTGAAATTGCATTTTCTGTTGTCTGTCAGGTTTATTTAAAATATTATTTCTGTAGTCTGTCACGTTTATTTGAAATAGCATTTATGTTGTCTGTCACGTTTATTTGAAATAGCATTTCTGTTGTCTGTCACGTTTATTTGAAATAGTATTTCTGTTGTCTGTCACGTTTATTTAAAAATAGAATTTTCTGTTGTCTGTTACGCTTATTTTACATATCATTTTCTGTTGTGTGTCACGCTTCTTTGAAATAACATTTTCTGTTGTTAGTCACGCTTATTTGACATAGCGTTTTCTGGTGTCTGTCACGTTTATTTAAAATAGAATTTTCTGTTGTGTGACATGCTTATTTGAAATAGCATTTTCTGTTGTCTGTCACCTTCATTTTACATATCATTTTCTATTGTGTGTCACGCTTCTTTGAAATAACATTTTCTGTTGTTAATCACGTTTATTTGAAATAGCATTTTCTGTTGTCTGGTACGCTTATTTGAAATAGCATTTTCTGTTGTCTGTCACATTTATTTTACATATAATTTTCTATTGTCTGTCACGCTTATTTGAAATAACATTTTCTGTATTCTGTCACGCTTATTTGACATAGCATTTTTTGTTGTCTGTCACGATTCTTTAAAATAGAATGTTATGCTGTTTGTCACGTTTTTTTTTAAAATAGTATTTTCTGTTGTCTGTCATGTTTTTTTTTAAATAGCATTTTCTGTTGTCTGTTACGCTTATTTGAAATAGAATTTTCTGTTGTCTGTCACCTTTATTTTACATATCATTTTCTATTGTCTGTCACGCTTATTTAGAAATAACATTTTCTGTATTCTGTCACGCTTATTTTAAATAACATTTTCTGTTGTGTGACATGCTTATTTGAAATAGCATTTTTGTTGTCTGTCACGATTCTTTAAAATAGAATTTTATGTTGTCTGTCACGTTTATTTAAAATAGTATTTTCTGTTGTCTGTCATGTTTTTTTGAAACAGCATTTTCTGTTGTCTGTCACGTTTCTTTTCAAATAGAATTCTCTGTTGTCTGTCACTTTTGGTTTAAATAGAATTTTATTTTGTTTGTAACGCTTAATTTTGAAATAGCATTAGTAAATGCGTCTCCGTATCTATATTAGAGACGCTGTCCGTCCGTTAGTCTGTCACGCTTAGTTTTGAAATAACAGTTTTGTTTTTGAACGCATAGAGTGGACGGACGCATCTTAAGAACCGTGTTTGTTTATTTAGTTAGTTTTTCATCGTTCGAGCATTTTCTCCATCGCTACGTATTCACGGAGCTCAGCTAAACTGCACGCTCGGGTCAATTGGGTATAAATCTGGGTCAGGAAGGTTCTGTTGATGTGAATCGTTCCGATGGGAACGCCTTATCTTTTTCGAAATTCATCGATCGAATTCTTTCTTTTCTTTTTCATGAACTCTGGAGTTCGTCACCGTTAAAATGAAGAAAACACCGAATTTTCTCGCTTTAGTTTTTTTTTCTTTTTTTTTCTTTTTCTATCGGAACGTTTTCTTCGTTCCCACGTGTGTTCGATCGATTATATTCCCTTTTACCATAATATTAGATGCGCCCAAACATCTCGATAATAGTTTAAGTTAAAGATTGAAGCATTTTTAGATGCGTCTACATGCAATTTTAGATCAAAGCGTCTCAAATAGCGAAGGAGGCCCGCTTTCTAAATCTCAGCATCTTTGGCCAAGATCAAAGTGTAGTATCTGTTCCGATGGATGCTCACTCTGTAGACCGGTATTTTCTTGGCCTTCAGGCCTTGATTCCGCCGGTCTGAGGTACTGTCTTGTGCAGTTCTAGGAGGTCAACCCTCCCAGGCTTTGCGTCGTCTCTTTGGGGAGGAGTAAGTTTATTGCTTACTGCCTGATGCGCCCCTACCTGGGAATGCCGACGGGGCTGCCCAGGCAATTTTTAAATGGCCAGAGTGCTCACCTTCTCGGGCGCTGGCTTTTCAAACCCCACTTTCCGACCCGAGCTTGGATCACATCTTACTTGTGGGAGTAAGATAAACCTGGCCTTGTGCCTAACCTCCTGGGGAGGTAAATAAAAAGTGTAGTATCTGTTCCGATACTGCACCCCATAGACTGGTATTGTCTAGGCCGTCGGAGCTTGATTTACGCCGGTCTATGGGACAGTCCTGTGCAGTTCTAGGAGGCCCACCCTCCCAGGCTTTGCCTTCCCTCTTTGGGGAGGAGTAAGTTTATTGCTTACTGTCTGAGGCGCCCCTACCGGGGAATGCCGACGGGGCTGCCCAGGCAATTTTTAAATGGTCAGAGTGCTCACCTCTCGGGCGCTGGCTTTTCTAATCCCACTTTCCCGACCTTGTGTCACATCTTACCTTGTGGAGGTAGATAAATCTCTTCTCGGAGATTTTGTAAATGCGCAAACGACGCAGAAATTCCAAGCGAATTTCGGCATGTGCCGGGCTATTGTATCCTGTTCTGTGTAAATTTCTACCACCTTTTTTATCTACATAGCAACTGAAGCATACTTGCTTCATTTTTTCTTCCTGCTCTCTATCCCGATATATACGTTTTTATTTTAAAGTTTGATCTATTTTTAACTTTACCCATTTGAAACGTTTTCTTTCTTTCTTCTTTCTTTTTTGAACGTCACCGATTCAGACGTTATTTCATATGAATATTAATATTAATGCGAACACTGGTGAAGGATAATTTTCGCCGCCATTTTGTGACGGAAGATGCACACTTGTAATAAATAAATACACATCTCTGTCTATCTGTTCGTCGTCTGTCACGCTAAAGTTTGGAATACTATATCCATCGCTAAACGTGTAGTTTGAATGGACGCTACAAATATATAAGGAGAAAGGGTTTTCTTCTAAGGTTTAATTGAAGGGGTGAGCTTCCAAGATGGCTGCACAATTTTATCCAGTAGTTTTGTCTGATTTTCTCAGAAGTGACTGGACAAATTAATCTATCGTTGTTGTCTGATTTTTTCGGATTTTTTTGCCTTAATTTTTATTTTTACAATATTAATTTGTTTTCTGATTTTTATGGATTATTTTGAAATTACTAATTTGTTTTCTGAATTTTGCGAATTTCTTTTTTATCATTTTCATTTTGAACGTATTTATTAATTAATTAAAAATAATACGATTAAAACAGTATTTATGAAAATTTAGGATTATGGCCACCCGGAGTTAGGGTTAGTGGTAGATTTAAGGTTGATTTGTAAGAAGTAATCAGTGTTTATTAAAAAAGATATTCGCAAAAATCAGAAAAAATTAATACCGTAGGTTTATTTGCCCTGTCACCGCTTAGAAAATACAAAATTAAACTACATTTTGGCAGCCATTCTGAGAGCAAATTGTTGCCATATAACATCTTATTTCATCGTTTGCTCTTTTAGTTGACGAAGTAGAGAATAAACAAACACCTTTTAACGATAGAAAGAAATACAAGTCTGAGCATTTCCGGAAAGCGACATACTTTATACCGGAAACACCAATCCGGAAACCGAGATACGGAATCCATTTCGATTCTGTATCATCATTTCCATTTCGCTAATTTTCCTGGTCTAAATGTACTTTAATTTAGGTTTTGAACAAAAAAAATATACTTCAAAATAGACTAAATAAATAGACACATAGAAATACACAAATAAATGAACACACTGTCCCAATTTCACTGCTAAGTAAATAAAATGAGTGCAAATTGTCTTTTTTTTCTGAATGCTTTGAATAATTTTAAAACTATCGCATTTTAGATACGCAAATGATGATTGGTCATTCGAATGCATAAAAAGGTGTGACGGACGTGATGATCCTGAACTCGGATGGAGAAGCGGAAGTGGCCACGACTTGCTTCATCCCACCACATAAAAGGGTCCGACTTTACCTGGTGTGTAGTTGGATCCACCCCAGCCCGTTCAGTCCCTCATTAACTTCAGTTGAGTGAGAACGTCGGGATGGGGTAATACCAGTCGAGGATTCGTTCTCAACAATCAGTCCGGCAGGAACTGGGCCATTTTATCTGCCGGGCTGCACCCTCCTAGGCCTTGCATCCCCTATTTGGGGTGGGGTAAGTTTATCGCTTACTGCCTGAGGCGCCCTGACCAGCGAATGTCGACGGGGCTTCCCAAGCTATTTTTTGCTAGGCCAGAGTTCAACTTCTTTAGGGACGCTGGCTTGACTCTTCCCCCACTTTCCGACCTTGTGTCACATATTCCTGCAGTGGGAAGGAATTAAATATCTGGATCTACCCCATCCTGTTCAGTCTTTCATTAACTTCTGTTGAGTGTGGACGTCAGGATGGGGTAAGATAATACCAGTCGAGGATTCGTTCTCGACAATCAGTCCGGCAGGAATTGGGCCATTTCGGTGGCCTTTTATCTGTCGGTCTGAGGTATACTGTCCTGGGTTGTTCTAGGAGGTTCACCCACAGGCCTTGCCTCCCCTCTTTGGGGAGAAGTAAGTTTATTGCTTGCTGCCTGAGGCGCCCTGACCGGGGAATGTCGAAGGGGTTACCCAGGCTATTTTTGCTAGGTCAGAGTGCTCCTTCTTAAAGGAGCTAGCTTGATTCTCCCCACCTTGTGTCACATATTGATGCGGTGGGAGGCAATTAAATACCGTTGGAACATTAAATAAATGTTGAAATCACTAGTGAGGCTCGAACTCACGACCTGTGAGTAACAGAACGGCTGGTTATTTCGCTGCAATAAACAAATTCACCTTAATAAGAAAAGAAGTTGAGCCGACAAATAATTTGTATTCTCATTCTGTGATAAAGAATTAACTGATATTATTTAATTTCTAAAATCTGCTGACTTAAAAGCGAGTCGAAGAAAACGTGGGGAAAGGAGAGACGTTGGAGAAAACATCTAGTGATGTGTGAGGCGCATTATTTATTGGGGAGTCGGATTATTTATGAGGGAGGCATTATTATTTTTGAGGGAGCCGCATTATTTATGAGGGAGGCATTATTATTTTCATTTAATCCAGTGAAAGTGAGCTTTAAGAGTCCCAGTGAAGACTGAGTGAAAACGGTTCCCTGATCGAATTTCAAACCTTTTTCTTACAAAATGTATACACAAAGCTGTTGCATAAACCAATAATTTATTTTCATGAATTAGAATTTATTATTGGTCGGAGATGCTGTTTCGCCCTCTCTCTCTCTCTTTCTCTCTCTCTCTCTCTCTCTCGATGTATATATATATATATATATATATATATATATATATATATATATATATATATATATATATATATATAGTAAGTAATGAAAATATATTTATGGCAATTAAGCTACACAGAGGCTTACGCGTTTCATTCCTGTGGTAATCATCCCCGGGAATGATACGCGGAAGCCTCTGTGTAGCTTAATTGCCATAAATATATTTTCATAACTTACTACCTAGCTCTACTTACGTATCGAGCACTGTTGAAGTAAATACTGAAAATTGATACATAAAAAATATATCCCCTTATAAAATTGTATGTGGATACATGAAATAGTAATATATATATATATATATATATATATATATATATATTAAATAGGAAATAAAATCAACCGAACGTATGTTTGTGAGAAGCCCAACGATTGGCTAAGAGAACAACAAAGAATCTGATTGGTTAACTAGCTAGACGTGTATATAAAAACACCCGGTAAAACTAACTCCATACCTTCCAGTCTAGCGATTCCCTCCGGGGATGAAATGCGGAAGCCTATGTGTAGCTTAATTGCCATAAATATATTTTCATAACATACTACTTAGCTCTACTCACGTATCGAGCACTGGTAAAGTAATTACTGAAAATTGATACATAAAAACTTATATCTCCTCATAACATTTTATGTGGATACATAAAATAATATATATATATATATATATATATATATATATATATATATATATATATATATATATTCTGCCATCCCCTTTCATTCTTCTTAAATATAATCTGTAGTAAGGATAGGATTTTAATTTTGTCTGATGAGATCTCAGTTAATAACAGCTGTTGATCGATAACATTGACATATCAGTGTGGTAGACTTTGTACATGTCTGTATGAATAAAAATAATTATATATATATATATATATATATATATATATAATGAACAGTTATCGCCACACTGAAGATTCCTCAAGGACGAAACGTATACGTATGTTGATAATAATGTAAAAATAATTATTTATAGCACGTTTTCGACTGGGCCCTTTAAGAGAAATGAAATAAGCCATCTAATCTAAGCTAAATGCAAGTTCCAGTCGACGTGACTTGTAGAACACTGTAAAGACGGTTGACCGCTTGAAATGAGTTATAGGTTTTATTTCTCTCCTTACCGCATAGCTGTTAAAGCTGTTAAAGTTGGTTCGAATTTGAGTTAAAAAGTGACTCGGGTTCGAATCGTGCGACCGGCTGAACAGTTATCTCCACACTGAAGGTTCCGCAAAGATGAAACGTATACTTATGATGATAGTAATTGGAAGTAGAAAGTCGATCTTGGGTTTACTACCGGCAGGCTCGTAACTTTCATTTCCCTTATTTTGTCTTTTAGTCCTCACATTCCATGAGCGATGTTTCTGACCTTAAAGATGTATTATTTTTAGTTCCTTACATCAAGTGGCTTCATGCCTTGTCTGGAGCGATTTCTCTAAAAATAATTTAAAAACATTTATTATAAATAATTATATATATATATATATATATATATATATATATATATTTATGTATATATATATACTAAGTTATAAAAATATATTTATAATAATTGAACTGCACAGATGCTTCCGCGTTTTATGAAACGCTGAAGCCTTTGTGTAGTTCAATACCATAAATATATTTTCATAACTTACTACCTAGCTCTACTCATTATCGAGCACTGTTGAAGTAAAAACTGAAAATTGATAGATAAAAAGTATATCTCCTTATAATATTTTATGTGGATACATGAAATAATATATATATATATATATATATATATAAACTAATTCTTACATAGGTTTCACTTCCCCAACACTATCCCGAAGACTCACCCTACATCTCTCCGACACTAGCTCCATATGCCAACACCTAAAAAACATAAGTGTACCCCCTCCCAATATAGAAACATCCTTGTTAACAATACCAAAATAATACACCACGATACCAATATCAAAAAATTAAAAATACTCGAAGCCCTCTACATAAAAACTAAACATCCCACAATTAATAATGTCAATTATGAAACTAGTCGCAACATTTTAAAGTGTCTAGCATAATAATTAACATTACTAAATTCTTAGCCATTAGGTAGTTATGCGTTTGAATTGTATGCACTTTCTTTAACGTCATCAATTTCTTAACTGTTTAAACAGTCAAACTTTTAAATCTCTCATATGTGTAGAACGCCATCACGCTATCATGTACATTTCAACTTTACAGACGCTTTTTCAAGTTATAAACTACTTGCCGTTATAATTAAAAAATGAGCACAACAGTAAAGTCATAATTTGTAAAGACACTAAAACTAATACCGCTTGAAGATGATTTGGCGATTCAAATCGAAAGTACTTAAAAAAAGAAAAAAAAATGAAACAAGAAACCCATGGATCATATTTACATCAATTTGACCGAAACATTAGATGGACAATTCGGAAAATTGAAAAAAAAAAGTCGCATCAAACAAAACCACTCCGTGTTATTTAATAATGTTTGCCTAAATATATATATATATATATATATATATATATATATATATATATATATATATATATTTGAAGAATCTGAAAAATAAATACACTATGAAAGGAAAAAGTCTTTTGTTGTGATGAATGATTTCTTGAACGAAATGTTTTGGTAAACCTTCAAAAACACATATAAATGCTCTGTACCTTGTAATCGAGTATCATCGAGCTTATTTTTATTGGACTAAACCCGGTCTTTACTGAACAAACTATCTTCTAAGTGAAAAAAAAAATATTTTAACAGAAATTCTGTTACGGTCAGCTATTCCACTGCCCCTTCAATAAGAAAAATTATCTCTGCAGAACCCAAAACAATTATAAACGCAGGCTGCTCATGCCAAGACAAAAACAACTGCCCCCTGGAGGGAAATTGCAAAATCAATTCAATCATTTATGAAGCAACCGTCACAGACCAGAATACCAGTAATGCAGAAAAATATATTGGGATGACGAAGGGAAACTTCAAACAAAGGCTATATGCACACAGAAACTCCTTCAGATACAAAAACAAGGCTAATACGGCACTCGCAACCCGAATATGGCAGCTTAAAGAAGAAAACACACCCTTCACCATCAAATGGAAAATAATTGAGAGAAAACCATCCTTCTCTCCAGCCATAAACAGATGTCCTCTATGTGACGCTGAAAAATACCACATTTCAAAAGCCATCATCGATCCGAATACAGCCTGTTTAAATGTCCGCGATGAAATATTCAGGGGATGTGTCCACAAGAGACAAGCATTGCTTATAAACTGGTCTGACCGATTCACATAATGTCTAACTACCCCCCTCTACTAATATAAACACAATAAAAACGAACAAATACCTCATCAACCTATATCCACTTAAACTTCAAGAGCAAAAACTCCGACCTTCACAAAAATACAAAAATATTTAATTTAATTATCAGTCACTAGACTACTCTACAAATCCATTGAAACAAACTATATCCACATAAATTCCAAGAGCAAAAACTTCGACTTTCACCAAAATGAAAAAATATTTAATTTTTATCAACCACTAGATTATCTACAAACCCATTTTAACAAACTCAAATATTTCATATTTCCATCTTAGTTACCTCCCTTAGATCCGAATTTCTTCATTAAAATCACTCCATTCTGGGGAAAAGATTCTTACACATCAACCCTTTTTAGGACGCATACCTTCAAAAATATAACGGCTAATGATACAAATTCATAATTTGGCTCACGGGAATTTCAGAGAAACCCTTTCTTTATTTTTATTATTTTTGTTTTTAATCTTTAATTTTTAATTTTTAATTTTTAATTTTATTTTTTATTATCATTATTATTATTTTTAATCTTTAAATTTATTTTTAATTTATTTTTATTTATATATTTATATTTATATTTTTATTCTTTCTATTTTTATTCTTTCTTTCTCTCTCGCTCTTTTTTATTCTCTACATTTTATTCTCTCTATATATATATTTTTTAACCCCCTTTCTTTTTATACCTTTTTATACTCTTTTCCTTTTTATTCTTTTATTCTTTTATTCTTAGTATTGAAATGTTTTTATATATATATATGTTTTTTTATATTTTTTTTATATTTTTTTATATTTATTTATTTATATATATATATATATTTTTTCATATATATATTTTTTTATTTTTTTTTATTTTTTATTTTTTACCCCCCTTTTTTATTCCCATCTTGAATTCTCTTTCTTCTCCCGTGTTTTAAATCTCAACGGTCTTATTACACTAAATTCAAATTTAAACAAACACACACAACACACTGAGCAAATAACGCGTCCCAACAAGAGTGTCATGTGACCTCACATTTCCAAAACAGATGACAACAGAAGCTGAAGAGAGCCGGATGGGTAAGACCTTCCGTGCTTGAAACCGACGGTACGAATGTTGTACTAATTTTTCTGTACCAGAATAAATAAATATTATGCTCTTAATTTTTAACTTTGATTCTTAATTAATCGAGCACTCTGCTGGGATTTTTCCTACCATTCTACAAAGAATTTATATATATATATATATATATATATATATATATATATATATATATATATATATATATATATATATATATATAATCAGACAAGCCCGGACTGGACTAGACAAGATGAAATCAATCTGGAAGTTAAATCTTCTTACCAAATCAAACTTGACTTCTTTGAGGCAATTGTAACATCAGTTCTGGTATATGGAACTAGCACCTGGTGTTTCAGCAAAATATTGGAGAAGAAAATTGAGGGCGCGTACATCAGAATGTTCAGAGCTGCTCTCAAAATTTGCTTGAGACAGCACCACACGAGAGAGCAACTCTACGAACACCTTCCTCAGATTTCAGCTCTGATAGAGTCGCGAACCACTGCTGAAGGGCTAATGATGAAATCGTCAGGGGTGTTCTTTTGTGGATACCAAACAGATCTCAGCCTTGATCAGAGAGAAAAGAATCAAATTTGCTGGATATAGCTGGAGGGTTAAAGATAAAATCATCAGCGATGTACTTTTGTGGATGCCAAAACAAGGATGTGGTTCAGTTGGAAGACCACACAGAACCTACATAAAACAACTAGAAGAGGACTCACAATGCACCTATGGAGACCTACCTGGTATGATGCAGGTTAGATGGCGTAAGAGAGTCAAGATAAATCATGAAAATACCACAACCTTATTTTCTTTTTCAGAATAGCTCCATTATGTCGCGTAAAATAACATATCAAAATAACGCAGTGCATTTTTTTACCTTGCGTCATTTTTAACATATAAGATGGAAGTTGGCCGCCAAATCTATAAAAATACCTATACTTCCTAAGTATTTTTTCTGAATTTTACAAACAGTTTTTATAGTATCAGGTGTGATTGATAAAATTCTAGCGATATTGGACGTGGATGTGTGAAAATAGTGTTTAAAACGGTATTTTCCGCATAAGGTTACATTAAGCATGAAAAGTGGAAAATTCTATTAGAAGTTAAAGATTAGAATTAGGGCTAACGTGTCAGGATATGACGTCATGGAGAGGAAGTCTGAAATGAAACGTGGCGAAGAAAATAGAAAAATTTTCCTCTTTGACTGGCGAGCTGATTGTATTCAGACGTCTTTTTTGAAGCTCTGTTTTTGTACCCCTGCCTGGGAGTGGGTGATGAGAAGCTTATGTAATATGTACCTTCGCAGTGCTGCAAAAAATTAAAGCAATAAAGAAAACGATGCCATTGAGCAAGTATGTTGTTAACCATTTTTATTGTTACCTCATTACAGAACCGAAATAAACGAAACAAGAGGAAGACAAGGAACCTTTTACTGCTATATCTCTACTACGACGAACATCACTGCTACTACTATTCAAAGGCGCCACTATCCATTGAGCTGAATACTTACGACGTGTCAACAAGCCGACCGCTGTTTTCTATCAAGGAGATGACGCCAGCCAGCTGTTTATAATGGAGTTGGAGAATTGGTTCGCCACAACGCTACAATATATCAAAAGTTGATCATAATCTGACGACGCACTTATACAGTATAATCGCGTTCACAGACCAGTTTTCGTTAGATCACTGACGTTTAGCGATGTTGAGACTGATCAGATGGGTGACTGTGAAAGGATACCAGGCGCTGTATATGAGGACGGCGATACCTCCCTGCACAAAACTGACAAAATAAACGTCGTAATATCCTCTAAACCAGTGGTTCTTAACCCTTTTTTCTCCAATTCCCCACTATTTAGTGAGCCAGCTCTCCATTCCCACCACAGTTATCACATGGAAATAAATACATACGAAAAGATTCGTTATGTTTTTTTCTAAATATATTTGGCCTATAAAAAGCATACAAAAAATGTAACACTAGCACTAGACGCATACAGGTTAATGAGACTTTTGCATCTGTGGGGTATGTATCTGTGAGATAAGGAAAAAATATATAATAATAACGTACCTGAAGAGAAATGAAAAGAAAGTAGAGACAATCATACAAGAGAGAAACAAAAAACGAACAACAGAAGTGGCATTGAATCAAGAAAATGGTCAAAATTATCATAGTCAAACTAAGTCAACATTTGGATGTAATGTATTAAATTTTGAAGCAGTGGTTCTTCTGTCCGACCGGTCATTCCCCACTTGGCAACTCCGCCATTCCCCACCAGTGGGGAATTCCCCACAGGTTAAGAACCACTGATTTATACATACCTTACTCTCTTATGTTCTATTAAAAACTAGCTTACCTATTTGGCATTGCCCGGGAATCGTTTTTTGCTTTTTGTTTCGTTCATTGCCAACGCCTGCCTCGCCCCTTTAGTTTTCTTTTAATTCCTCGCAAGAAAATATTTAAATTTTTGGAAGAATAATTCAATGAAAGAATATCCGTTATTTAAAAAAAAAAAAAATGTTTTTGCAGGTTAAGAACCACTGCTCAAAACAGTACATATATGCAACTGGAGACTGCTTGTTAATTTATTATTCAATAAAACGTTCCTATGTAGGAAAAAGCTGGCTTAACTCACCCAGGGCGAATGCCGCTTTAAGTACTAGGTCGAGAGTAGAACAACGCGTTGGTTATAATTAAAATATAGCGTGAATGTGACCTCCTTAAAATACTCATAATGTGTGAATTAATCACATCCTGCGTGGGTAATAGTATACTACTATCTATCCTAATGTGAGCACCAGAAAGGTTTCTTTTCAAATTGGCGGCCATGATGTATTTTCAATTTTTTTTATATAGTTTTAATGCTTTCAAAAACGGGTTAATATGCTGATTCTTTGAGAATACCTTCCTTACGCTGTGAAGAAAAACATTAAAAAATCCGTAATATTCTATCCTACACCTTTTTAACATATCATTGAAATCCTTGAAATTAGTGACAAATCGGAGCTTTATATATTGAAAGATTACACGGTGAAAACTCATGGAATTTTTATGGCTAGCGTGTAAAGATTATGACGTAATGGGCGGGAAGTCCGAAGTAAGACGTGGCGAAGAAGATAGCAAAATGTTCTTCTTTGAGTTAAAAGGTGACTCTGGTTCGAATCGTGCGACCGGCTCAACAGTTATTTCTACACTGAAGGAGCCGTAAGGATGAAACGTATACATTGGATTCGGACATGTTTTTACTAAATTCCGTCTTTATTGCCCCCCCCCCATTCTGTGGAGTGGGTGATGAGAAACTTATGTTATCATAACATAATAGAGACATCAGAGTTTAGTTTCATGTTAAATGCTAATGGTTATGCAATATAAAACCAATTAAAAATCGGAACCCGTTCATTTAAAAAACTTCAGGATTTCGCTGTCCGGGGAAATGGTGTAGTCAATGATGCCAAAAACAATCTTGCCTTAAAATTAGCATGGAAAGATCTTTAAAGTTGGAAGAGATTTTCCAGAAGTTTCCGTGTTTCAAAGTGAATCATGAAGAATTTGGGGAAAACCTCATCAATGTAAATACATGTCAAGTTATTAAGGAAAACGAGCAGCGGTAATATCAATCATCTTTATATATTAAGGGGCAATCCTAAATTCCCGTGGGTAACTAGTAATGAAAACACATTTCAGTAGACATAAAACACAGACGTGAACCCATATATATATATATATATATATATATATATATATATATATATACTGTACAAATCACGTTGACACACCGGTTCTCCGTTAGATCACCGAAGTGACGTTGAGCCTGGCCAGTATTAAATGGGTGACCATTTGGGACTACCAGGTGCTGTATGTGCTCTCTGTTTATCTCGGCATTGTTTCCAGTCGTCTTGAACTGCTTGCCATTGGAATCAAGCAGTGCCGACTCAGGAGAGGTGTTGTTAGGGATTGCGCAACCCTAGCTTCATAATTACACGCGCAGCCAGCCCCTTATAGGGGTATCCATAGTCTCTCTAGACTGAACGGAGGGCCTAAATATATATATATATATATATATATATATATATATATATATATATATATATTACACGTATTGTATTAGTTTCTGTAGATGTAAATCCGTTGAAACTCCAGTATTTATAAAAAGTGCTCAACACCAAGTAGAGCTGTTCTTTAGTATAAATTTTTATTCATAAAAGTATTACTGGTTACATATGTGCATACATGTTTCGGTTGTACTCTACGCAGAGAGTCAACCTCTTCAGACTAAAGAAGACAAAGAATATATATATATGTTACATGTATTATATTCGTTTCTTAGATGTTAATCCGTTGGAACTCTAGTGTTTTTAAAACGTGCTCAATAACAAATAGAGCTGTTCTTTAGTATAAAATGTTCATTTATAAAAATATTATTGGTTAATATTTTCATACATGTTTCGGTTGTACTCTTCATTGAGAGTTTTTGGTCTGAAGAGGTTGACTCTCTATGAAGAGTACAACAAAACATGTATGCATATATATATATATATATATATATATATATATATATAAGTAAATTTCGCGTACAACAAAATCGTAGGATACATTTCAGAGGAAACATTTTTTTCAGATCAATGAAACAAGCGGGTGGAAAAAAAAGAAAATTGCTAAAATTTTCCTTAAGGCCTTATCGTCTGACCCTCTAAGAGAAAACGTCAGAATGATTAATTAAAAACTAAGAAAATCGAATGAGATATGAAGGGAAATTTTTGTTTAAGTTGGAGAAAACGATTGAGAGAAACAACAACAACAAAAAATCTCTCAACGTTATAGTTGATTTGAATCATTAAATATCTCTAACTGATGCTTCAAAATCTTTTGTCTACACAGGCTAGGTCGAGATTTGTTAATAACTAACGCCTCAAGCGATTACAGGTGATTATCGATGGCTGATTCCTGTGCCTGGAAGTTCCCGGATGATCTCGAAACCTTGTGTAAGCGAATATCACGTGGTATGTGTTGGGATATTCTAATTGCTAATATATAATATATATATATAGTAATTGGAGTGATGTTTCATATATGCGTAAATTATTTTATTTATGGAAACATTATTGGCTACATATGTGCATACATGTTTCAGCTCCCATTTGTTTCGAAAAAGAGTTTCCTCAGGTCACGTAAAAATTTAAAATACTGAAAAGAGATGAGACAGCTAAGCAATTCTTTTTTTTTAATTTTGGAGAGCAGTTAATGGGGGGGGGGGAATATTGAATTGGACAATCATTTATCCACATTTAACTCAACATTTTATTAGTACGTATACTTATATTTAGATTTTTCTGTGTTTCTTTCTTTCCAGAAGTTGACTCACCATACTGCTTTATGATAGGGTAATAAAAACCCGCTTCCTGTGATTGATCTTAGGGGTAATAGGCTTCATCTACCTTGGACAAGTAATACGATATAAAGTGCTAACCTGTATGCACATATGTAGCCAATAATATTTGTATGAATAAACAAATTTATACTATATATATATTTATATATAGTAAGTTATGAAAATATATTTATGGTAATTAAGCTATACAGAGGCTTCCGCGTTTCATCCACGAGGGAATTGTCAGGCTTTACTACCTAGCTCTACTCACGTATAGAGCACTGTTGAAGTAAATACTAAAAATTGATACATACAAAATTATAACTCCTTATAACATTTTATTATACATGAAATAATAATCATATATATTTATATATATATATATATATATATAATAAAGTAAATATTAAATTATATTTACTTACAGACGACGTCATTTCGAGCTTTTAGCTCTTATCAATGCAGAGAAGTGATGATTTCAGACGGTCACAAGGCGCGAACTCGGTTCACAGATTTACCTTTGATTCCGCAAGAATTTACTCTATCATCTCGGCCATAAACAATTATCAAATGATACGGAGAAAGTAAGTTATATTTATGCCAAGCACAGCGTAAACCTCAAGGCAATCTAGAGGACTCGATAAACTCACTCGAAGTCTTGCTTTGTAGCTTAAGTGAACGTCAATTCTTTAATATCTCCTAACAATTAATTTTCTTAAAAGGCTTTATTTATAAATCATATTAAATTATATTTACTTATATATATATATATATATATATATATATATATATATATATATATATATATATATATATATATATATATATATATATATTATATAGATATATATTATATATATATTATATATATGTATATATATTATATATATATTATCTATATGTATATATATGTTTATATATTATATATATATATTATATATATGTATATATATTATATATATTATATATATGTATATAATATCATATATATATATATATTATATATATTATATATATATGTATTATATTATAAAGATAGAAGAAATAAGAGTGATAAACACTCTTATTTCTTCTATCTTTATAATTGCTCTATCTCGTATATTGAGCTTAACCTTTTCACTATAGGTTCTATCTACTAAAAGTTTACTTTTGGTTTATATATATATATATATATATATATATATATATATATATATATATATATATATATATATATATACTAAAAATGTCCGTCCCATGACGGGTATAAGTAATAAATATATCATTAGTTTTTTAATTTAATTTTTTTTCTTTCCATCGGGGTATGGTACGATTTCAGTGCTCCCCCTTTAAATTGTAAAATGTACAAAAAAAATATAATGTTGCCATGTTACTCACCATGTTGCTTAGAGTACATATGTTACAATTTATAATGATAACTAGGATTTTACCAAGCACGTTCAGACGATTGACGCTGTAAAAATGTATTATTTAATATAATTCAAAATTTAATGTAAAGAAATCGATTTTTCTATTTTTTCTTTTGTATCTAACTTATTTTAAGTTTTTTGGGGAGGGGGAGTTGGTGATGGGGAACACCCCTAAATGGTGAAGGTTACAAGAAATAATAATAATGTGTCAATGTTACTCATCGTGTTGCCAAGAATATATATTCCCAAATTCATAATGATCGGTTCATAACTAACTGTATATATATATGCACCCCCTAAATGTTACAAAAAATAATTTGCTTATGTTATTCACCGTATTTTCTAGAATATATATTCCCAAATTCATGATGATCGATTCATAACTTTATATATATGCACACCCCTAAATGTTACAAAAAATAATTTGCTTATGTTATTCACCGTATTTTCTAGAATATATATTCCCAAATTCATGATGATCGATTCATAACTTTATATATATGCACACCCCTAAATGTAACAAAAAATAATTTGCTTATGTTATTCACCGTATTTTCTAGAATATATATTCCCAAATTCATGATGATCGATTCATAACTTTATATATATGCACACCCCTAAATGTTACAAAAAATAATTTGCTTATGTTATTCACCGTATTTTCTAGAATATATATTCCCAAATTCATGATGATCGATTCATAACTTTATATATATGCACACCCCTTAATGTAACAAAAAATAATTTGCTTATGTTATTCACCGTATTTTCTAGAATATATATTCCCAAATTCATAATGATCGATTCATAACTTTATATATATGCACACCCCTAAATGTTACAAAAAATAATTTGCTTATGTTATTCACCGTATTTTCTAGAATATATATTCCCAAATTCATGATGATCGATTCATAACTTTATATATATGCACACCCCTTAATGTAACAAACAATAATTTGCTTATGTTATTCACCGTATTTTCTAGAATATATATTCCCAAATTCATGATGATCGATTCATAACTTTATATATATGCACACCCCTTAATGTAACAAAAAATAATTTGCTTATGTTATTCACCGTATTTTCTAGAATATATATTCCCAAATTCATGATGATCGATTCATAACTTTATATATATGCACACCCCTAAATGTTACAAAAAATAATTTGCTTATGTTATTCACCGTATTTTCTAGAATATATATTCCCAAATTCATGATGATCGATTCATAACTTTATATATATGCACACCCCTAAATGTTACAAAAAATAATTTGCTTATGTTATTCACCGTATTTTCTAGAATATATATTCCCAAATTCATGATGATCGATTCATAACTTTATATATATGCACACCCCTAAATGTTACAAAAAATAATTTGCTTATGTTATTCACCGTATTTTCTAGAATATATATTCCCAAATTCATGATGATCGATTCATAACTTTATATATATGCACACCCCTAAATGTTACAAAAAATAATTTGCTTATGTTATTCACCGTATTTTCTAGAATATATATTCCCAAATTCATGATGATCGATTCATAACTTTCTGGTGCCACAGTTCCTTGATCTGATTAATCACTCATTTCCCAAAGTCTGTATCAGTCTAATACGTACCACAATAGACCTTTTTCATTATTCAGACTAGTTAATTTTACTCTTCTCTGACAAAGGGTCTACCTTAATGTAATATATATATATATATATATATATATATATATATATATATATATATATATATATATATATATATATATATATATATATATATATTTGTTATTGTTTATATTTTTATCTATGGACGTTTCGTCTCTTTTCAATCAAGACTCATCAGCATAGAAGTACGACTATTCACCACCGGTCACACGATTCGAAACCCTGGACTACAAGTATTTTTCAACCTACAGTCCAACGTCGCTAACCGCTACGCCAGTTCTAAACAGCTTATAAACAATGATAATTTTAACACATTAACGGCGGCGAAAGCGTACAGGCATTCAAACTTCTATGAGTGAAGGAACGATGCATAAAGCAAGTGACGCTACGCTGTGTTATTACTAAAATGACTCAAAGCTTCTTCAGACTATATATATATATATATATATATATATATATATATATATATATATATATATATATATAGTCTGAAGAAGCTTTGAGTCATTTTAATCAAAAGAAATAAAGAAAAAAAAAGAAAAATGCAGTTTAAATTTCCAGAGAAACTAACTAAATCTAAGAATATCGCAGACTTAGCATTCGTTGGGAAATTCTAAATAAATAAAAAAAAAAAAAAAAGGGTGGATTCAAGTATCTAACAGTGAAACAAGAAAAGGGGACCTTAACTTAAGCGTGAATATTAAAACGAGGATCATCAGCTGTTTACCATGTAACTGTTTCGGAGATTTAAAAACAGGACAGTTATAATATTCATGGTTTTCCAATGGTACTGATCAAACGACCATTTCCCCAACAATCAAATGTAGAAATAATTCAGCTTTAATTTCACTAATATATACATAAAAAATATTATCATTATTGTTATTAGTATTATAATAGTAATAATAAAAATAATATTAATAATAATAATATATTACTCTTAAGACTACCGTGTGATATGGTAATGTGCATATCAAATAACATTAATTATAACAATAATAATAATAATATCCAAACCCTAACACCTAAGAACCATTCTGCGATATGGTAGCTAGCAATAAAAATTATATAGGAATAAAAGTGGCATTGAAAAAAACAGCTAAGTACCTTAGGTACTAGATAGGCAAGTAGGAAGGAAACCTAGCCATATAGATCTCCCTCTTTTCTCTTTATATATATATATATATATATAATTATTTTTATTTATACTTACATCTACAAAAAGCCGCTACACTGGCTTGTCGATGTTATAGATAAATATTTATTAGAAAAAAAAGATCTCATCAGGGGAAAAAGTCTGATCTTTCACTCAGATGTTCTTCGTGGGGACAACATCTGCTGAGATCTTAGTTTCCAATAACCATTGATCGATTACATCGAAGCGCCAGTGTAGCGGCTTTTTGTATATGTCTTAATAAATAAAGATTATTATAAAAATATCTCTACTTACTATTGAGCACTTTTTTATCAGTCCGGTTGTGGAGTTTTATCCTGTTGATGTCTACTTTACCTGAATTATGTATGAATATACAAATAAATAAACATTGGACTTTATAATAAAGGATATATATATTAAATATTGTTGGTCTTTAGTATAGAGTGTAGATATATTAAATATTTTTGGTCTTTATTATAAAGTGAAAGATATATATTAAATATTTTTAGTCTTCATTATAGAGTGTAATTTATACATTAAATATTTTTAGTCTTTATTATATAGTGAAATGGTTATATATAAAATATTTTTGGTTTTTATTATAGAGTGAAAGATATATATTAAATATTTCAGGTCTTTATTATAGAGTAAGGATATATTATTAAATATCTTTGGTCTTTATTATGGAGTAAATGATATATACTAAATATCTTTTGTACTATATGATAGAGTGAATAATATATATTAAATATATTTGGTCTTTATTATACAGTGAAAGATATATATCTAATATTTTTGGTCTTTATGAAAAAGTGAAGGATATATAAAAATATTTTGGTCTTTATGACAGAGTGAAATATATATATATATTAATGATATGTTGTATTTATTATACAGTGAAGGATATATATGTATTTAGTATTTTGGTTTTTATTATCGAGTGAAGGATATATATTAAATATGTTGGTATTTATTATAGAGTGAAGGATACATATAAAATATATTTCATATTTATTATAGATTGAAAGATATATATAAGTATTTTTGGTCTTTATTATGGAGTGAAGTATATATATAAAATAGTTTAGATCTTTATTATAAAGTAAAGTATATATATATTAAGTATATTCGTTCTTTATTATAGAGTGAAGTATATATATATTAAAGATATTTGGTCTGCATAATAGAATGAAGTATATATATATAAATCATACTTGGTCTTTATTATGGAGTGAAGTATATATATTAAATATTTTTAGTCTTTATTATGGAGTGAATGATATATTTATGGTCTTTATTATTAAGTAAAAGATATATATTAAATATATTTTGTCTTTATTATAGAGTGAATATATATATTTAATATTTTTTGTATTTATTAGAGAGTAACGGATATATATGAAATATGTTTTGTATCTATCATAGAGTGAATGATATATATTCGGTTTTTATTATTGAGGTAAAAATATATATTAAATATTGTTGGTCTTTATTTAGGAGTGAATATTATATATTAAATATTTTAGGTCTTTATTATAGAGTAAAAGATATATATATATATATATATATATATATATATATATATATATATATATATATATATATATATATATATATATATATATATATATATGAAATTCTTTGTTTGTTTATGGAGTGAAGGATATATATGTATTTATTTGGTCTTTATTATAGACTGAAGAATATATATTGAATATTTTTGTACTTTATTATTTAAATATTGCTTGCTTTTATTATAGAGTGAAGCGTATATATTAAATATTTGTGGTCTTTTTTATAGAGTGTAAGATACATATTTAACAATTTGGGTCTTTATTATAGAGTGAAGGATATATATTAAATATTTGTTGTTGTTAATTATAGAGTTAAGGATATATATTAAAAATGTTTGGTCTTAATTATAAAGCGAAGGATATATATTAAATATTTTGGGGCTTGATTATAGAGCGAAGGATATATATAAAACATAAGCGAATGGTTATATTTTGAAATATTTTTGTCTTTATTATAGAGTGAAGGATATATATAAAATTTGATTAGCGTTTATTATAAGGTGAACGATATATATTAAATGTGTTTGTCTTTATCATACACTGAAGGATATATATATATATATATATATATATATATATATATATATATATATTAAATATTTTTGATCTTTATTATAGACTGAAGGATACATATATTAAATATGTTTGGGCTTTTTTCATAGAGTGGAGGATATATATCTAATATTTCTGGTCTTTATTAAGAGTGAAGTATATATATTAAATATTTTGTCTTTATTTTGGACTAAAGGATTTATATTAAATATTTTTTGTTTTTATTATTGAGTGAAGGATATATATTAAATATTTTTTGTTTTTATTATTGTTTGTAGGGTACTTATGAAATATTTTTTATTTTGGTTTAGAGTGTAGGATATATACTAAATATTTTTTGTCTTTATTATAGAGTGAAGGATATATATATAATATTTTTCGTCTTCATTATAGAATGAAGGATATATATTAAATATATTTGTTTTTGATTATTGTATGTAGGGTACTTATGAAATATTTTTTATTTTATTTTAGAGTATAAGATATATATTAAATATTTTTTGTCTTTAGTATAGAGTGAAGGAAATATATCTTAAATATCTTTGGTCTTGTTATAGAGTGTAAGGTATATTTTGTCTTTATTATAGAGTTAATGATATATATATACAATATTTCTGGTCTGTTTTTATAGAGTGTAAGATATATATTTTATAATTTGGGTCTTTATTATAGAGCGTAGTTTATATATAAAATATTTATGGTTTTAATTTTAGAGTGAAGGATATATATTAAATATTTTTGGTTTTTATTATAGAACGAAGGATATATATTACATATATTTGTTTTTTATTATTGTATGTAGGATACTTATGAAATATTTTTTATTTTGGTTTAGAGTGTAGGATATATATTAAATATTTTTGGTCTTTATTATAGAGTGTAAGGAATATTTTGTCTTTATTATAGAGTTAATGATATATATACAATATTTCTAGTCTTTTTTTATAGACTGTAAGATAAATATTTAATTATTTGGGTCTTTATTATAGAGTGTAGTTTATATATTAAATATTTTTGGTCTTAATTTTAGAGTGAAGGATATACATTAAATTATTTTTGTCTTCATTATACGATGAAGGATATATATCTTAAATATTTGTGGTCTTTATTATAGAGTGAAGGATATATGTTGATGAATTTGGTTTTTCTAATAGAGTGAAAGAAATATATCGAATATTTTTGGTCTTTTTTATAGAGTGAATGATATATATTAAATATTTTTGGTCTTTATTATAGAGTGAATAGTGTATATATTAAATATTTGTAGGCTTTATTATAAGGCGAAGGATATCTATTAACTATTTTTTGTCTTTATTATAGAGTAAAGTATAAAAATATATTAAATATTTTTGGTCTTTATTATAGAGTGAAGGATATATATGTAATATATTTGGTCTTTACTATAGAGTGAAGGATATATATTAAATAATTCTGGTCTTTATTATAGAGTGACAGATATATATGAAATATTTTTGGTCTTGATGATAGACTGTATGGTATATATATATATATATATATATATATATATATATATATATATATATATATATATATATATATTATGTGTTTTGTATTTATTATAGAGTAAATGATATATATTAAATAATTTAGCCTTTATTATAAAGCGAATAAAATATACATTTAATTATTTTGGTCTTTGTTATAGAGTAAAGGATATATATGATATGTTTTGTATTTATTGTAGAGTGAATGATATGTATCAAATATTTTTGGTCTTTATTATAGTGTGATAGAATATATATTCATAATTTTAGATTTTTATTATAGAGTTAAGGATATATATTTAATATATTTAGTATTTATTATAAGGTAAAGGATATATATTAAATATATTAAGTGTGTACTATAGAGTGAAGGATATATATGAATTATATTTTTTCTTTAAGAGTGAATTTTATACATTAATTATTTTTGGTCTGTATTATAGAATGAAAGATATATATAAAATATGGTTTGTCTTTATAATGGTTTGAAGGATATATATTAAATATCTTTGGTCTTTATTATGGAGTTAATTTTATACATTAAATATCTTTGGTCTGTATTATAGAATGAACGATATATATTAAATATGTTTTATCTTTATTATAGATTGAAGGATATATATTAAATATTTTTGGTCTTTATTAGGGAGTGAATTTTATATATTAAATATTTTTGGTCTGTATTATGGAATGAAAGATATATATTGTTACACCGGCTGTTCTTACACAGGAGAAACTACACCGGTTGTCACTATAAATAGTGCGAGTCACCAGAGACACTGAAGACAAAGCACAGTCTTGTAACTGTCTAGCCAAGTGCTAGTCACTTTCTTACTTTGTTAATACACTTGTTAAACCAACCCTCGACTTGACTTCCTTTATTTATTATTTACTGTTAGACAACTTCACAACATATATAAAATATGGGTTGTATATATTATGGATTGAATGGTTATATATTAAATATTTTTTGTCTTAATTATAGAGTGAAATATATATATATATATATTAAGTATGCCTTGTCTATATTATAAAGTGAATATATATATGAAATATATTTTGTCTTTATGATAGAGTTAAAGATATTTTTTAAATTTTTTCAACTTTATTACAGAGCGAAGGATATAAATGAAATATATTTTGTCTTCATTATAGGGTGAATGATATATAATATCAAATATTTTTGGTCTTAATTATAGAGTGAAGGGTATATATTAAATATATTGTGTCTTAATTATAAAGTTAAGTATATATTTTAAATATATTTGGTCTTCATAATAGAATGAAATATATATATTAAATATATTTGCTCTCTATTCAAAATTAAGTACATATATTAAATATATTTAGTTATTAATATAGAGTTAAGTATATATATTAAATATTTTTTATCTTTATTATAACGTGAAAGATATATTAAATATTTTTTGTCCTGATTAAAGAGTAATCATATATATTAAATATTTTTGGTTTTTATTTTTAAGTGAAGGATATATATTAAATATATTTGGTCTTTATCATAGAGTAAAAGATATATATTAAATATTTTTGTTCTTGATTAAAGAGTAAAGGATATATATGAAATATGTTTTGTATTTATCATAGAGCGAAATATATATATTAAATATTATTTGTCTTTTTTATAGGGTGTAGGATATATATATATATATATATATATATGAAATATTCTTGTTTTTGTTTATGGAGTGAACGATATATATTCATTAATGTTATCTTTATTATAGAGTGAAGGATATATATTGAATATTTTTGGACTTAATTATAGAGTGAATAGAATATATGTTAAATAGTATTGGTACGAATTATAATGTGAATAATATTTAATATTTTTGGTTTTATTATAGAGTAAAAGATATATATTAAATATTTTTTGTCTTAATGATAGAGTCAAGGATATATATTAAATATTGTTGGTCTTTATTATAGAGTTTAGGATGTATATTAAACATGTTTGGGTTTTTTTATAGATTAATAGATATATATTATGTATATATTGTCTTTATTATAGAGTCAAGGATATATATTACATATTTTTGGTCGTTTATATAGAGTGTAAGATATATATTTAATAATTTTGTCTTTATTATAGAGTGAAGTATATATTTTAAATATATTTGGTATGTATTATGGAGTGAAGTATGTATATTAAATATATTTGATCTTCATAATAGAATAATATATATATACATATATTAAATATCTTAGGCATTTATTACAGAGTGAACGATATATCTGAAATATTTTTGGTCTTTATTATAGAGTGAAGGATATATATTACATACTTTTGGTCTTCATTATAGAGTGAAGGATATATATTAAATATTTTACGTATTAATTATAGAGTGAATAATATGTATTAAATATGTATTGCATTTATTATGGAGTGAAGGATATATATTACATATGTTTTGTATTTATTATGGAGTGAATGATATATATATTAAATATGTTTTGAATCTATTATGAAGTGAAGCATATATATTAAATATGTTTTGTATTTATTATGGAGTGAAGGATATATATTAAATATTTTAGGTATTAATTATAGAGTGAATGATATATATTAAATATGTTTTGCATTTATTATGGAGTGAAGGATATATATTACATATGTTTTGTATTTATTATGGAGTGAAGGATATATATTACATATATTTTGTATTTATTATGGAGTGAAGGATATATATGAAATATGTTTTGTATTTATTATGAAGTGAAGGATATATATTACATATTTTAGGTATTTATTATAGAGTGAAGGATATATATTAAATATGTTTTGTATTTATTATGGAGTGAAAGATATATATTAGATATGTTTTGTATTTATTATGGAGTGAAGGATATATATTAAATATTTTAGGTATTAATTATAAAGTGAATGCTATATATTAAATATGTTTTGCATTTATTATGGAGTGAAGGATATATATTACATATGCTTTGTATTTATTATGGAGTGAAGGATATATATTAAATATGTTACGTATTAATTATAGAGTGAATGATATATATTTAATATGTTTTGCATTTATTATGGAGTGAAGGATATATATGAAATATGTTTTGTATTTATTATGGAGTGAATAATATATATTAAATATGTTTTGTATTTATTATGGAGTGAAGGATATATATTAAATATTTTTGTATTTATTATGGAGTGAATGATATATATTAAATATGTTTTGTATTTATTATGGAGTGAATGATATATATTAAATATGTTTTGTATTTATTATGGAGTGAAGGATATATATTAAATATATTTTTATTTATTATGGAGAGAAGGATATATATTAAATATGTTTGTATTTATTATGAGGTGAAGGATATATATTAAATATTTTTGTATTTATTATGGAGTGAAGGATATATATTAAATATGTTTTGTATTTATTATGGAGTGAAGGATATATATTACATATGTTTTGTATTTATTATAGAGTGAAGGATATATATTAAATATTTTTGTATTTATTATGGAGTGAAGGATATATATTAAATATATTTTTTATTTATTATGGAGTGAAGGATATATATTAAATATTTTTTTATTTATTATGGAGTGAAGGATATATATTAAATATTTTTGTATTTATTATGGAGTGAAGGATATATATTAAATATTTTTGTATTTATTATAGAGTGAAGGATATATATTAAATATTTTTGTATTTATTATGGAGTGAAGGATATATATTAAATATTTTTGTATTTATTATGGAGTGAAGGATATATATTAAATATTTTTGTATTTATTATGGAGTTTAGGATGTATATTAAACATGTTTGGGTTTTTTTATAGATTAATAGATATATATTATGTATATATTGTCTTTATTATAGAGTCAAGGATATATATTACATATTTTTGGTCGTTTATATAGAGTGTAAGATATATATTTAATAATTTTGTCTTTATTATAGAGTGAAGTATATATTTTAAATATATTTGGTATGTATTATGGAGTGAAGTATGTATATTAAATATATTTGATCTTCATAATAGAATAATATATATATACATATATTAAATATCTTAGGCATTTATTACAGAGTGAACGATATATCTGAAATATTTTTGGTCTTTATTATAGAGTGAAGGATATATATTACATACTTTTGGTCTTCATTATAGAGTGAAGGATATATATTAAATATTTTACGTATTAATTATAGAGTGAATAATATGTATTAAATATGTATTGCATTTATTATGGAGTGAAGGATATATATTACATATGTTTTGTATTTATTATGGAGTGAATGATATATATATTAAATATGTTTTGAATCTATTATGAAGTGAAGCATATATATTAAATATGTTTTGTATTTATTATGGAGTGAAGGATATATATTAAATATTTTAGGTATTAATTATAGAGTGAATGATATATATTAAATATGTTTTGCATTTATTATGGAGTGAAGGATATATATTACATATGTTTTGTATTTATTATGGAGTGAAGGATATATATTACATATATTTTGTATTTATTATGGAGTGAAGGATATATATGAAATATGTTTTGTATTTATTATGAAGTGAAGGATATATATTACATATTTTAGGTATTTATTATAGAGTGAAGGATATATATTAAATATGTTTTGTATTTATTATGGAGTGAAAGATATATATTAGATATGTTTTGTATTTATTATGGAGTGAAGGATATATATTAAATATTTTAGGTATTAATTATAAAGTGAATGCTATATATTAAATATGTTTTGCATTTATTATGGAGTGAAGGATATATATTACATATGCTTTGTATTTATTATGGAGTGAAGGATATATATTAAATATGTTACGTATTAATTATAGAGTGAATGATATATATTTAATATGTTTTGCATTTATTATGGAGTGAAGGATATATATGAAATATGTTTTGTATTTATTATGGAGTGAATAATATATATTAAATATGTTTTGTATTTATTATGGAGTGAAGGATATATATTAAATATTTTTGTATTTATTATGGAGTGAATGATATATATTAAATATGTTTTGTATTTATTATGGAGTGAATGATATATATTAAATATGTTTTGTATTTATTATGGAGTGAAGGATATATATTAAATATATTTTTATTTATTATGGAGAGAAGGATATATATTAAATATGTTTGTATTTATTATGAGGTGAAGGATATATATTAAATATTTTTGTATTTATTATGGAGTGAAGGATATATATTAAATATGTTTTGTATTTATTATGGAGTGAAGGATATATATTACATATGTTTTGTATTTATTATAGAGTGAAGGATATATATTAAATATTTTTGTATTTATTATGGAGTGAAGGATATATATTAAATATATTTTTTATTTATTATGGAGTGAAGGATATATATTAAATATTTTTTTATTTATTATGGAGTGAAGGATATATATTAAATATTTTTGTATTTATTATGGAGTGAAGGATATATATTAAATATTTTTGTATTTATTATAGAGTGAAGGATATATATTAAATATTTTTGTATTTATTATGGAGTGAAGGATATATATTAAATATTTTTGTATTTATTATGGAGTGAAGAATATATATTAAATATTTTTGTATTTATTATAGAGTGAAGGATATATATTAAATATTTTTTTATTTATTATGGAGTGAAGGATATATATTAAATATTTTTGTATTTATTATGGAGTGAAGGATATATATGAAATATTTTTGTATTTATTATAGGGTGAAGAATATATATTAAATATTTTTGTATTTATTATGGAGTGAAGAATATATATTAAATATTTTTGTATTTATTATGGAGTGAAGGATATATATTAAATTTTTTTTTTATTTATTATGGAGTGAAGTATATATATTAAATATTTTTGTATTTATTATGGAGTGAAGTATATATATTAAATATTTTTTTATTTATTGTGGAGTGAAGGATATATATTAAATATTTTTGTATTTATTATGGAGTGAAGTATATATATTAAATATTTTTTTATTTATTATGGGGTGAAGGATATATATTAAATATTTTTGTATTTATTATGGAGTGAAGTATATATATTAAATTATTTTTGTATTTATTATGGAGTGAAGGATATATATTAAATATGTTTTGTATTTATTATAGAGTGAAGGATATATATAAAATATGTTTTGTATTTATTATGGAGTGAAGGATATATGTTAAATATTTTTGTATGTATTATGGAGTGAAGGATATATATTAAATATTTTTGTGTTTATTATGGAGTGAAGGATATATATCAAATATTTTTGTATTTATTATGGAGTGAAGGATATATATTAAATATGTTTTGAATCTATTATGGAGTGAAGGATATATATTAAATATGTTTTGTATTTATTATGGAGTGAAGGATATATATTAAATATTTTAGGTATTAATTATAGAGTGAAGGATATATATTAAATATGTTTTGCATTTATTATGGAGTGAAGGATATATATTACATATGTTTTGTATTTATTATGGAGTGAAGGATATATATTACATATATTTTGTATTTATTATGGAGTGAAGGATATATATGAAATATGTTTTGTATTTATTATGGAGTGAAGGATATATATTACATATTTTAGGTATTTATTAAAGAGTGAAGGAAATATATTAAATATGTTTTGTATTTATTATGGAGTGAAAGATATATATTAGATATGTTTTGTATTTATTATGGAGTGAAAGATATATATTAAATATTTTAGGTATTAATTATAGAGTGAATGCTATATATTAAATATGTTTTGCATTTATTATTGAGTGAAGGATATATATTAAATATGTTTTATATTTATTATGGAGTGAAGGATATATATTAAATATGTTTTGTATTTATTATGGAGTAAAGGATATATATTAAATATGCTTTGTATTTATTATGGAGTGAAGGATATATATTAAATATGTTTTGTATTTATTATGGAGTGAATGATATATATTAAATATGTTTTGTATTTATTATGGAGTGAATGATATATATCAAATATTTTTGTATTTATTATGGAGTGAAGGATATATATTACATATTTTTGTATTTATAATGGAGTGAAGGATATATATTAAATATTTATTTATTTATTATGGAGTGAAGGATATATATTAAATATGTTTTGTATTTATTATGGAGTGAAGGATATATATTAAATATTTTTGTATTTATTATAGAGTGAAGGATATATATTAAATAGGTTTTGTATTTATTATGGAGTGAAGGATATATTAAATATTTTTTTATTTATTATGGAGTGAAGGATATATATTAAATATGCTTTGTATTTATTATGGAGTGAAGGATATATATTAAATATGTTTTGTATTTATTATGGAGTGAATGATATATATTAAATATGTTTTGTATTTATTATGGAGTGAATGATATATATCAAATATTTTTGTATTTATTATGGAGTGAAGGATATATATTACATATTTTTGTATTTATAATGGAGTGAAGGATATATATTAAATATTTATTTATTTATTATGGAGTGAAGGATATATATTAAATATGTTTTGTATTTATTATGGAGTGAAGGATATATATTAAATATTTTTGTATTTATTATAGAGTGAAGGATATATATTAAATAGGTTTTGTATTTATTATGGAGTGAAGGATATATTAAATATTTTTTTATTTATTATGGAGTGAAGGATATATATTAAATATTTATTTATTTATTATGGAGTGAAGGATATATATTAAATAGTTTTTTTATTTATTATGGAGTGAAGGATATATATTAAATATTTTTGTGTTTATTATGGAGTGAAGGATATATATTAAATATGTTTTGTATTTATTATGGAGTGATGGATATATATTACATATGTTTTGTATTTATTATGGAGTGAAGGATATATATTAAATATTTTTGTATTTATTATGGAGTGAAGGATATATATTAAATATTTTTGTATTTATTATGGAGTGAAGGATATATATTAAATATGTTTTGTATTTATTATAGAGTGAATGATATATATTAAATATTTTTGTATTTATTATGGAGTGAAGGATATATATTAAATAGGTTTTGTATTTATTATGGAGTGAAGGATATATTAAATATTTTTTTTATTTATTATGGAGTGAAGGATATATATTAAATATGCTTTGTATTTATTATGGAGTGAAGGATATATATTAAATATGTTTTGTATTTATTATGGAGTGAAGGATATATATTAAATATGTTTTGTATTTATTATGGAGTGAATGATATATATTAAATATGTTTTGTATTTATTATGGAGTGAATGATATATATCAAATATTTTTGTATTTATTATGGAGTGAAGGATATATATTACATATTTTTGTATTTATAATGGAGTGAAGGATATATATTAAATATTTATTTATTTATTATGGAGTGAAGGATATATATTAAATATGTTTTGTATTTATTATGGAGTGAAGGATATATATTAAATATTTTTGTATTTATTATAGAGTGAAGGATATATATTAAATAGGTTTTGTATTTATTATGGAGTGAAGGATATATTAAATATTTTTTTATTTATTATGGAGTGAAGGATATATATTAAATATTTATTTATTTATTATGGAGTGAAGGATATATATTAAATAGTTTTTTTATTTATTATGGAGTGAAGGATATATATTAAATATTTTTGTGTTTATTATGGAGTGAAGGATATATATTAAATATGTTTTGTATTTATTATGGAGTGAAGGATATATATTACATATGTTTTGTATTTATTATGGAGTGAAGGATATATATTAAATATTTTTGTATTTATTATGGAGTGAAGGATATATATTAAATATTTTTGTATTTATTATGGAGTGAAGGATATATATTAAATATGTTTTGTATTTATTATAGAGTGAATGATATATATTAAATATTTTTGTATTTATTATGGAGTGAAGGATATACATTAAATATTTTTGTATTTTTTATGGAGTGAAGGATATATATTAAATATTTTTTGTTTATTATGGAGTGAAGGATATATATTAAATATTTTTTTATTTATTATGGAGTGAAGGATATATATTAAATATTTTTGTATTTATTATGGAGTGAAGGATATATATTAAATATTTTTGTATTTATTATGGAGTGAAGGATATATATTAAATATTTTTATTATTTATTATGGAGTGAAGGATATATATTAAATATTTTTGTATTTATTATGGAGTGAAGGATATATATTAAATATTTTTTAATTTATTATGGAGTGAAGGATATATATTAAATATTTTTGTATTTATTATGGAGTGAAGAATATATATTAAATATTTTTGTATTTATTATGGAGTGAAGGATATATATTAAATATTTTTGTATTTATTATGGAGTGAAGGATATATATTAAATATTTTTGTATTTATTATAGAGTGAAAGATATATATTAAATATTTTTGTATTTATTATGGAGTGAAGGATATATATTAAATATTTTTGTATTTATTATGGAGTGAAGGATATATATTAAATATTTTTTTATTTATTATGGGGTGAAGGATATATATTAAATATTTTTGTATTTATTATGGAGTGAAGGATATATATTAAATATGTTTGTATTTATTATGGAGTGAAGGATATATATTAAATATTTTTTTATTTATTATGGGGTGAAGGATATATATTAAATAGTGTTGTATTTATTATGGAGTGAAGTATATATATTAAATATTTTTTTATTTATTATGGGGTGAAGGATATATATTAAATATTTTTGTATTTATTATGGAGTGAAGAATATATATTAAATATGTTTGTATTTATTATGGAGTGAAGGATATATATTAAATATTTTTTTTATTTATTATGGAGTGAAGGATATATATAAAGTATGTTTTGTATTCATTATGGAGTAGATTATATATATTAAATATGTTTTGTATTTATTATGGAGTGAAGGATATATATTAAACATTTTTGTATGTGTTATGGAGTGAAGGATATATTTTAAATATGTTTTGTATTTATTATGGAGTGAAGGATATATATTAAATAGTGTTGTATTTATTATGAAGTGAAGGATATATATTAAATAGTGTTGTATTTATTATGGAGTGAATGATATATATTAAATAGTTTTGTATTTATTATGGAGTGAAAGCTATATATTAAATAGTTTTGTATTTATTATGGAGTGAATTATATATATTAAATATGTTTTGTATTTATTATGGAGTGAAGGATATATATTAAATATGTTTGTATGTATTATGGAGTGAAGGGTATATTTTAAATATGTTTTGTATTTATTATGGAGTGAAGGATATATATTACATATTTTAGGTATGTATTATAGAGTGAAGGATATATATTAAATATGTTTTGTATTTATTATAGCGTGAAGGATATATATTAAATATGTTTTGTATTTATTATGGAGTGAAGGATATATATTAAATATTTTTGTATTTATTATGGAGTGAAGGATATATATTAAATAGTGTTGTATTTATTATGGAGTGAAGGATATATATTAAATAGTTTTGTATTTATTATGGAGTGAAGGATATATATTAAATAGTTTTGTATTTATTATGGAGTGAATTATATATATATTAAATATGTTTTGTATTTATTACGGAGTGTAGGATATATATTAAATATTTTTGTATGTATTATGGAGTGAAGGATATATTTTAAATATTTTTTGATTTATTATGGGGTGAAAGATATATATTAAATATTTTTGTATTTATTATGGAGTGAAGGATATATATTAAATATTTTTGTATTTATTATGGAGTGAAGGATATATATTAAATATGTTTTGTATTTATTATGGAGTGAAGGATATATATTAAATATGTTTTGTATTTATTATGGAGTGAAGGATATATATTAAATATTTTTGTATTTATTATGGAGTGAAGGATATATATTAAATAGTGTTGTATTTATTATGGAGTGAAGGATATATATTAAATATTTTTGTATTTATTATGGAGTGAATTATATATGTTAAATATGTTTTGTATTTATTATGGAGTGAAGGATATATATTACATATTTTAGGTATTTATTATAGAGTGAAGGATGTATATTAAATATGTTTTGTATTTATTATGGAGTGAAGGATATATATTAAATATGTTTTGTTTTTATTATGGAGTGAAGGATATATATTAAATATTTTTGTATTTATTATGGAGTGAAGGATATATATTAAATATGCTTTGTATTTATTATGGAGTGAAGGATATATATTAAATATTCTTTGTATGTATTATGGAGTGAAGGATATATATTACATATGTTTTGTATTTATTATGGAGTGAAAGATATATATTACATATTTTATGTTTATATTATAGAGTGAAGGATATATATTAAATATTTTAGGTCTTTATTATAGAATGAAGGATATATATTAAATATTTTTGTATTTATTATAGAATGAAGGATATATATTAAAAATGTTTTGTATTTATTATGGAGTGAATAATATATAGTAAATATGTTTTGTATTTATTACAGACTGAAGGATATATATTAAATATGTTTTGTATTTATTATGGAGTGAAGGATATATATTAAATATGTTTTGTACTTATTATGGAGTGAAGGATATATATTAAATATGTTTTGTATTTATTATGGAGTGAAGGATATATATTAAATATGTTTTGTATTTATTATGAAATGAAGGATATACATTAAATATTTTTGTTTACGAAATGAATGACAGAGCAGACGGAATCTATTAAGCGGTAAAATTAAATGTTGTTTTTCTGTTTCCGTACATATTCTATTAATTACGCGCGAATATTTCTCTGATTACAGGTATTAGATATTTAATTAATTTATCAAATTAATTCTTGCCTGAATGCAAACTTCTATTCACAAGATAAATAATTGTGCGGTGCTTGTCGGGAAAATCGCGGGTGGTGTGTGGGTTACTTGATTTGAGGACGTCTAGACCTTCACCTGCCACGAATTATACGTAGGTTTTCAAACTCGAAAATACGTTTTCTCTTTTGTGTGTGTTTGTGTTGTCTGACTATGTTTTTCGAATGGCAGCATTCGGGATATCTACGGCTGTTTATGGAGATGTTTTCATGGACCGATTCATCGGTGCTGACCGATAAAGAAACATAACGTCATTCAGCGATTTATAAAAGAAGAACATTATTAGCAGGCGCACTCGGCGTTTTTCAGGAATAAATGAAGATGAAAGTATATGTTTGCTCCCATCCCTGAACCCTAGATTACCATTTTCATCAATAATTCTTTTAATTTCTATAATATCTAATTTTTTTAAAAATATAAATAAAATAAAATATACAAAAGTAAAACGCCTTATTCTCTTGTGTTATTTGGTTCATCTTCTCATCTTGGATGTTATCCTCACAACGTTTCGGCCGATGTAACCTCCGACCTTCTTCAGGTGCGTCTTGTTGATCTTAGGAATCTCATGTTAGTCTAAACGGTTTTAAAAAACTGGATACGTGTTTTAAAAATTTGAAGAAATTAACATAACATTATAACATAAAGACACATTACATAAATATTTTTAAAACTAAATGCTTTTTCGTTGTAGGGGGAAGGGGATAATCCACAATAGAATTAACCTAAATATATTTGGCATTAGTTAAAAACGAATTATTTTTGCGTGAAAAGATAATTTCTAATGTTTTTGCCACTTAAAGCAATACGTAATTACATTCATCGCTGTTACTTACTCTCTTATGAGAATATTAAGTACTGTATGTTTTTTCCACGACATTTCACACACATAAAAAGCATTACATAAATACTTTTGAAAAAAGTATTTCTGATAATCCGCCAAAAATGTTGACATAAAAAAGGTATCGGGCATTAGTTCAAAGCGAATTATTTTTGGCTTAAAATAAAAAATTTTTTTTTTTTTTACTAATAAAAACAAATACGTAAAACAATGGAAAATGAACATAGAAATCAATCATAGTTACTTACTCTCTCATGAAAATTCTAAGTAACCAATACTTTCTACGATATTTACCAAATATCTTTCTTCGTATTAGCTATAAAGCGATAGAAGTTAGGTAAAGATGGCAATTGACATACCCAGGCGCTGTATCAACACCGTTCAAGGAACAGGTTGTCATGAACAATTACGAATAATTTCCCTATTCTAAGTTATCTCCCCTTTGGAGAACTCATATGTTCGTGATGACAATATAAATAGCAGCACTAATATTGTACTGACAGTTTATGCCGAATAAAGCTTTCTTAAGTTACGACTGTTCTCGTTTGTAATTACACAGGTATAGACTAGTTATATAAAAAAAAATCGCCCGTAGTGAGTGTTTACTAAAAAAAGGAGAACAGAAAAAAGGAATTTACATGTCAGATACGTGAGTTTTTAAAATCATAGTGAGGAGCGTGTAATATCAGTCGGTAATTGATTACCAGAAGTGTCAAAGTAACGTAAATCGAATAAATGATATATTTCTACAATGTGGCATTTTATTTTTTGGGTTTACTAAAAAAAGTAGAACAGAAAAAAGGAATTTACATGTGTCAGATACGTGAGTTTTCAAAATCATAGTGAGGAGCGTGTAATATCAGTCGGTAATTGATTACCAGAAATGTCAAAGTAACGTAAATCGGATAAGTGATATATTCCTTGACGTCTATGCTACAATGTGGCATTTTATTTTTTGGGTTTAATAAAAAAAAAAGTAAAATAAAAAAAATGAATTTACATGTGTCAGATACGTGAGTTGTACATTTTTGTTGTTGTTGATACAGCTGTAATGAACAATTACGAATAATTTCCCTATTCTAAATTATCTCCCCTTTGGATAATTCTCCTTTTCGTCTTAACAATAAATAGCAGCACTAATATTGTACTGACAGTTTATGCCGAATAAAGCTTTCTTAAGTTACGACTGTTCTCGTTTGTCATTACACAGGTATAAACTAGTTATATAAAAAAAAATCGCGCGTAGTGAGTGTGACAAGTCTGTTGAAAACTAATTCATTGGCTACGGGGCCCTTAAAACTTAATTTCGCTGTGATCCCTATTTTTGCTATTAAATCCAAATTATTAATTATTTTACAGAATTTAAGTAAGTAATCTTTAAATTTAGTCAATTCGTATATTAGAGATTTAAGAGTTTTTTTTTAAAAGAAGTGTACAATTTTCGACCTCAGCACTCCTCAACAATGGAGGATTACTGATCTTATGATCAGTAATCCTCCATTGTTGGGGAGTGCTGAGGTCGAAAATTTCAACCAACGTTGAAAAAAACAATGTAAAAATATCTAAATTAGAATCTTTTTTTTAACGTCTAGTTTATATCCGCTTTTTGAGCGGTGTTAGTACAGTACCTGGTTATGTCAATTTCTATCTTAGTCTAACTACTACCGCTTTATAGCTAGTGGGAAGAAAATATTTGTGAAATATCGTGGAAAGTATTGGCTGATTAGAATTTGTATGAGAGAGTAAGTAACTATGATGAATTTCTATGTTCATTTAATTGAATTTACGTATTGTACCCTTTATGTCTAATTTTTTCGTGGATTATCGAAAAGATCACTTTTTTTTGTTGTTTTTTTTAGATATGTATATAATGTTTTTTATGTTATTAAAGTGATGTTAATTTCTTTAAATTTATAAGACACATATCCAATAAAAAAGAAACTTTCAGACTTACGTGAGATTCGAACTCGAGTATAACAAACGTAAAAAAATCGGTGTCAATTCAGCGTTTTCCCTTTTTTGTCAACATGTTTCTATTTGCGTACTAACAGACAAAAACGGATTCCAAAATGCGGCGAAGGTCGGCTGATTATTGTACCACCTAATACCAGTTGAGAATATGTTCTCGACAATCCGTCCGGCAGAAACTGGCAATTTCGGTGGCCTTTTATCTGTCGGGCTGTGGTGTTGGTCCTAGGTAGTCCTAGGAGGTCCACCTTCCCAGACCTCACCTTTCCTTTTTTGGGAAGGGATTGGTGCATTTTTTTTTTTTACTTTCTAACATAGTTCATCCCAAATAAACCAGGCCGCCACATATAGACGTAAGGGGCTACTGAGAAAAAAGAAAAGGGGAGAAGGGTGTCGGGGGGTCAACCTAAATTGGGATATGTGCAGCGAGATGTCTGTTTACATTAGTTTTAAATTTCTGCATGTCAGTACTGTCGGGGAAACAGGGGGCAAGGAGGGAGTTCCAGGGGCCAGCAGTACGAGGAAAGAAGCTATTTGAGTAGAAGGCTCTCCGGCATCTGGAGACCTCCACAGTGAATGAATGGGAGATAGTTGATTGTCGAGTTGGTCTAGTGAATTTACGTCGAGAGTATTGCCAATTGCCTGAGGCGTCCCTACCGGGGAATGTCGACGCCCAGGCTATTTTTAGAGGCCAGCGTGACTCTTACGCTGGGGCGCTGCCTTCTCTTCCACCTTCCGGCCTTGTGCCACATCTTCCTGTCGTGGGAAGGAAGTAAATAAAGCAAACGTCACCTGATGATTGTACTACCTAAATACATTCTCAAAAATCAGTCCGACAGAGACTGGCCATTTCGGTGGTCTTTATCTATCGCACTGTAATATATGTGATTTACCCGCTTAGGCCTTTGCTCCCCTCTTTGGGAAGGCGTTGGTTTATTGCCAATTGCTTGAATAGCCCCTTCCGGGGAATGCCGATTGGGTTGCTTAGGCTATTTTAGAATTTTAGAGGCCAGCCTGGCTCCACCACTAGGAGCGCTGGCTTTTTCTGTCACCTTCCTGGCCTTACGCCGAATCATACTTACTTGGGAAGTATGTAAATATTGGGCACTGGCTTTCTCCCCACATCTTCAAGCTTTGTGCCACATCTTATTGGCCAAGATCAATGTGTAGTATCTGTTCCGATTGATACTACACCCTATAGACCGGTATCGCCTTGGCCTTCGGGGTTTGATGACGCCGTTCTATGGGTCTGTCCTGTGCAGTTCTAGGAGGTCCACCCTCCCAGGCTTTGCCTCCCCTCTTTGGGTGGAGTAAGTTTATCGCTTACTGCCTGAGGCGCCCCTAGCGGGGAATGCCGACGGGGCTTCCCAGGCAATTTTTAATGGCTAGAGTGCTCACCTTCTCGGGCGCTGGCTTTTCAAATTCCACTTTCCGACTTTGTGTCACATACTCCTATTGTGGGTAGGCGTTAAATAATGGCCTTTTGGCCAAGATCAAAGTGTAGTATCTGTTCCGATGGATACTACACCCAGTGTCGTCTTGGCCTTCGGATCTTTATTCCGCCGGTCTGTGGGTTTGTCCTGTGCAATTCTAAGAAAATCCACTCTCCCAGGCTTTGCCTCCCCTCTTTGGGATGGAGTAAGTTTATCGCTTACTGCCTGAGGCGCCCCTACCGAGGAATGCCGACGGGGCTGCACAGGTACTTTTTAATGGCCAAAGTGCTAACCTTCTCGGGCGCTGGCTTTTCAAATCCCACTTTCCCGAGCCGACCTTGGGTCACATCTTACCTTGTGGGAGTAAAATACAACTGGCCTTGTGCCTAACCTCCTGGGGAGGTAAATATTTTTTTTTCTCCCCACATCTTCAGGCTTTGTGCCACATCTTACTGCCGTGAAAAGAAAATAAATAAAGCTGACGAAAAGACAACTCCCCCAGAACGCCACAACGTTTTAATAGTATAGAAGTTACCGTTGTAGGGTGTCTACAAGAAAAACGTGTTTTCAACGTCTACGTAACGTATCAACGTCATTTTGTTAGTTTGTTGTTTATTTAAACACTTTTTGTTTTTTCAAAATCTTTTGCAAAGAGACAAACATAGACGTCTTTGGTTTTATTTATATAGAAGATTAAAAAAAAAATCGGTTCGTTCTTTTTTTTTTGCGAGGATGACGCCTAGCTATTCATCTCCCCAGTGTATTTGAACCGAGGAACCTTTGTGATATCAGATGAAGGGCCTCCCCGTCTGGCAGAGGCAAAGTTTAATTCCAGCCAAGTTTCGCACATATCCTTCTAATTTGAATCTATTTTCTTTGGCGTCAAGTGACTTGTACGAAAACACGGCCACGTATTAAGTTGCTTTATGAATTACAGGAGGATAAACAGAACTATCGGTGCACTAATATATATATATATATATATATATATATATATATATATATATATTAGAAAGGAAAAATATAGAACGGAAAAATATTACAAACATAGACAGAGAGAGGGAGGAAGTTAAACTTTATCGTCCTAACTTGAGATACATATGCTTCCACTTCCTTGTATTTCCTTCCTCTTCTTTTTGATGATTTTAATTTACGTATGTTGTTCTTCCCTTTCCCCCTCTATCTGCCTATGCTATTTCTTTTTTGACTGGGAAATATTTCTTTTTCCGTCATTTCCAATATGTAGTTGTCCCATTAGCATTTTGAAGAGGCCAGGAGGTCGAAATAAATTATTGTGCCGACAACTACGATATGCATGTGCTTTTCTCTCTCTCTCTCTCTCTCTCTCTCTCTCTATATATATATATATATATATATATATAAGAAAAAAGCACATACATATCGTAGTTGTCGGTACAATTATATATATATATATATATATATATATATATATATATATATAATTGTGCCGACAACTACGATATGTATGTGCTTTTTTCTTTATATATATATATATATATATAAAGAAAAAAGCACATACATATCGATATGTATGTGCTTTTTTCTTTATATATATATATATATATAAAGAAAAAAGCACATACATATCGTAGTTGTCGGCACAATTATATATAATTTATAAATAAATATTAATTATTTATTACCTACAGACATCGATGTTTCATGCTGACGTAATCTAATTCCCAACGGTCGGCGGGCGCGAACCCCGAACACAAATCGCCACTGATTTGCAGTCAAGTCTCTTAACCCCTCGGCCATAGTGAACTAGTTATTAGTTACGGAGGAATTTAACTGTGTAAATAGCGAATCGGCGGCTAAATTTACCCAAGCAGTTTAGAGTGATCAACGAGTGTATTCGGATCGTGCATTTCGCTATTAGTACTGCTTGTTATTAAAGTCACTCAGAGTGCCCGGCCTTTGGTGGAGGGGGCTTATAATATATATATATATATATATATATATATATATATATATATATATATATATATATATATATATATATATATATATATATATATATAAGTAAATTTCGTGTACAACAAAATCGTCGGATAAATTTCAGAGGAAACATTTTTTTAATCAATGAAATGGGCGGGTGAAAAAAAAAAAAGAAAATTGCTAAGAGGAAACGTCAGTATGATAAATTAAAAACTAAGAAAATCGAATGAGATATAAGGGAAAAATTGCTTAAGTTGGAGAAAACGATTGAGAGAAAGAAAAAAAACGTAAATCTCTCAACGTTATGGTGTATTTGAATCATTGAAGATCTCCAACTGATGTTTCAAATATATATATATATATATATATATATATGTGTGTGTGTGTGTGTGTGTGTGTGTGTGTGTGCGTGTATGTCGACTTTTGAAAAATAAATGAATACAAATATGTATCGTGCTTTGAGAAAATGAAAACAAAAATAGTAAATAAAGAAAACTGAAATCCAATTCTTTTATTTATTTATTTATTTAGAAACACGTATTAGTGTATTGTGTTTTTTTCTTTTTTTTGCGCCATCAGGGGTGATAATTTTCGGAGAACCTTTCTCCTTCATCAGTCAGATACGAAATGCGAAATCCAGTAGAAGTTTATCCCTTACTTTCAAATGCATTTATTTATTAAAAACACGTGCATTTGTTTAAAAATAACTATACGAATCTCCACCATTTTTTTCTGGTTAATATGCAAGAAAAATTATCATTATTAACTGTGAGATTATATTTTTTAATGGACGCCATAAATTGTTTCTGATTACTGTTATAAACATGCAGAATTGTGTCCACATACAGTTACATTATCAATGAAGCAAATACGGATTACATCATTGATCGCTTATTATTATATCTATTATCCACTGGGCGTTGGAAACACCATATTTCCCACCAAACGGTATCCCTTTTTTGTGGAAGTCGCTCCAGACAAGGCATGAAGCCACTTTGTGTAAGGAGCTGACAAGAACGAAATTTGATTATCGTAAAGACAGGAGAGGACTATTGGCCTTAGTCTTGAAAAGACCAAGGCTATAGGTAAGAGGAAAACAGTCAGCAGTAAGAGAGTTCCACAAGCCTGCAGTTCTTTGGAAGAAGCTACTGGAATAGGAAGCTGTATTACAATGATGTATCAAAATAGCAAATTGGTGGAGACCACTAGACCAACGAGTCAAACAAGCTGGAACAAAAGAAGCGGAGAATAGATCACATAATTCTGAAGAACACATGGCATAATAGTATTTATCGAAAAGACTGAGACTAGCAACATCATGTCTGTGAGAGAGTGCATACAGAGAAGAAGAAAGGGTGTGGCCAATCAAATTACAAATACGTTTCTGCACCTTATCAAAAACCCTCAAATAGGACAGAGATTCACCAGCCTAAATTTGACAACAGTACTCCATATATTGTCTGATGGTAAATTTGTAGAGATTGAGAATATCCTCAGGTGTGAGAAGCGACTTTACGAGAAGCAGAAAGATCAAAGGATCTAATATATGAACTCCAAGAAAGATTTGATGAGAAAGAAAGACCAAAAAGTTTCAAAGTCGATGTTTCCTTAATAGCAGAACCATCCATGAGAATTTTAGAATGAAAACTGGTAGCAGCGACCATTTACTTCAATAGTTATGTAGGGTCGATTTACTTATTTGATGGCCAACTTGTAATAGGCGATTCTAAGATTGAGCATGCTGTTACCGTTGTATTCGGCAATCTTTAATGGAAGGTAAGCATCTAGTAAGATATACCTATTTATCTTTGAGATTAATTAATTACTGCCCTCTTTTTATTGTTTTAAGAAGATGTTACTAATATCGGAGACTCACTCACGTTAATGATTCCTTCACCAAGCATTCTCGTAGTCGCGTTTTTCTTTGCGTCGGTAGTTTTCAAATGTTTACGTAGACGGCCGAGAAATGCGGAAACGCTTATCCAATCAGAATGCGAAAAAAAAAGTAGACGACAAGTTAACATTTTAATTGATTGAATCACGAAATTCACTAATTGGGGGAGGGGGAGCCTTCGAACACTTGCGACTAAGATGTTGACGGATGCAACACCTCTCTTCTCAGAAGGGGACGACAGCATTGAGGTGTCTAAGGTGATACCATCTTCCAAACCGCACATACGTTAAGGTGCCATTTGGCGTGAGACCATGTTGAACCATTCCGAACCGAACGTCAACCTTTTTCGCATCGACCAGCGAACCAACTGAGGTCCCCTTCGTGGCCACACCTCCTTAGGTGCCGCCGGATGCGACAGTCCACAACTGATCGTCAGACTTTATTCACTTGCATTCTCCAGCCGCAAGAAGAGAGGTAATCCCATCTGAGAAATCAGAGACCGGGTTAAGCGGAAGGCTTTCACCAGAACCCGGACGGGTCCTTCTCCTTTCCGCCTGTGTGCGACTATTTCTAGACTGCTTCAGCCGTCATATTAGAGCGAAGCCCCATTTAGAGACCAGAACCCGCGTTAGGCACAAATCCTACACCAGAACCCGGACTGGTTCTGCTCTCTTCGCAACCTCCGGCTCAGACCCGCTGATTCGGGATTGAGAAGACTTTCACTGTTTTACCGGTGCACCACTCTCTCCGATTTCTACCAGCTATTGAAGTAGAGCCTGAAGGTTAGATACCTAAAATAAAAAGAGAAAAACAAATAATTGGTCCAATGGGGGCAACAACAACAAAAATGGCCTAAAAGGGCAGAAGATAGCTTGCCCAACAGGAGCTAAACAAGGACAGAGAGAGAGAGAGAGAGAGAGAGAGAGAGAGAGAGAGAGAGAGAGAGAGAGGGGCAGGCAGGCAGACAGACAGACAGACAGCCAGATAGACAGACATAGACAGGCAGAGACAGAGGCAGAGGCAGAGGCAGAGGCAGAGGCAGAGGCAGAGAGAGAGACAGAGACAGAGACAGAGACAAACAAACAAACAAACAAAAAGACAGACAGACAGACAGACAGACAGACCTAGACAGGCAGAGGCAGAAACAGAAACAGAGACAGAGACAGAGACAGAGACAGAGACAGAGACAGAGACAGAGACAGAGACAGAGACAGAGACAAACAAACAAACAAACAGACAGACAGACAGACAGACAGACAGACAGACAGACAGAGTGGGAAGAGAGAGAGAATCTCCCTGCACGAAAAAATAGATAGCTTGCCCAACAGAAGCTAACAAAGGAAACACAGACAGAGAGAGAGAGAGAGAGAGAGAGAGAGAGAGACAGCACAGACACAGACAGAGAGAGGGAGAGAGAGAGGGAGAGAAAGAGAGAGAATCTCCCTGCACGAAAAAAATAGTGTGTGTTTAAACATCAGCACGCGAGGCTGAGTAGCTTGTATGCCTTAAAGAGGGCAAAAGTGGTTTCTCAAAAGCTGCCTTCAGGGATCAAAACGAGCACTAAGAACAGATATAGACGGGTCAATATATCGCCAGAGTAGCCCTACCCCAGAAAAATTGCAATATTATTTTGTGTGTTGATGCTTTTATGTTCGGCTGGGTCTAGTCTACAACATACAAAAAATTGGACTAGATCGGAGTACGGGAAAGTTTCAAATTTCAAATATAACTTGTTTTGGTTAACAAGTTATTCTCCATTTACATATGGCCAGTGTCAATATTTCACATGAAAAGGGTTACCAGTGATGCCAAAAAAATCCTTATACTATATCTAGGGGTGCCCGATCCCTAAACATCTTATTACATCCACATTGGTACCCGTACCCCTAAACCCCTTTATTGCACTCACCCAGGTTCACAAACAGGCAT